>CM052325.1:11849796-11896637 GCA_028455615.1 Lasioglossum zephyrum
AAAAAAATTAAGACCAGATTCGGAATCAGCGCAAAAAACTCTATAAGATCCACCCAATAGTTATATGAAAACATTTTTAGTGTTGGACAGTGTTATCGATGATTTTTGGATATGTTGGATATGTAAAACTATACATTTTCAACAACTTTTCCCTATCTTTCTATTATCTTTCTATTATATAAAACAGCTTTGTGGTTTCTATTGCTCTAAATCGCCGAGCGGGTTGCCTACTGAAGGGGAACCGAAAATTGAGAATAGAGTTGCCTTCTGAAGGGTAACGACAGTGTGTATCTTTCTGAGAGAGAGAGAGAGAGAGAGACGTAACTTTTTCCCCTCAATTCGTGCTCTCTCCCCTCATTTGCCAACTCTGAGCCATAGATATAAGTAGACATCAAATTTTTATAAAAAATAAAAATTGTCTACCTGAATTGCAACAAACTGGAGTGAAATAAACCATTGTTTTTCTTTCCTGATATGTTTGATAAATAAAAAAGAGTGTAATGTGTTCTAATGTTTATACTGTTTCAAATTAAGTTTGCTTATGTAGTGTTTGGTGTCATTTCGATTGAAACAACGGGACGAATACGATGGTAAATGTTTATAATTAAATGTAAATTGTTCATTAGTGTAGAGAAATGAGTAAAAGTTAAATGAATTTCTTATTTCAGCTTTGAAGAATATTTCACTGCAACGATGATCGACGGAAATAGAGGGATTTGGGTTTTTACGAAACGCTCGTCTTCTTTAGAAATTTCAAAGGATCCGGGGAATTCTCCGGATAAGTAGAACCGGGATCGGGCGAAAGTGTTTGAACGAGCGTCGAAGCTCAATTACAGCGGTGTCCGTATTTCGATTCGAGGCATGTCTCCCTTTCGAGTTTTTCTTTCATTATAATGTTACCGATGTTGTCCTAGTTTTTCCTGAAGTACACATTTTTCAGGAGGAACCTGAAAGAACGCGCACCGTGTTTTCTTCCCAAGGATGCGACGCGACGACGACGTTCGGAATGTCGATTAAGGGAAGGTTGGACGGGAAAACTAAAAATTGTTTCCTTTCGGTGCAGTCTCCTCGCGAGGATAATTTACCCTCTAACATAGGGCTAATTTAACCGAGAATTAAAATCTCTTTCAAATCGCCACCCTTTTCGGTTTAATTTTCAACCAATTAGCTGTTTTTTATGAATATATTAAATTGTCATGAAAAAAGTGGAAAGTTTTGTGTTAATTCAAGTAAATCAATGAATGCGAGTAATACAATAAGAAAATGAAAGTCATTTCATTATAACTCAATTCGTGTTTATAATATGTACCATACATTCGGCAATCTATAAAAACAAAGTAAACTACCATCAAACGTTCTACAATTTCGAACACGGAGTCTTTTGTTCCACTACTTTCTCGATACCCAGTATGCGAAATTATATACAAGTCCATGTTTCATACATATTAATACAGTCCTCTGAAAACTCAATAAATTTCGTTTGATACAGTCTTATCTTATCGTTAAGAATCGATCATACATTCATTAAATGTATTGAATTCTAACCATAATGTTCAGCAATAGTATTCAAACTTGAAATCAAAAATAAGAAGGCGAATTACAAATATCTTCAATATTCTTCAAATAAAATGCTATTTTCAAACTATTACTGCCCCGAATAAATTATTTTCTTTTCAAACGAGGCTCCATCAAATAAAATATTTCATTGCCAAAGTTGTACACATACTTTAAAATAAACAGGATCAGTTATATATTATTTAGTATTTATTAAAATACTATTTTCCCAGCTCTGGATGATACTACGATATTCGAAGATGTTAGTTTATTGATTAAGCATTTGGTCAAAAAAGTGCATATATCCTGACCTTTATATAAACAAAGAACGTGGCAATGGAAAATTCTGGCTCCATTTACGAAAGTTCGTTAACGTCGACGAACGTGTAGGATTATTGGAGTTTGCGCGTCAGAATATTTCGCCTCCCAGGTGGGAGATCCACGCGGATCTGTCACGAGAATCGTATGTAGATCTCGTTCGCAAGTGCCGGTATTCGGTTCGAGGTTCTTCAATTTTTCGGCAATTATTCGTGGTACCTGCACCATTATCATCCTGGGACGAAGAAGCTGCTGACATGTTCAAGTAAGTAAATTTTCTTTCTTCATCGTCCAGACATGTAACTAAATGGCCAGTTGTCAACAAACTTTCCACTGATAGATTGCCAATAATATAAACAACAGTTCAGACAATTGAGCTATTAAAAATCTCCAAGATAACTGTACAGTGTTGTGAATAATTTGGAATATTAAAAATAATTAAATTAACAACTTAAATAATTTCGAAACCGATTTCAAGTTGATTTATGTAATCTTAAAAAATTTTTCCAGCCTACCAGTAGATAAAAAATCCATTTACCAGTAAATAATGAAAAATCTAAGTTGTCTAAACAAACCTCCGAGTTCATAAGAAAAATTAAAATTATCCAAACACACGCACAGATTGTTCGCGATACAATGAAAAATGTTCGGCGAAGCAAATAAAATGATTGATTCTATATTCTTTGCGAATCAACACCTGAAATTCCAACAATTTTTAACAAATAAATAAATCGAGAAAGTTGTAATGCTACTGTTTCAAAGAAGAGATCGTAATAGAATTTCGCAGTGTACATTTTTTTTATTGATATTGTAGAATAGATGAGATTAATATTTAACATCTGTGAATAAGAATTTTGTAAGAACATCGGCGCGGCGGGACAAAAAAATTCGCATAAACGCCCGCAGTCTGGTTTGCCAGACAGATATTACCAGCTCGGCCCTGTGTGAAAAAGAGCGGGGCGATAATAAGAGAAAAGAAAAAACAACAAAAACAGAGAAAAAGTCTGATTATTTTTTTTCGGCTATTGCGGATACACGTTTACTAGGAGAACTCTCGTACCACTTTAATTTCAGCTTTTCATTAACGGCTTGTGCCAATAGTGGCCACATTTGTGAGCACGGCCAAACAACCAACTCGGAATCCCGATCACTGACAGAGCTTCCATTACCATAATATATTCCACGATACGATTCGATGTTTAATACAGTCCTGTTCGATTGTTATCGAAGCGAGAAGTAGTCGGTGTTACACTCCGAAACAAAGGAAAAGAATATCACAGTAAATCGGACACAAGTATATTCGATAAACGATTGTATAAAATTGTTTCACAACAATTTTTTATTCGAACAAGTTTATCGACACATTGTGTGTTCCGAAAATTTTCAATACATATTCCATAACTCACTCGTTCTATTACTTTCTTCACACCCGGTATATGAATATATGATCATAATACGTAGAATATATTCGGCAATCTATAAAAACAAAGCGAACTACCATGATACATTCCACAGTTTCGAATACGGAGTCTTTCGTTCCATTACTTTCTTGATACCCAGTTTCTAGGTATATATATATATATATATATATATGTTCGAAGAAAATTTATTCAATTTTTATATATATATATATATATATATATATATATATATATATATATATGAAAATTGAATAAATTTCGTTTGAACCATTTCTTGGAATTTTGCTGCTATTCGGAGTTATGACGATTTTAAAATTATCCGCACTATACATGAATGCTTATGTCACGTGACATCCACGCATAGTATATACTACTCTTCGTTACGGTGAACATTGAAACGGTAGCTTTTGACAGAAGTAAAATATTTAAAAATGTCTCAGACAGAAGTTGCTCAGTTTTCCAAGAGCTATCTAACTATATACAAGTGTTCCGAAAATTTCATTTAAAACGTTGATAAAATATGAAAAATCGGTTCCTACATTTTTAGACAGCCATTTTGCAGTTATGGAAACTGTGTAGCACGTTGTATAGTAGTTACCTCTTTTACAATCGCAAATGAAACGAGGGTGCCAGTAGTGGTGAAAGTGAAGGAGGAAGCAGCCGTGTGTTTCATAGTCCCTTTGCAAAATGGCACCGGAAGGACTCGAAAGGCGATTCTGACGTAACGAGGGAGAACGTTCACTCGAAAGATCGAGGGGTACCCTCGTCGGAAGTTGCTGAATCCGCGGCTAAGGAGAGCTCTCTTGTACTCGTATCCCCCTTTAACCCCCTCCCCCCAACCACCCTCTTCTCAACGGCCACCCACATGTGACCCTGCTTTGCTTATCTTCAGTTTCTTTTTTTCCGCTGATCGTTCTTTAATAGTCGACTCTTTTATCTATCATGTTGTCTTTCGACTGTGCGCGCGCAATATTGTCCTTCTTTTAACAACAATTTTATTCCGATATTTATCTAATGAAGAAAAAAAAGAAACGTTTATTCGTTGCAGTAACAACAAGAGAAAATGAAAAATAAAGTGATACTGATACTATATATAGTAAAACATTCTACGATTTTTCCTACAACTGTTCACATTCCCAGGGTCGGATAATCGAGGTTTCACCGTATCGTAGATTAAACGAGTAAATGTAATCCGAACTGTGTTGTGTTTGGTATCGTTTGAATCATAAAATTGTCACCAATATGGTGGTATAATTTTAATAAAAAAAATAATTAAAAATAGAAAAATATCTCGTAGAAGCGTTTATTAGAGCTCACGCAAAAAAAATGTACAAGAAAATGTGAAAGGGTAGGAAGGAGGACTATGTGACAGAGTGGGTAGGCGAGTAAGAAATGTAAATAAGGAAATGGAATATTGCTAGGAAATGTAAATAAACAGTTACAGAGTACTCAGCCCAAGGATGTGTAAAAAGGAGGGAATAAAAAGGACATATGTATAAACGTGGGAAAACTGCACATTCAAATGCGAATTTTTATGAATTCTCCTGGTGGAAACTGAAATGAACTATTCCTACAATAAATAAATCTTGAGAAAAATAAGGAAAACTTTCTTATATTACGAAAAATGAAATAAGAAAGTAAATAAAATAATGAAATTATAAAAATGATTAAATTATGAGCTAAAGTAATAATAAAAGAAATGGATGTTGGTAGAAATAATAAGAATAGTAGAATGGTACTGAGAGAAATATTTAAACTATCTAAACTATAAAATTCTCTTAATAAAATTAGTTAGCTGTTGATACTGACAGGGAAATTGATATTTTTTTGTTGCAGGCTAGCGTTTCTAGCGCTACTGGTGACACATAAGGATAGCAATTATGCTCTCGACATTTCCTCCCCCTCGTCGAAGGGTTCCTCAAAGTCGGCGACGAGTAGGGGAACAATGAATAGCATTGTCTCGAAAAATATTACTATGGTGCTCGAGAATCTCTTGATGAATTATGAAAACAATCAGCTGCCCACTCATGGCAAGGGTAAAATTATATTGTCAGCAACCTCCCCCCCCCCCCGCGTACCCCCACGTATATCTTAATTTTTTATTTTATTCACAGACAAAGTATTCGAAATTATACTTTTCTGTTTATATTTTTTCTTTTTTTTTTCCAAAAACGCAAATCGAGTCGGATCGTTTATTCGCTCGCTCAACATAATCCGATTTGTGAGAAAATCCTGTGTTCACACTCGACCGCTTAACTCGTACGTATAATTGGATTAAGTTGATTGAGCAATTCCAAGGAATTAATTTTTCGATTTTTTCTACCCACTACAAATTAGTGGGTCGTTTAAAAGAAAATTAATTAAACTAGGGAAATTGTGAAAGCTTAAAAATATTTTTATTTAGAATGTTGTTTTAAATTATGATAGATTCTTATGTTCAATTTTTAATGATATCTGATAGCACCGCGTTACTATATTTGTTATAACATTACTGTAACGTTGAACAATAACAATATTGTTATAATATTATGACATATTATCGGTTGGAATAATTTAATGGCAAATGTGATATCACTATTCGGTAACAGTAATGATTAGTCTTAACAAATTCTATAAAAACAAAACTTGAATTCTACGCTGAAGCACTCAAAGCAAAACGGCAATAGTATTAAGTATCAATATAAAAAATTCATCATTTCTAGACTTCGTAGATTTTTTATGCTACTTTCTTTTAGTAGATATCATGCTACTTATGGCAAAGCTTATTGTGTTCCGATGTGTTTTGATGGAAACCGAGTCTTGCAAACATTATCATGCAACTATTATTGTTTCAAAACTAATTCAACAACTAACAAACTTTCCTTGTTAATATTCAAAGAACTGATCCAAGGAAGCTGTCAGCAACCAAGTACATAGAGGCAACGCCGCACAGATGTGTCACAAATATGTTACACGTTTTTAATGGGTTCACCTATTTCAATATTATTTTGTTCCCATTTCTTAAATGAAGCCCCCAGTAAATATACAATTCCTTCCTGTATATTTCAAATCCAACAATGATTGAATATTACTTTTTTTCTTTATTTCCATGATTAAATATTGGTGTTCTCTGTTTACTATGCAACTCTAGTGTCTATTAGAAAAATGCTTTCCCAAATAATACATAATTGAGAAGGATTTTTTATTTTGTTTCTACCCGCAACATAGATTGAAAATTCATTTTTTAATTGTAGTTACCGGTATTGTTACAAAACTGTCGTAAATTTTTAATTAACGGTACGCACAGAATTCATTTTCACCAATGACAGCAATAATATTTAAAATTAAAATTGAAAATAAAGACAAAGTTGAAATGTTTTCAATATTCTTCAAATAAAATACCATCTTCAAAAATCACTGCCTCAAATAAATTGTTTTATTTTCAAACAATTACTGCGTCAAATGAAATATTTTATTTTCAAACGATTACTGCATCAAAAATATTTTATTTTTAAAATTGTGCACATGCTTTAAAATAAATAGGATTATTTATTATTTACTATTTAAAATATTATTTTCCCCAGCTCTGAAATGCACCCTCGCAAAGCGCAGGAGTTTCTTTTTCGACAGAGGCGAACAGTGGCTATACCGTACACTGTACATGCAGTTTCTGTTCGTTCTGATCTGTGTTACCGGAACAAACTGTCCAGTTTCGGAGTCTTTCCGATCTGGACAAGAGTTCGAAATTTCCTGCGACTGATGTTTGTTCCACGCGATACGTTTTCACTCTTTTCTGTCTGGCTACTGGTGCCGTCGAGCCACGGCGAAATATACCGGGTGTAAACGGGTGTACAAATGAAATGGAAATAAACCGAGTACGAAATAAAAATAATAATAAAACTCCAATGAAATACGCATAAAATACGAAAATAAAACCGCAGCTTAAATGAAAATTAAGATAAAAATTTGTTAGACAGCTTTATAGTGTTAGCCGTTAACAATAATTATTTACGTTATTTATTTTTTCTATTCATTAGTAGTATACACTTTATGAAAGTGAATTATTTCAACAAGAATTAATACCTTTAAAGATTGAAGAAATTGACATAATTTTTCATATTGTGTGGTTTACATTTTTTTTCTTTTTGAACCCGTTTCTGCAATTCTAATTGGATAATGAGTTTCATGAGGCTGGGTTATAAGGAAAACTTTGTTTACACTATATTTACGAAAAATATATTTTATTAAAATTTGTTTACCGATTGAAAAATCGATTTGAAAATTATTGTGCCGGTCGTATCAATTTTTGACGATGATGATCGAGCGAAAAGGGAAAATAGGTAGCCGATACGAGTGAAATGGGGATGGTACGTTGGATCGCAGCCAGCCGAAGAAAAGTATCCTTCCGAAATTACCTTTATTCCTATACGGCTTCAATTTTCTGCAATTTTCCTTTTTCACTTTCCGAAGAGCACGAAAGCGGCTTGCTAATGCTCTAAATTCAGCTGATCCGAAATCAGAGCACTTTATCTTACTCCATTTGCATTGGATTTTAATCTACTCTTACACTCCAATTGTTCATACTTGTTTTTATTATTCGAAAAATGTCTACAAATGTGTATTCCACTACGCTTTTGGTTCTCCGTTTGAAAAGTTCCTAATTCTTATTACAATTATGTAATGAATTATTATTATTTATTGATTTAAAAACAATCAATCATTGAATATTAAAAAGTAACAAGAATAATTACAATTAATTTTATATTTTCGCCGAAATAATTTGATCTAATTTGACTTGCTTTTAAAAAGAATTATTTTAAGAAATTGAAAGATATGAGTGCATAAATACATACATATATGATAATTGATTAATAACGCATTCGCATCTAGTATAGTGATCAATAATCATGCTGCGATCAGTGCGATGAAATAATATCGTCAGCCGATGACACCTAATTACTGAAATAACTAATGTTTGATTGCATACACACACACGCACGCAAACATATTTCAGCTGCACAGCTGTTCAATAATTTCAATCTGTGATACGTACAATGTCTTTAATACAAATATATTTGAAAGTCAACATCAAAAGAAATTTTACAATCTCCATTTATTTCCTAACGTGAAATTTCGAGCTCTTCCATAGTCTCTTAATCCATAGTCTAAATAGAGATTCCAATTTTTAAAAAAATACCTACCGCCACCTCCAAATAATCTTGAAAATAGATCCGAAGGTCAAATACAAGATCATGGAGATATGTCCTTTATTAATCCCTGCAATTTTTATTGCAAACATTTTTACCGAGCATGCTGATCTGGGAAGTTAACACCCGTGGACGGGTGGTTTTCGACACCCTGTATAATTAGTCTATATATAATGATTATTTTATTGTTGGTGAAAACTTATAGCCATATACGTGTGCTTCGCAGGGATACCGACAATAGTGAAAACGAATATTTTGATAAGAAGCATGGGACCTGTGTCCGAGCTCGACATGGTGAGTCGAAAATGTAAGAATAATTTAGCAGTGTAGCCATCGCAAGGGATAAAACAGGATACTCTCTGGACAGACGGATTTATTTTTCGAAATCAGGATTATGGGTACAGGATGTGTGAAAGGAACATATCAATAGAATATTCAGAATTATACAAAGTGTGTAAACTCTCTAATACAATTCTCGAAAACGTTGACACGTATACTCTAGCTAGGTTCCGTGTCTTTAAATTAACCAGGAGACGTTCTGTCCTCTCTCGCTCGACGAGGCGTCCGGGTATTATCGCCGTACTCTCCTCGTCAGAGCAAGCGGCCAGGAACTGTCTCCAGAATTCGTCCGGAAGGTGCTCTGTCCTCTCTCGTTCGACATGGCGTCCAGATATTATCGGCGTACTCTCCATGTCGAAGCGAGCGGCCAGGAACACTCTTCTATTCCCTCTCAGCAGGTGTCCAGGTATTGTCGCCGTACTCTCCTACCGAGCCCTGGGCGGCCAGGAGTTGACCCGTTCTCTCTCGTTCGGCAGGCGTCCAGGTATTTTCGCCGTATTCTTCATGCCGAACGAGCGACCAGGAACAGACTCCCGTCCTCTCCCGATTCTCCCGACAGGCGTCCAGGTATTATCGCCGTACTCTCCTGTTGGGGTGCTAAAGCTAACCAAGAGCGGCCGTGGTTCTTACCTCGTCCTCTCTCTCGGAATAGCAAATAGACCGAGTCCCTCTACGAACCTCTTATTTATATGCGCTCGTTACTATCCGCGAATGCGAAAATCAACAACTCGGTTGTTAGGCGCGATTCGTCTTTTCGCGCGCTCCCCTTACGTCGCTTCCTCACGTCGATTGCCAACAAATTATAATTCTAGCAGCTTTTAGAATATTTCGGTCTGACTTACATTCTATTAATTCTATACATGCTACAGCAGTATTTTTCTATGTATATTGTATTTATAGTGATATGAATATGTAATAATGCACCACTTTTCGAAAATTTTCACAATTTTTCTGTCGCCTGACTGGTCGTTGACTTGCACCACTGAATTTCGAAAAGTTCGGCCGTCTGACTTATGGTTGACTTGTACTACTTTTCGGAAATTTTCGAGAATTTTCACAATTTTTTGGTCGTCTCCCTCGTCGTTGGCTTACACTACTGAATTTCGAAAATTTTCACAATTTCTCGCTTGTCCGACTTCTCGTTGACTTGTACTACTAGAACACAAAATTTTGCAAAATTAACGAAGTTAATTAACGAAGCCGAGATCGCAACTCTTTTATTCTTCATGTTGGTCTTACATTGTTGCGGAGATCCTCTCCTTAAAGTTTTAGAAAACGTTAACGAAAAATTTGGTAACATACACACACACACACACACACACACGAACATTTTGCTGAAAATAGGCTAAAATGACCCCAATGACCTTGAAACGTAAAGATTTGCTACAAAATCGATTTTCGGGGTCATTACAATAACTTCCTTATAAATCGAGAAGTTAATAATAACACTGTCGAACAGTAAAAATGTTTTCATATAACTGTTGGTTGGAACTTGTAGAGTTTTCTCCGCTAATTCCGAATCTGGCCATATTTTTTTCCCTACATCATGCACAGTTTTTGAAAAACATGACTTTGAAAAAAAAACTATTTTTCAACTTTAAGCAATTATTGTGATGTTATTATATAAGATATTGTATTATCCTCACAGCAAAAGATTCTCTAGACTTTCTCGAATCCAGTGATACTAATAATCCAGTCATCCAATAGTAATACATTATGAATGTTTAAACATGTTTAAACTATCATTAAATACGGAGAGACACCACTTTTGCACTAAATTTCGATGATATTTTTTTTATTTATCTCAGAAAATAAGGGTCCAGCGGAAAATCGAAGTGTATCACGCGACAGAGCAGAGTTTTATCTTGAGAAACCACCCTGTCAAGTTGCGAACGTCGACGTTTTTACCGAACCAGAAAACAAAATATCATCGCGGAACACAAGTCGCCGCCAGTGACGCTCAGTGACGCTCTCCACTAGAGCAAGCGTTCGCGTTCTACAGGGTACAGGATACGGCGCGGCGCACAGTGAGCCCAAACGCCAACGTGATATAAAGTCGTATTTTCAGTCACATACTATTACTTCCTTTTTTGTTTGTTTCCATTCTTAAATCCCTGTAGATCTTCAAATTATATTCTATTTTTCTCTGAAGATATTTTCTATAGGGTAATATTTACGCAAAAGTCTGTAGTCCCTGCGGCCTTTAAGAGTCCCCCAGAACGGTCAGTGCTGTTGCTACTGGTAAACGTTAATACTAAATGCGAATATATTATCTTTCATGGATTTTGTTTTGAGTAGAAGAAAGTACGTACTTTTTTTTCCATTCTGTAATTACAGAATTTTCAAAAGTTAATGAACTTTCCAAATACCCGTGTTTGAAGGTAGTCAATTTTTTACTTGATGCATTTCAGTTTTTCGAATGAAAGTAACCAAATTCACGCGTATTCGTCGAATCTCGTGTTTGATTTTGTAGCGTAAACTCTGTTCTTTAATTCTTGTAAAAATCAGCTGCCACTATTTGCAACTAATTGTTTTAATGTAACTTTGAAGTTTGCGAACAGTTTGCGATCACTCATAAAGAGAGTTTAAGATTTTTGTGGTTCATAGGACTGACTGAGAAGAGTAAAAAATGCCTAATCAATGTAGGTCATAAAATTAATACTTCTAGTGTAAAACGGAATTTTATGTTTTCTCGTGACAGCGCATAAACGAATAGGATCGCTATATGAGAATAAAAAGACTGTAACCTTATATTACTTAATGAATTGTATGTTACATGAAGAATGTTTTGTGAAAGATTTTCTTTAATATTCTGAAAATTGACAGGATTGGAGTAAAAATTGCACGAATAAACATGACAAGCAATGATGACTGTGTGCCCACACGGCGATAAACGAACATTCAGTAATCGATGAAAACTCTCAACATAATTTTACAAGTCAAGTAACTGGTGACTACCTGTCTATCATGAAATAAGGATGCATGTGTAGATGTGCATGGAAGAGTGTAAATAAGTCTATCTAATCAAGTGTGTATGTTTGTAAATATATGAGCTTTTTATTTTAGTGTCGGTTTCAGTTGATTCCATGGCTAAAAACGCTAGTAACTTTAATTTCCGCGAAAATGCTTCTTCTCTCTAAAATTACATTGATGACTGGTGGTGATGACGGATGACAAAATGAGTATAACAAGTTAAAAATTAGATTTTTTGTGCTGAAAATTACCATAAATTTAAAGAGTGAAGTCTCCCGGTTACAACGACTCCATACAAGTTGCAATAGGAAGCTGCGTCTGATCACTATGATTTTTTATCAGCTAGATTGGCGTTTGGGCTCACTGTGCGCCGCGCCGTATCCTGTACCCTGTAGAACGCGAACGCTTGCTCTAGTGGAGAGCGTCACTGAGCGTCACTGGCGGCGACTCGTGTTCCGCGATGATATTTTGCTTTCTGGTTCTGCTTCTGGTAAAAACGTGGACGTTCGCAACTTGCCAGCGTGGTTTCTCAAGTTAAAAGCCTGCTCTATCGCGTGGTACAGTTCAATTTTCCGATGGACCCTTGTTTTTCTGATACATTAAAAAATATCAGCAAACAATGGTGCAAAAGTGATACCTCTCCGTTTTTAATAACATGTTTAAACATGTTTAAACAATCATAATGTATTACTATTGCACACCACTGGATTCGGGAAAGTCTAGAGAATCTTCTGATGTAAAGAACAATACAATATCTTTTATAATAACATCGCAATAATTATTGTTTAAACTTGAATATTACGAGGCAAGATTTTAGCAGCAGGCGGAAACTGAAGGGAGTTTAGGTTTTACGAGAGAAAGGGTTGTGTACAGGTAGGATTGGTTCACAAAGGACTAGCCGATGTTTCTTTGGCGAACGGGGGGGGGGGGGGTCGCCTTGTGGGAAGATAAGAGTGGTGGACTACTAGCCGATGTTTCTTTCGCCACCGGGTCGCCACTGTCAAGGATAGGATTGTGGTTCTGCTGATGGTTTGTTTAAATGATTTAAATCTGATACACCTCGACCGACTGGGGATCGGATAGGGAATAGTGTGGTTGAAATCACCTACAAAGGGGTACAGCAAATTGACGAGCGGGTTGCCTTACGAAGGGGATCAGAAAATCTTTCTATTATATTAAATAGTTTTGTGGTTTCTGTCGCCCTAAAACGACAAGCGGGTTGCCTTCCGAAGGGAAACCGAAAATTGAGAGAGAGAGAGAGAGCGGGAGAGAGAGAGAGACAGAGAGAGAGAGACAGAGAGAGCGAGGCACCGCGGGGGTTGGCGAGCGAAGCGAGCAGGGGGCGGAGCCCCCTAGTTGGTAATAGAAATGTTGAGTGTAAGAACACGCGGACTAAGTCTGTTAACACTCTGTGTTAACGCTTAACGTACCGAGGAATGCGGGGGCTATACTTGTACGGAATCCTGTGAGCCTCTTCGAAGTTGGCCCCCCACTTGTTGAATTAAACAATTTCAACAGTTGTGCTGAATTGTGCTATGTTTGTGCTATATTGTGCTCGAATATTATAACTATAATATGAAAAATAAGATGAAAAATTGAGAAAATCGATTTTTTGAGTAGCCCCCCACTTTTCATTTTTTTCAATTTTCTCAATTGTGCTAAGTTGTGCTAGGTTGTGCTAAGATTGTGCTAAAGTTTTATTTTAAAAAAATTATAAATAAAGAAGTTATACTGAAAAATCGATTTCGACATGTAATTAACGTTTAAGTAAGAAAAAGTTATCCAAACAGCATATAATCGTATATCTGAGTTGTGCTAGCCTAGCACAAGTCAGCACAACTTTTAATTTCCCCAGCACAACGATATAAAGGGCACTTTACTCTTGTGCGCTGCCCTTCGCGCTTCAACGCTAAGTCATAAAATTGTCTTTCCGGTCATCCGACAAGCATAATATTGTATATCTGAGTTGTGCAAGCCTAGCACAACTCAGATATACGATATTATGCTGTTTGGATAACTTTTTCTTAGTTAAACGTTAATTACATGTCGAAATCGATTTTTCAGTATAACTTCTTTATTTATAATTTTTTTTAAATAAAACTTTAGCACAATCTTAGCACAACCTAGCACAACTTAGCACAATTGAGAAAATTGAAAAAAATGAAAAGTGGGGGCTACTCAAAAAAACCGATTTTCTCAATTTTTCATCTTATTTTTCATATTATAGTTATAATATTCGAGCACAATATAGCACAAACATAGCACAATTCAGCACAACTGTTGAAATTGTTTAATTCAACAAGTGGGGGGCCAACTTCGAGGAGGCATCCTGTGATGGGATTCGTACCGAAAGAAATCTAGCGATGGGGAATTTACAGTCAATCTTGTTTAAAAGAGATCACGATGTGGACCGACGCGCACAACGCGAAACTCTAGAGAAGGAAAAAGCCCACAAGCCCATTATGAAGGAAAATCCGTGCCCTTATATATACCGTAAAACCCCATCCAGAATCAGAGCAGGGAAGGATGGGAGTGGGAGTGCGAGTTATAGAAAAAACGCATTCCTGAGGGAAGAGACTTTCGCGGCTATGGACCACTTGCTGGCCCTTATTCCTTGCTCTACTTATTCCCGGAAAGCTCTTAATTTCTGAAGGGGCCATCTGTTTCGATGCATGAAAGGCCTCCAGAAAGGCTAAAGGTTACCAACGGTCGCCTCCCCGCATACGTAACATGAAAAATGGTTTTTTTTCAGTCATGTTTTTCAAAAACTGTGCGTGTAAGAAAAAAATTTAAGGCCAGATTCGGAATCAGCGCAAAAAACTCTACAAGATACTGCCAACAGTTATACGAAGAGATAAAAAATGTTTAAATTTTTTGGACAGTGTAATTATACCGTTTACAGGACTATTCGATGGACTGTTATTTCCGACAATCATGGCGAGATTCCCGCCTAAGCTTCTTAGGGCCAATAAAGTCCTTAAGCCTCAGCATCAAAATGCTCGAACGAATATGGCGGCCTGACACGTATATCTACAATGGGAAACATAGTTATGTACATACCATCACGGTTCCCAATAAATTATTAAGAATATCACAGGACGGCGATATCCTTTACTCCATGAGGTACTACCGTTAACTTCCTTTTTCATTTCATATTGATGATATAATAATTTTCTCATTCAAAGTTTACATTTCGAAACAGACTTACTATAAAAGCGAAATGCCCTATGGAACTGAGGAACTTCCCCATGGACCGGCAATCCTGTCCATTAATTCTTGGAAGCTGTAAGTGTTTCTCAGTATTACATATATTACATGTATATGATAATAATAACACAATGATATTATAGTATACATATACATTATGTAAAAAACCTACCAAGATGAAATCTTAAGTGAAACACAGAAATTTTCAATTTTCCATCAAAATCTATTTCATAAACGTTCTTCTGGTATGGCTATAGGTAGGCTTTTTTCCTCCCAGCAAAATTGTTAATTAATCATTGAACATATTTTTGTTTTCAGATGCATATACATCAGGTCAACTAGTCTACGAATGGCAAGAAGGTTCTTCTGTCAACTTCGTTCCAGGAATGGCTCTCTCACAGTTCGATTTAATGGGTTCGCCATACCGAAATCTAACTTATTTTCGCCGGGAGGGTGAGTTTTCGGTTCTTCAGGTCTCCTTCAATTTACAACGGAACACTGGTTATTTTCTTATTCAGGTCAGTCAACTTTTACATTTGTCTACTTGCAAAAATGATTGCCCAATATTCCAATCATTTATTCTATTCTATAATCGTATTATAGTCTATTCAATAATATTCCTCTCTAATGCATTCAATAATTATTTAATAATCATTTATATCGAGCAATTCGTTTAATGTTTATTTATAACAGGTGTACGTACCCTGTGTCCTGATAGTGGTGCTCAGCTGGGTGTCGTTCTGGATCCATCGTGAAGCAACCAGTGATCGAGTTGGCCTAGGTCAACTATCAATATTCAATTTATTCTTGCAGATTACTTTAAGGGGACATTACACTTTCTCGGTCGAATATTTTGAAAATTTTTATGGGACTGATAAAGCAATGAAAAAAACATTTTTTGAGTCCGTAATGTTTGTTGACATTATCTCAACCCTTAGCACTCGAGTGGCGACTCAGAATCGCCACTAAAGGTTGCTACATTATTATTCAAAATATTATTTACATTATTAAAAGTTTTGGTGTCCAATCAATTACTAAACATTTAAGTATTGTATGAGATACTATGTATATCAATTTCATCTCTGTGAAATGAAAAAAGAAGTAATATAAAAGAAGAGTGATAATATGGGGGAAGAAATGCTTAATTTTCGAGTTAAAATAGCTCCGAGTGCAAAGGGATGATATTAAATGGGTTTAAATGGGTTTAAATGGGTTTAAATAGGTAAACAGGATACATGTCTGAACATGAAATTTCGAGCTCTCTTTCAGAATCCGTAGTCAAAAGTAAGGGTTCCCATTAAAAAAAAATACCTACCGACCTCCTCTCAAATAACCTTGACAATAGATCCGTAGGTCAAATACAAGATCATTGACATACGTCCTCCATTAATCCCTGCAACTTTTATTGCAAACATGTTTGCAACTTTTATTCCAAACATTGCGTTTTACCGAATATGCATTATCTGGGAGGTTGACACCCAGGTTTCGGACACCCAGTAATGTAAACGTATGTCATGAAAAACTTATTTTATTTTTTTATTTTCAGGAATCACCACTGTACTAACATTGTCAACCATCAGCCTCGATTCTAGGACCGATCTACCAAAAGTCAGATACGCCACTGCTCTCGACTGGTTTTTGTTAATGAGTTTCGGTTACTGCATTGCCACCCTTTTGGAATTCGCTGGTGTACATTATTTCACAAAAGTAAGAGAACAAGAGCAGGTTCTTCAAACACTTAAAGCGAAATCTACTTACGGATTAGTTAATCCATTGAACCGCATTATTGCAAAATCATGCACTATTTATAATCGTATTGATTTTTTCGTTGAATCTTTGCAAAATTTTCAAATGCAACTACGCAGCATTATACGATAATACTTATCGATTGCACCAGTATTATATTATTATATTTTCTTTCTTTTTGTGCATGTCTTTTCATTTTTTATTACACGAGTAGTCTTTTATCTCTCTCTTTTTTTGTAAACACTTATCTAAAAGGGCTTCAGTCCATCTATAATGAATAATAATAAAAAGTGAGTGAATAATAATAAATATAGATAATTATATATGTAGTTAAATATAGATAAATAGATTAAATATAGAGAAATGTAGATCCCAAGAAAAACATCCTGTAAACAGGAGCCAAGTTCTCTATGGCGGTAAAAAGTTGTCAGATCAAAGAAAATACGGACAAGGTCGTTAGCATAGAAATACCTTTTGCAATACTGAGAAAATCGTTTGTAACAATTAGTTTAAAAGAACGCTATTTAATTTTTAAAGAGTTACATGGAGAGCTATTACTCAAACTAGGTCGCTGCCTAACACTCTTTCATGGCCATTGGTTTAAAAAGTAACGGCCAAGTTTCAATGATTTAGCCCTCCATGTAACTCTTTAAAAATTAAATAGCGTTCTTTTAAACTAATTTTTACAAACGCTTTTTTTGTTTGTTTTTGTCAAACGCTGTTTGATCTCACAACTTTTTACGGCCATAGAGAACTTGGCTCCTGTTTACAAAATGTTTTTCTTAGGATTTCATCAATTTTGGTTGAAATTTTATCAATTATCAAGTAGGTATCACTTTTATCCCTGATTTATTAAATCTTCAACATGTTTTCATTGTTTCCGAGATACCACAATTTTTTTTACTTCTACACGCTTTTTTTAAAAAGAATTTTTATAGGCTTATTCCTGACGTCCTGCCCATTAATTTGATACCCCACATGGTGTCACATAAGGGGTGACTGGTGCACTACCGTGCACCTAGATAAATATAGATAAAAAAGAGATAGATAAAAGGATTCCTTTGTGGGATTTAATAGAATATTTTTGCACAATTTCAAAAAATAAAGAACTCTCTCTCTCTCTCTCTCTCTCTCTCTCTCTCTCTCTCTCTTCATGTGTTCAGGTTGGCAGTGGAGAAATTCCCTTGGACGAGGAGGAACTTGAAGGAGAAAGCGAAACATATGATGGATATTGCAGTATTATGCCCTGCAGCCCACAAGCAGTGAACCCTGCGACCATAATCGACGTACCTCGTCGCAGCAGCTCCTTAATATGCGACGTTTATGACGTTAATGTATATAATACGAACGCCCATCGATTTCCATTTGTTATATCTAGACTGCGGATCTTTATGCAAAATAAAAATTGTCCACATCGATTGCAAAAAATAGATAATAAATTCAAGGATGTTTCTTACCTTAATGATTTTAACAGAGAAGTCGTATATCGATATCGTCAATGTTTAAAGTTTTCCAATAATTTCGAATTTCATCTACTCGATTTTCCTATAAATGCAGAAAAATCCGCAGTTTAGTTATATCATACGAAGTTGCATAAGTTCGTGCCCTGAATATAAATCTGTGTGAAAATCAAAGAACTTTCGATAGAAATGAGATAAGAGCAATAAAATACTTTTTAAATTAAAGCTGAAACTTTCCAAAATATGTATTCTCAAGGTCAAAGACGTTCATACAACAATCTCCATAATTATTCCATATACTGCAAAGTTGCAGATTTAATTTAAAAAAGTTCATTAAATTAACATTACTAAAAAATGTTTTTAACGATTGGTAATAGTATGAAAGATTTTCTCGATTAGGAGTCGATGGCCTACGGCAGAGGATCAATGACAGTGTCCGTAACATCGAGACCGTCGACGATGGAACGTCAAACACAAACGGAAGTGTGGATACCAAAATGGCGGCAGTTTCTCTACTGCCTCGTTGGCGACGAGGCCTACAGGTAAAGAGATTTAATTAAAAACGATAAGCTAAACATAATTATCAACATATACACCTTTCGGTAATTATATAGAAAAGGTCTGCGTACTCCGATTTTGATGAAATTTTAATATGTTATAGATTTCGACATTTTGAACGACTTTTTCCTTTTCCAATATCGGGGGTCGCTTTTAGTTTTTGAGATATTTACAAAAAACTACCGCGAATATAGCTGTCCCGGTGCAGCGTTTGTTTAAATTTTGACGCTGTAGAAATGAGAGAGAAAACAGGGAGACGGAGAGGGCCGGTCTGACACTACACCCACCCACCCTGTGTTTCATACGTATCCAGTGTTTCTAAATTATACTCTAGATTCTTACGTATTTTCACGTGCTGATTACGAATATGATACTGAAAATTGGCGTAAATGTTAATTTCATAACGGAAACCTTCTTTTTAGAAACACTGGGTGAGTGGGTGTGGTATCGTGTGTTAGATAATACATGTATGCTGTATTGGTCTCAGTTGATTTTATATAATAATAATGTGAGAACCTTCTTTTTAGAAACACTGAGTGCTTGTTAAGCACTGGGTAGGCGTGCGTGGTATTGTCGCTTCTCATCTCCACAACGTGTTTACAAACAAAAAATAAACAGATGCGGCCCCGGAAGAGATTTACGTTGCCGCGGAGCATGCAGGAATACGAAAAATTCAATACAGTATTAGCGATAGTCTTTTGCAAATATCTCGAAAACTAAAAGCGACCCCCCGACAGAGTTGGGCAAATTTTATTTGGAATAACGAATAAGGAATAGCGAATAAAGTCTTATTCTAGTAGGAAATAGATACTTGGTCCCCTCAGGGTTTCAAGTCCATACACCACTACTCTCCCTCTCTTTCCAATTTCACCTATCGCCTAATTGCAACCAATTCCAGCGGGACCTACTGTTTTTAAGGTGGGTTCCGAACCACCTTGAATAAAGTCTTATTCGTTATTCCAAATAAAATTTGCCCAACTCTGCCCCCCGATATTGGAACAGGAAAAAGTTGTTCAAAATGTCGAAATCTATAACATTAAAATTTCATAAAAATCGGAGTACGCAGACCTTTTCTATATAATTACCCACCTTTTTCTGCTAGGTAGATTGGAATTCTGAAATTTTCAAAATTCACATATCGATTGTTGGATAGAGTACTCGGAGTTCTATGACATGACTTTATTTGTTTGCGTGTTCACAGGAAACGCAGACAAAGGGAGGCTGCGGGAAACTGCAAGAAAAAGGGTGAAAACATAGCGAGACACATAAACAGTGTTTCCTATATCGATGAAGTAGCGCGGGTAGTATTCCCGGCATCCTTTGGACTATTGAACGTTTGCTATTGGGTGATCTATGTTACGTACCAAGAGGAATTTAAATGGCAAGATCCACCGATTGGATCGATCTCTCATAAATAAGCTAATTTATTCTGTCATACTAAACATTAATGTAATAAAATGTATAGTTCAGTGAAACATCATTTCTTGTGTTTTATCCATCGTTTTAAGTCGTGAGATAGAAATTTTTGTGAAAAAGCAATTTATTTCACTTACCATGTGTGCGTAGAAATAAATATGATTATTAAAATACTGCGTAAGAGAAATTAATGTGTATTTCCTTTGTGCACTCGACAGTCCTGCAAATAAATCTGACATCCTGACACAGCGCTTCCCATGCCATTCAAACATCTCCAGAGAATTCTGGCGAAACCTAGAGGTCCTTTCCAAATGATTTGAATGGGCGTGGCCTCACTGCTCCGACCAATGGTTCAACGGCTCCATCATTCGTGCTTCTAGGTGAGGAATCAACGACCGGACAACAGGATCTAAAAGAAAAAGACGCGAGGACAGGAAACTCAACAACGTTCCACACTTACGTTTTTATTGTAATAGATTGTATTGAAATTTGTCGCATCTTTTGAAAACAAAAAGTGTTGTCCACCCCGCTTCGCCTCGTCTCTACAATTTCTTTTTCTCATAGTTCTTTTTTCTCTATTATCTCTTTCTTTTTTGTTTTTTTTTCTCTCTTACAGTTCAATGCACAACAAGTTGTTCCAAGATTCGTGAGATATACCGTAAGTTTCATACGCCCAACGATGGCGTATAACAAAATTCGACATAGACTACAACAACAACAACACTCTTACCGGAACGCAGAAGAATTCGCTCGCCGCCCCCATTCACACGAGAATACGATCTACAGGCTCTATCACGAGTGAATATATACACGATGCCATCTGGCGTCGCTAAAAAAAAAACGTTCTCGCAAATCGTTCAGTTTAGTTCTTTTTTTTTGTTTTGTTACTTTCTCTCTCTCTCTCTCTCTCTCTCTCTCTTTCTCAATTATTCTCACACTCCGTTTTATTACTCGATATATTTTTTCTTCGTGATTTTTTTTCTTCCCCCCACCCCCATCCCTCCCGGGCCCTCTCTCACTCACTCGCGCGCTCTCTCTCTCTCACTCTCTTACATAAACTCTATGTACAGTTACGGTTCGTTTAGGATGTTAGTAAATAATAATTAGCATCGTACGTCTATGCTGTAAACAGTTTAACAGTTCTGCTTAAACGCTACAGTGCTAAGTAATTTTCGTTAATTACTTATATCACATTGTTCATGTACACATAATATTTTCTGCATATACTCCCTCCTCCCCCCCTCCCTCTCCCCTCCCGGATCGTCCACCATTTTTTTTCTCCTCAGCGGACCTATGAGCTCTATATACAAAAAGGACAAGAGAAATCAAGAAACGGATACATTGGTGGTGGTCGCCGTTTTGTACCTAGACAGTGAGGACCTGCTTGGCTGCTATACCGCTGAACGTAAATTGATTGGCACCGATCTCTAACCTCGATAACGTTCCTAATCTATAAACCTTTTTCTTTTCCTGTCGTCGGGTTTCGGGACTGACGCAAAACGGATTACGAAATCGACGAAAATAATCGACGGATCTATGTAATACAATTGTAATGTAAAGACAACTTTTTTTGTCGTTCCGCCAGTTCGACGAATCATCCGCTCGGAATGCCCCCCTCCCCCCTCCCCCAACGTCTGGTACGACTCTATTTACAATCGATTGCACGATTTTTGGATCGGATCGAACCAAAGAATACAAAGCGCCGAAATCATAGAGTTTGAGAGAGACTTTTAGTCACGTTTAAAGGAGGGAACGAAATGACTAGTGCGCACGCGCAAGCGCAGAATTTTGTATCTTCGGCCAGATAATAATTTCGAACGATCAATAAATAATACGGTCTTTTCTTCTTTTTGCTTTGAACCTGATCAAAGTGGAATATAAATATATTGTTCGGACGTGTTCCCGTGTCACAGCAGCGTCTCGAAAAATCGTATTTAGGGAGCTTGAGAACAGGAAACCAAGGTTCAAATGTCAGTGGTTAAAAGAAACACTGCTCTTTCTCAACTGAAAACAGAAACAAACAATCAGAGAAGGGAAAATCATACGTCACAATACCTTTGAACTTCCCACGATCGGATTTTTTATGCGGACACATCCGCCAGGTGCACTTCATTCTTTAATACAAACCAATTTTTGTTGTTAAACCGATCGATACTCTTTTATTTATTCTACGCATAAAAGTATTAACAAAAAGATCATCGAAATGTCAATACTTCACGAGATATTTGACATTTTGTGCCAGAGTAAACATGACATTGTTAATAAAACGGATGGATTGGTTTATGAAAAACAATTGGGTTGTGTTAAACAATGAAGTGTAATTGCACCACCTGCAGGGTTCATCCACATAAAAAAACAAGCTCATAGAAAATTAGGATTTTTTTTTTATTTTTACTTAAAACAGAGCAGTGACTTGTCCCTCTTCCTAGAATCTCAAGTTGTATATAATCCTCGCGTAACTAAATAACTTTCATTTGAATCGTTCCTCGAAATTTTGCGCGCATCAAAAGTTATAACGTTTTAAGCGTAAACCATAGGCGTAAGTACGCGAGGGGTTGCCGAACAAATTCAAACCGTTATAACTTTTGATACGTGTAGTATTTTGGAAATCCGTTTCAGCAGAAGTTGTTCGATTTTGCAAGAGCCTGTACTTTCCAACAATTTCGTTGATTTTTGAAGCATTAATGTATCGAGCTCGAAAGATGCGAGAGATCGACGCCTCAGAAGCATCGGTATTTGCACTCTATAAACCAGACACGGGCTAAGAATGTCTTTTCCATCTCTGGGTGTACCCTATCCGACTGCTTCTTGCAGAGGAAGCCCCGAGTGGGCGTGTTTTCATTAATCCCAACTTCAGCGGGGCCAGGGCAAAGCCCCAAAGGACAATCTACGCTCATGACTGGTATTATAGACTATACAAATAAGTCGTGAAAAAGTCACCGAAGATATCGGATGAAAATAACAACGTTGCACATGATAAACAATAATTCTGATCAAGAATATCGAGACGAAACGCAGTTACTGTGACGCTGACAAAAAAAATAATGATCATTTCAAACAATTTAAATTTTCAATTCGGTGTGAAGTTTTTGTCAGGAAAAAGGAAAGCCACGTACGAAAAACTTTGATATATTTTTAACCGAAGGGTCGCCTCCGATTTGTTAGGAATTGCATATTCTATCGTACAGCACGTCTTTCGATAAGCTACTGATTCAGTAGCGTTGCTATTCGAAACATCTACTAATTTAGTAGTACTGTCGTTTAGTGGTACTAAAATTTTATCATTTATAGTACTCAATCCATTCCAAGGGGAGCAGACGCCCTGCCCAAGCACGTACGATTGCATCGAGTATAGCTCTACACCATTCTTCTATTACTAATCTGTTTTCTTCTCAAATAGTTTCTATTGCGCTATAAACCATCCACAAAATCTTCCCTCGTTAGCATCGAGCGGAGACGCGGGCGATGACGGGGCCAAAGCAATGGCCCAGGGGGCATACCAGAGTGAGTGAATCGAAGAATGGACCCTCACCACCGCCCCTCAGGGAAAAAAGGGGGCATTCCAGTGTCTATACCTGCTTTAGAGTCAATATCTTCTAAATTTTTAGCTTCGAAGGCATTATAGCTACTTCATATCCAGAGTAGGCGTGATTGTAGTTCTCAACAGAGCTAGGGTATTGCTCCGAGAGACAATCTGTTTCGAAATCCGAGTTAGATCCAACTCTACACGAAGCCTAAGGCTTCGTTGTGAGACTAATGGCAGAAAAATGGAAAGGGCGGTCTATTTCGCTCTGATTGTACTGAGTAACTGAAATGGGGAATGATCTCAGTGCTCTCGCCGAGGCATGGATAGTGTTTCGTGGGGCAATCTCTATGTAGGCCGCCTGACTCTAGACTCAATAGGAATCAATGAGGTCAGAGAACACACAAGATACAGGACTATTTTCCGGTGTTTGAGTACAATGTCTAAAGTGAGCGTGGTTTGCATCGCCGGGGCCAGAGTACTGCCTCTCTGGAGCAATCTCTGACTGGAGAAGATTCTATGGGAGCAAAACCGAGATGCTAACGAGGAAAAGTCGCACAATGCTCACGATAGTGAGAGGTTCGATGTACACAGTGTTTCTTTCCACGATCCCCTGATTATAGCAAAAAAACTGGACTGCCCAACGTCACAAAGGAATCCGCGAACGTTACACACCGATCCAGACGTCAATCTAATGATTCTAGAAAACATTCTGTCAAACTAGGGTGACATTTTCTACGACATTCCGGGCGTGTCGTTCCCGAATTTAAAAAAAAGAAAAACAACGATTCCACTTTCTCCGCTAACCAATAACTTAATAAAAACCGACGCAGCGCCCACGCATTTTACACACATACATATCAGCATGACAGACTGACCGAGCCTTCGATTAAATAATTTAAAAAATAAAAAAAAAAGAAAAACAAGATATACATGTATGCATACGCAGATACAAGTAATAATAATACTAGAGTACAAATCATGATATCTGAATGAGACCGTTAATAGTCACACATCACTCTGTTTCTCTCTCTTTCACACACACACACACACACACACACACACACACACACACACACACACACACACACACACAATTATTCACATAGCTGATCATTCTCTTTTCTTCGAAAATTACAGTTAATTTAATCAAGTTTGGAGCTTTCAGACTTTTCTATTGCCAGAGAGCTTTATCTTAGTTTTTCTTCCCGAAATGTTAAGAGGCGAGATCCAATGGGAGAGTCAATTTTGATTCAACAAGAAAAATGATACATTCCAGGCTCCGTGCCAGTCTAAAAAATCCTAAATTAAAATCGCAACGATAATTCTCCGTAACACGTTCAGATTTTTCAAATGATTCTGCCGAAATAGATGTTTCCATTGAAATCTTTTAAATGTCTCGAATAAATAAGCTACTTCTGAATTGCGAAGATCTTGGTGAGAATTTAATTTTGAAAGTTCAAACAGACCTACGAACAGATCTACCACCGTATTAAAATTCCTATAATTGTGAGCGATAAGAATCGGCATCAAGGGGAAATTACCATTTTGACTCATGGTCAGAATTTTCTATCGAATTAACGGTCTCGTATCGAGTATATCGAAAGGAAGCTCGAAAGCTCAACGTAGAAAGCAATTTAAAATAGTACGGGGAACGGTCACGTGATACAAGCGGTTCCAGTTCCAATGCGCGTGCACCCGTTAACGACCTAACTTCTAAACCGTTGCTCTTTCAATGTTTTCGATTGACAACCGAGCGTTATTGTAACGGATAAAGTCGAGACGAACGCATTCAGGCCAACAATGAATTTTTACTGCAACAAACAGTTTTTATTTCTCGTTTTACCTGGGCTAGACTATACAATTTTCGTTCATAATAATGAATCCTGAATGCCTTCGGGAGACAACGATACACGGCGCGTGCTCAATTATATTTGTAAAATAAATATAAGCGAATAAATACTCGAGCACTGGATAAATGTCCGCCGTGTCTCCTCCTGGCCGGTTCTCGACGAAACAGAAATTTCTACGATATAACTTCCCAATGATAAACATATGCGTATGATAATATTCGTTTCTCCACAGCCACTTGTATACGTTAATTTTAAAAGGAAAGAAAGCACGAGCATATATCATCCGTCCAATTACAAGGCTTCGATCAAGAAGCCAATCTTGTCGTACGAATTCTTTAATTTTAACATCACTTGAAGCACAGTCATTTTTGTTTCCTCCTCCCGAGCTTTTGCCGAATTCCGCCGAGTTGCGTGGGATGCCGCCGAAATTCGAATAGATCAATTGCAACCATTTATATAACAGTGTATACACACAACCAATCTTCATATTGTCAGCAAAAAAAACATTTTTCGAAAAATTGTTCAACTTCGAATCAATGTTCGAATGAAAAATTATTTGTCAGCTGCCTCGACGAACAAAAGTGAGATTACATCAGTAGTCGATTCTCTCTTAATTATTTACAAATTATTTCATCAGTTATTTTCAATTATTTAAAGAACCCTCAAACATGATGATGCTAAAAGTTAATATCCCGAGTAACTTTAATTAATTAAATAATTGCGCGTGGATAATAAGTTTAGTTTCAAGATATGACCAAGTGTCGAATAACGTCCCCGTTGAAATCATGAAATTTTCATCGAAAACATTTCTTTCAAAAATCATCATTTACGCGATAATCTTAATCATTTCATTTACACTCTCCACCCTGTATCGTCGACTACCATTAACAACAATGGTTTCCTCTCTACACGATTGGTCGTCCCTAGGCCAGCCAATTTCACTCGAAAAGTAGCTCAAGTAGCGTCAAACTGATAAAAATCTAATCTAAAAATGCACGAATCCTAACGATCTAGCGGCGATGTTCAACAAGATCGTCAAAGGTATCGGTCGAGGTACCGCACGCAACCGGCTAGCGAAAATAAAAGTCAGCCAAAAACTTTTCAGTCGGTTCATTCTAGAGATGCCAGAATATCCCTACACAGACGTCACATAGATGCAAGATCTCCGAGAGATCCCTCACGGTGACGTCACATTGATGCAGGGCTTTGCAGAACATCCGTACGCCAACATCGTACACGCCTGTACACGCTAGCTCGAAATGTATTCATCAGGCCACAATCGCATGGTGCACACAACTCGTGATAACGCACACACATCTACGTGACACGTCAGCATAGGGATCCACGTACGGATCTTCTGACTTCCAGACGTATGAACATTGCTAGAACTTGTGGACACCATGCACGGTGGGTTATGGCATACGCTATTCGTGTTAGCGTACACGGGTGTAGGGGACATTAACATACGGATCCTCCGACAACTAGGTTCACTCTTTGGAAGAGCTGAAACTTCAAACACGAACGAACGCAAGTCGAAAATAAAAAAAGTTTTCTTTGATATCGGACGTGGACAACCGGGTCCGTGATCCAGGTCCCGCAGAACATAACTGCGATCTCTCTCTCTCTCTTCTTCCCGCTCTCCCTTTTTCATCCGACACGTAGTTCCTTCACGCGGCGGTCGGTCCGAGGCTCGCCACTGACGTCGAATAACGACGACGAGGAGTAGATCCACGCGGATCTGGTCCGCAATGGTACGACATAGTCTTTTCTCAAACGAATTTCAGCTTCCTTTGATTCTGTCAGACGGTCGAGTGCGTGGTCGACGATGGCTGCGTGCTGGACGCCGTGGTCGATTGCGGGCTGGAGGTCGATGGCGAGCTGACCACCACCACCGGCTTCACCAGAGTGGTGGTGTTGATGTACTGGGCGTTCACGATCGGCATCTGCGCGACCGACTTCAGGATCGGCGTGGTGATCATCTTGCCAGCCAGGCTTGACGGCGCAATGATGTGTGCGGTCATCTGGCTGCCCTGCGAGACCACGGTCATCGGCGTGACGATCGGCGTCAGGCCAGACAGCGGCGCGTGTGAGCCGACGATATGGGCGATACCCTCTGTGGACGGAGCGTTCTGCATCACTGTGGTCGTACCCGGCTTGCCCGCTGTCGTTTGCAGCGACACGCCCGCGTGGCTCAGCGTCAAACCTGCAACCAGATCAACAACAATTATTACATCAGTAAATCATGTATTTGCGGGTGGCAGAGTTGGCTGATAATCGATTAAAATTTTAATCATGATTGATTGATTAATGTGTACGATTAAAAAAGGAAATCGTCAAAAAATCAGAGACTAATTTAATCAATTGTTGAAGTTAATCACCACACGGTCTATCCATAAATTGTAATACGCAGGGAGAGGGAATAGGGTACCCTCTCCTTGAAACTCGCGAGGAGGCAAAGAGTAGAGGGGCAACCCATTGGTTGTCCCAGGAGTGGAGTATTTTTTAGCGGTTAGTGGGGAAACCGATCACCTGTCTCCTCTTAAGTCCCACACTACCCCCTCTGACCTGTACATAAGCGTATTTTTTGCTGACCACTTCCTTAACAAAAAAACAAGGGTGCCCTATTCCCTGTCACCCCCCTCATTTAGCCTAGCGTTGCCCCCCTGGACGAGTAAGGGGGTATATCTAAGGTGACCATACGTCCTTTATTTCACTGCTCCGTATTCTAACGTTATTTATTTTCTAAAATAGTCGTTTTGTCCTTTCTTTTGTAAAGTCGTCGCAAAGTTAATAGTTTTTTTAAAATAATTTTAATTTTGAATAATGAACAAGTTAGTTTCCTGTGCGACATCACGACAACCAGTGTTGTGAACTTTTAATTTGTCCGACCAAGTCGGCCCTTTCTCATTACAATTAACAAACACTTAATTGTCTAACACTGAAACTTATAAAGATTTCAATAGTATTGTTTGTATGTATACAACCAATTCGCTTATAATTCTCAACACTACCTGTTTGAAAAAATATTTTCACAAACAAGCCCTCCCGATAACGATATACTTGCAATTACATTAGCAATACAGAACAATAATAATGTAATAATACGTCTTTATTTCATCCGTCATCATTTTGTAAAAGTACAAAAATAAAAGAACAATATTTACATTGCATAGTCATTGTTACTTACGAAGCAATTGTATAACAATACGTAAGAAATAATAACCATATGTTTACTTATAATAGTTATCTACAATATGCAAGAAATAAGTAGTCACTAAATCGTTCTCTAAGATGAACAAATTAATTTGAAAAATATGAAGTTACAAAAAAAGATGTTAGTCACAGTCCAAAGCAATTTCGTCGAAAGAATCTTGTCCGAATTGCTCTGCCTTGACGTGACTAGGTTTTTGCTCTCGCACCATTTTGACAACAGAATAACAACAGTGTAACTCTGTGTTTTGGTATATGATGCATTGTGAGATCATTTCGTAGCGTAGATGTAAAGGGTAGTTGTAAAATGCTAGAAAAAATGAAACATGGGAAAGGCGGGATTCGAACCCGCGATCTATAGATCTCCCTCCCTTGTCTGAGGACTGTGCCTTAAGCATCACAGCTATAACGAAACTTACTGTTATCTCCTCTGGAATTTTCATATAATTTATTTTGCGTTTGTTTCGAATTGTTTATATCATGTAGGCAGTATATTTGGTTTAAATAATTTTTCTTTATATATAAATGGATTATTAGCCGAGAAAATTACACATTCTTTATATGGCAATCGTCGTTATTAGCAGCGAACTTAACCCTATCAATGTGCTTTCGTATTTAAATCAGCAGAGAAATTATCTTGAAAAACTAGAGAAAGTATTTTCATATTAAACAGAACTAAATAAATGGATAATTAACATAATTTATATGGTACTACATATGGTATCTATTGTTGTATCATAAAACTGTATTTTGAAATGTGATACTTTAGAACAGCTACTTCTTCTTCAATTTTGATAATTTTTGGATATAAAACAAAACATTTTAAACAACTTAAACAGTGAAATAAGCAGCTTTTAAGCGTTTTTGTATGTGTGTGTATTTTTTACCTAACTCCATTTTCACTTCCAAACAGTTCAGTACATACCAAGCAATACATTTCACATTTGCATATTTCTACATTTTATTTGAAAAAGAATAACAATTTTTATGGGAACAGTGTTCAGGCAGGCATATCAATTGGAGTCATTCAAATATGAACGAGCATATTAACTGAGAGCACACTAATGTCTTCAAAGCATGTTGCAAGGCGCACTAATTGCGACAAAAAACCATTCTTTTTATTTTCATTACATTATTGACTCGAATATAATGTTTTAGAAAGGAGAGAACCAATATAAATTTTTGTATCCTATCAACTTTGAAAGAATTTTTGATACCTTTTAAATATGAGGGAACGATACATTTCCTATAAAACATGATCGATTAAGATAACGTTGACCAAGAAAATAAATAGGTTACAAAACATTTTTTGATGCAATGTTAGTTTGGAGAACTGAAAGAGGATTTATTAAAGGATTGAATGCAAATAAAAATGATTTAATGTTTTAATATAATACATGAACGAATGAATAATATTATAAATGATATTTTCCATTTTTAAAACGCACATTGTTTTATGATCGAACTTCAGACTGAATAGTCGGTACAAAATTTTCAATTATATCGAAAAAATTTTAGTCCATTTGCCCGTTTGCTCGTCAAAAATGACGAAATGTTATTTGAAACAATGACACAGTCTTCCCTCATTATCGTTACGCGATATAGAAGGCACAGCGCTACTGAAACGGCGACATCGCGTAATAAGTAAAGAGCGCGAATCACGAGGTGATCAAAATGAAGACGCAACACCAGTGAACGAAAACTGCGTCAAGAAGCGAAAGGGAGTTGAACACGGTGAAAATTAGGCATACCATTCGCTGGGAGTATGTTCAACTCAGCGCCTCCCGGTAGTCGGGTCAGCTCCGACCCGTTTCCACCGACCAATGTCACGCCGCCCACCATTTTATGCGTGTTTTGCGCGTCACCTGTTCTTATCCTTGTTTGGGCGTCTGTAACACAATTTTATACAATCATTAATACAGACAAATCTATGATTATCAATTATTTAAAAGATAAAGGACAAATCTCAGTTATAAAAAAAAATTATGGCTCCCAAACGCTCCATATTTTCACCTGGACTATAGCATATTTCAATTTCAGCAAAATCCGAGACATTGTCCAAACAAACTGGTCGCTTTCGCACGGAATGGACCCAGCTACAGTAATGTCCGACTGTAACCCGTTTCTCGGTTCTGTGTTGTGACCTAGATATGAGCGGGACACTATTTGTTTGTGGCTTCAAAGACCGCGTCGAACGTAGAAAAAAAGACAGAATAGTCGACTACGTTATAGTCTGATCACTCAGGTGTTCTTTCCGTCCCCCTAGTTTTCTCTCGTGTTCTGGACAGAGTACAGTTAAGCTTTCAGCACGACTTACAATCGGACGTTACTGTAGCACTAAGAAATGATGGACCACTGATCAACGATTGTTCTAGATTGTAAATGATCGTTGGAGAATTGTCCTGACAAGCATTGGTTTCGGTATCGACTCACTGGATACGTTGATCGCGGGTGAATGCGCAGCAAGGACTATCGGCCTTCCCTCGTTCGTCGAGTGTACGAACGTGACTGGCCTGACGTCATTCGCGGAGGACTGCACAGCTAAGGCCAACGGCCTGTCGTTGTTGGACAGATTCGAGTGCACGAACGTCACTCGGTTGTCGCTGGCCGTGGACGAGTGAACGACCAGCGCCACGGGCCTTGGCTCGCTTCCAGTGTTCGATTGCACGGCGATCAGCGGCCTCGATTGATCCGAGGAGTTCTGTACGGCCAGCGTCAACGGTCGCGACTCGTTGCTGCCTGCGGTGTGGGCGACCAGCAGCTGCCTGGTGTCGCCCGGTATCACCCTTAGACTCGGTCCGATATGCTGCAGAGTCGGCACGATCGTTGCCAGGCCCTGGTTCGTGTTCAACATCTGCGCACTGATCGGCAGGTGGAGCTGGTGCGGCTGCTGCACTATGCCTGTCGGCGATGTCGTTACTTTCTCCTGAAACCAAACGGAAACCAAATCAAATCTCGAGCCTAGCATTCCTCTCGAATGCAACCCAGAACTGAAACAAAAAATCTCTACTTTTTTTGCTTCCCTCTCTACCGTTAGATTCTCATCCAATGATCAGCAGTCCACAATCTGTGGGAGTCCACAATAGGAGAAATTTAAGGGAATGGAGGTACTTTTATCCCCTCTCTTTGTACTCTCATTGCCGCATTAGTCACGTGACATGTCTTGATCTGGCTACACTGAGCAATGATGGTGGGAATAACGTGACATCACGTATTCGTGCAAAGAGTCGTTAGAGGAGAATCGAATTCGTGGTAGACGGGGAGCATTTAGCGAGGTATACACTTCATCTGCTAATACTGGCAACCAATCACATTTTCACCATTTTAACCCTTCGATAGCGAACATATTTTTCAATTGATGACGCTTCAGACCATCCACTTCATTTATTAACGTTTTCAAACATATTTTTAAAGATGACAATACTGATATTCTAAGTTAAAATAAACCCGCGGGCTTCATTGTCGAAGGATTAACACAATGTATGCGGGCTATTTTTGACAATTTTAACGGAAGTATTTAACCAAGTTTGCTGTGATTACTACTGACACATTTATCGTTGATCGATCCTCACTATGTCCTTTGGTTTCTCACTATGTTCCATCAATGACCTCCGTCAACAACCACCACATTGTACAATACTATTTTCCGTAGCATACTCTCTCTCTATAATCTTATTATTACACGCAATACAGCACAATATATTTTCAGTGACTTTTAATACTGTCGAGGTTATTTCGCACAGGCAGAGAGTTAACTGATTTTAGTAGAGAGTTACCAAGCTTTCCCGTTTATAAAAATTCCTAAATTAAGATGAAAATCTTTGTAAAGCAGAGACTGGATGCTCTCTACAGCTGAAATTGTAATTTCTTCTCATAGCGATAATTTTTCAGTGTTTTTTCTTTCGGGGGGAGGGGGGAGCATGATAACAAAATGTTCACACTTATATAAACCCGTTCACACAGGTAAGTGTGACCAGTTATATATATTAAGACGCAAATTTCTCTCGCACCGTTTCACGCACAAACGCTAATTGATCACGCTGTGCCCAACGGGCTGGTCGGTGCTTAGAAATATAATTTTGAATGTTTCCGCGCGAGAAAAACTGTTGTATAACCGTTAACATATACTGCTCAAAGTTACCTGACTGATGTTCGAAACCTCAGCGTCAAAGTTACCAAGCTGATATCTAACCAATCGTGCTAATCCATCCGCCCAAAACTTCCTGTTCAAATATTTCGATGAAAATATTAATTTTTTAAAAATCTTTACAGAAAAAAATTATCGCAATGAAACGTGAAAAAGTGGTTGTATTGTAAATAAATATAAACAAGATTTAACATGCCGGTAGACTTTCAAGAATCAGCAAAAAAAGATTCGTGAGAGACTGCAGACGACTACCAATGTTAATATTATCCTTTTACCATAAATTATTCTATCAATGTAATTTTATTCCTTTTTCTCAGAAAACTGAAGTAGAAAACGATGCTCGCCAAGAAATGTTGAAATTGGTTGGACAATATCGCCGCTTGAATGAACTAGGTAACTTACAAATCCTTATTTTAGAGAAATTTTTTTGCAAGAAAAAAACAGAAGTTGCCTACTTTTTACATTAACAAGATTAAACCAAATTATGATTCACTAGATGTCGTAGATTATTTTGACAGGTTGCCCAGTTTTTACATTAAATTCTACTGGATTTCTTCTTTAATACGAAGTGAATAACTCAAAATGTACAAATTTCAAGTTACCTAGTTCTTACATTCAGGCGGCGATATAATCAATATAAAATCATTAAAAGTTACACTTGTCTTCTTGAGGGACCATATATTGGAATAAGCAGACCTCTCGCGGGATAACTAGCCGTCTAGAACGCCTCTCGCTCGCATGTGTGCTTAGATATCGTATTCCAGCCATCATAACTCTAAATTGAATCGTATGATTGTGGATGACGGCAATAGCGTAATACATAGTAATTAGCAGCTCGAAAATGTCTTGTATTGCATTGCCATGTGATCAGGAATTGCTGTGATTCAGCTAATTTCAATAATTTTCGAGAGAGAAAAAAATCGTTGGGATTTACCTGTGCTGGGGTAGGAATGCTAGGCGTTGGCGTTCTGGGACTTGAACTTGCCGGCGGACTTTCCCTAGAACTTTGCGCAAGGTTGAGACCCTGGGTCTGACAGACAACAGCCGCGGTCGCGACTTGATTATGAATATTGGGAGTGGTACTCGTGGACTGCAGCGTTTGCGGTGAGCTGGCCGTGGCCGCGCTGCTTAGGCTGCTGGTGCTGCTATACCTCGTGCCCCCACGCGCCAGCCCCGTCACGTCCACCTCCATGTTTTCTGAAACTTCAACAGTTCATGTATTTTCGCGAGTTTTACTCCACAACGAACACTCAATTAATAGAATAGAATAGAAGAAAGAATAGAATTTGCTTTTTATTTCAGACTTGCAGCTAAAAATATGACTTTGTTCACATTAACCTATCTACATACAAAACATTCCTACCCTGTCCTACTTAATCTACTTAATTCTTTACTTATTCCTTCCTTCCCCGTTCTCTAATTTTTGCTTTTTTGTTGACAAACATTCAATGAGAATCATCAAAGGTAACAAAAATAATGCATAAATATACGGGCACACTATTTTCGAAAATGCACTATTTCAAAAATCTTTTATATCGTTTCAATATACGTACATTCTCAACTCTCTGAGAATTATAGTTTCTTTTTCATATTTAAAAAGTTGATGTAACATTCAATTTGCATTGATCAACACATTGAATGCCATAGAGGTCCCAACTTATTAATGATTTATTACATAACAATGTAATAAAATCAACTGTAAAATCAACTGAATTCTAATGGAAGATGAAATCTTCGTTATCAAATAACAAATGATTGTTATTAATAACGTTGATCGTAGCGCTAAAACAGGTACAACTTTGTGCATTCGACGTGTTAATAGAAACTAAAAAAACATGACATTTGATAAAAACTGGTGTGAAGTAGCGCGATGGATTTGGGACTTACCGCTTTTGGTTGCGGTGACGTCAGTAGCCGAACTCTGTTCCGGCAGAAGAGTATTAAAGTCAATATGATCCCACGTGGCGGTGAGCTCTTTCTTTAAAGCTAGTAATCTTTGCTGGGCAGCGATTTTCTCCCTGGCAAGCCTCTCCATCTCGTGCTCGCAGTCCCGTTCCTTCCTCCTCAACGTCTACAACAAAGAGAGAACGTTAAGATTAATACATATATATATATATATATATATAATTAATAATAGAACTAACTAGAGGGGGGTTGTTGCTCGCTCGCTTCGCGAGATTCGCCGGTTGGGGTTGTTGTAGCTCGCTCGCTTCGCGACGTCGCGAGAGGGTTAGTATGTAACGAGTTCTTACTTTCACTCCTACACTGGCCAATTGAAAATCTAACCACGATATAGACGGAATTTTAGTATTTTCTTGAAAAGTAATAAATTTTAATATTCCCCATGTGTGCTCCATTAACCAATCCGTCTTCAACATCAATGCTATTAATAATTATCATATATTTTATACTAATTTTCAATTTAATCTCAGTTAATGATTCGTTTCGAACTTATTGTTTTTTCAAAGATTGTAATATAATTTTTTTTATTTATTTTTGTACTTTCATCGATATTCTTTGAAAATGTATTATCGAGCGTAGAGATGAAATTCACTCTTGCATTGGGATAATTTTCGATTATTGCAAGCGGTAACATTAGCATTACTTGCATAAATAAAGAAAATGTGAAAAAAAAATTTTTTTAAATAAAAAAAAATTTGTTTAAAATAAAAAAATTTTTTTTTAACTAATTACGTTTGTTTCTTAGGTGAAAAATTTATGTCTTCTCGTATAAATTACCTTGTTGAGTGAACTACTTCCGATAAAAACTAAAAAAAACTAAAAAAACTAAAAAACTACTGGACCAAACTGGACCAAAATCTAATCAGCTCTAAGTTACAGCAGGGCACATCGATTGCATCATTTATCATTCTGATCCCATTGTTACTTTTTTAGAAAACGTTAACGAAAAATTTGATAACATACAAGCGGTCATACGCACGCGCGCGCACACACACACACACACACACACATACAGACATTTTGATAAAAATAGTGTAAAATGACTCCAATGACCATGAACCGTGGACATCTGCTAAAAAATCGATTTTCGATTTTAGGGGTAATTACAATAACTTCCCTATAGAATCGGGAAGTTAATTATATATATGTATGTGTGTGTATGTATATATTTATAATTATGCTCCAATTCAGGCAAATACGCCCCTCCGCACAGTCAGAAATGAGATAAAGCGATGAAATTATTTTTTAAATTCAAACTGAAACTTTGTCGTGTTGTAATATCTGGTATCAAAAACAAGTTATGTTGATAAAGATACTGAAATGGTTCTTTGTTTCACTGTTTTATCGACCCGCAGGCTAGAAACCGATAAGGCGTAATTTATCATTACTAAGAAGGTCTGACTAATCAAACTTTGGGCAGTTCTAGTTTTAGTCTTTCCTCGAACTAGCCCAATGGGGGAGGTCCAAGATTTTTCTCCCATTACAATTTGCACTTCACTTCAGTTCCGGTTTACGAACCGTACAGACGTCTTCCGCGTGTTTCATTTATTTTTGCTTTAAATAAAGAAATCGTGTATAGACATACTCGCGTTGTTAAATTATCAATAACCATTTGCATTATATCGAATATGGGAAAAGCAGGGAGATCATGGTACGAACATTTTTCAACCTTAAAAAAATCGTGAAACTTGCACAACTTCAAGAAAATCGTGGTTTCTCCAAAAAATTTCAATTTTTTCATGTTTAATTCAATATTTCATCCAAATAACTATTATACGCGCAAAAAAAGAAGGCACAGAATTTCGTCAGTGGGGTGCAGGGGGAACGGCGAATCCCCACTCTTGACGCAAGGCTCCATGCCTTTTGTATAGCGCGTAGTGGGAGACCACGTGGTACCTACGAGTTTCTCGTGCCTTCTTCCTTTGCGCGTATAATATGGGGTGTATCTTATAGAATTTTTGGCGCTAATTCCGAATCTAGCCTTAATATTTCTCCTACACGCAGAGTTTTTGAGTAATTTGAGTTTGAAAAAAAGACATATTTCTCGATTTTGAACAAATATCGTGACGTTATTATATAAGATATTGTATTGTTCTTTAAAGAAAAATATTCTCTAGACTTTTCCGAATTCAGCGATGTGCAATAGTAATACGTTGTGATTGTTGAAACATGTTTGAACATGTTTAAATAAAATATGGAAACCTTTTTTTTTTTGTTGGACAGTGTAATCGAACGAACAGAATTTGTTAAATTTATATTGCTTTAAAATTCGCCGTTTAGTAATGAATTACGTAGTCGAAAGTATAACGAAGAAGGACGGTTCGAAGGTCGTGCAGGACAATCAGATCAGGTTCATCGTTCCGCGTGCGAGAAAAGCGAGGGAGAAAGCCAATAGAAAATATTTTCGCTTCACTTTCAAGAACACCGTCTCGCACGGGGAATGTCACATGATACTCCTGCAGATTCAGGACACCTCTGCCTCGAAATACGATAAGGCTCGGGTTTGACGTCAGCACGGACACGCGTGAAGGAACGTGCACGTGATGGCGAACACCGACACCGACGCCCGGGAACGATATGCGCGCTTTCGAAGAAGTTGAACGAAAAAGAAGAAGAAAATGTCTGCAAGGACGAAACTCTTGACGCATGCGATTCAAATCCGAGACTGACTCTCGCCGAAGATTTCATGCGCAATGCGGTGCACGCGGATAAGAGGGTTTTTAAGATATTTTCAACGACGACTTTGTTGGATTATTAGCAAATGATATGAAACTGCTAAAGAGCAAATATGAATTTCATTGTCCATGAGAAACACTGCAGTTTCTGTAATTTTCTCCGCATTTTCCCATCGGACCCATAGGCCGGGTATTCGTCGTGCCCAAGGGTTTTTCCTTAAAGTCAAGGGGGCGACTGATTTTCTCTTCCGCCACTACAACATTTTTATTCCTTCTTCGCTTCAAGTCCGCTAGCCGAACAGTCAAGTCGTCCTTCAGCGCTGTTTAATAAAACAGTATTTTAAAGTGAATTCACCAGCGTTTCAGTTATTTTCTAAACCCATTTCCTAACAGACTTCATGATACCCGTGTTAAGGTTGCTCGTGTTTTAAGAACTGAGAATTCTAATTTACAATCGTACGGCTGACTGTGCAAATCATTCTCTCTCGCTCTTACGTTCGCGTGCACGCGTGGCGGTTAAGTGACAACAAACAGCAAGTGTTTTGAAATTTTCGCTGCTGCCCTCGGCGCGATAAGGTGCGATAAGGTGCGATAAAACCGATAAAACCTGATAAGCGTGCAACGCAGAATTAGGAACAAAAATGTTTCGCGGGGAGACGCACGCGACTGCCAGTGTCGAAGCTGCCGATACGGTACACGTGGTTCGGTGGTTAACCTTTTCCGTCGTCAAACAATGTCTTACGTGTAAAACCCAACATGAGACTAATTCACAAAATTTTTCCAACGCGAACTTGAACGAATTTTATGTTTGGTCTCGCTTGCGAGGGGGCAAACTTACTTTCTGGAGTGAATAGAATTTTAATTTTGGTTAACATTAATAACATACATATTTATTATTATTCTTTGCTCCGAGTCCGACTCGACGTTATATCGCCGGATGAATGTAAGAACTGGGTAACTTACAATTACTCGTTTTACAGAAATTGATGAAACAGTATTTCAAGGTTCTAAGATTAAGAGTAGGGAGACCGTTATTTTAAACATAGTACCAATATCTGCTTACATTTCTTTATTTTAAGTGGAACAATACATGAAAAAACATCATTTTTACTTTTTTTTTGCAGGAAAAAAAACAGAAGTTGCCCTACTTTCTACATTAAGAAGATTAAACTAAATTATGATTCACTAGATGTCGTAGATTGTTTTGATAGGTTACCCAGTTTTTGCATTAAATTCTGCTTAATTCTTCGAAAATTCGAGTCACGGCGATATTGCAAGGGTTTGAAGCAATGCAGGGATGCATGGTGGACCTAGACTTGGGTCAGTAACCCAATCGGAATCCAATCGAATATTTCGAGAACACCTAGTGTAGGAATCGCTTGCAAGTTCAACAGCGCCGATGGCTGACACGATCCCCTGGCGCACGGTTCTAGATGATTAGGAGCGGGGTGGCAGAGAGAAAGGAGAACGAGGCAGTGGAACAGAAAGAGAGAGGGAGAGGGAGAGAGAGAGAGAGAGAGAGAGAGAGAGAGCGAGAGGAGATGATCGGGACCTGCACACCGACATATATAAACAGTAGACGAGGACTTTTGCCTCGGGGTAGGCAAAAACACGGTGCGCGAGGGCTCCGCTAGGCCAGTGGTGAAAAGAAGAGGAAAACACGCCGCGGCGTGTACAGCGACCACTCTCCGCCACGCATAAAGAGAGAGAGAGAGAGAGAGAGAGAGAGAGAGAGAGAGAAGGGGAAGGGATAAATGGTGGGGATAGCAGACAAAGAATAGATAGCTGCTAGCAGAGAGGTCTGCGCAGGCTAGAGGGAGACAGAACGTAGGCCGGAGGCCGAAGGGGAAGGAGAACGAAGGTCGTTACATGAATAGGCGCACGCGCAGCTTACAAGCACGTGGTCGGCAGCCACCTCCGACTGAATTCGCAAACAGTATTGCCACGAATATTGCGAATAACGTTTCCATTTCTTTTCACCTTATCTGGCACGTCGCTATCTGACACGAGTTGCCGCACTGATCGTTTGCCTTATGAAACTGCACTGAATCACTGGCCTGAAACGAACGAACGCTTAGCCTGCGGAGAGCGTCATAACTGGCCGTTGTGTTGGTTGGTTTATCGGCCTTAAGACTGGCACAGATGAGCCAGGTTTGCGACAAACTTGCCGCGGAGTTTTATAAGGACATTGATCTATATGCACTGTTCATTATGCGAATGGAACTCAGAGCCCCTACCCCTCCACCCGTTTACTTTAGGGGTGAAACCTTATCGAATTGTGCAGCATTTGATATTTGAGAATCTTGGCACTAACTACCTTGGAATAAATTACCGTAACCCAGTTGGGTAGAATGTTGTTGTCTATTTTTCGAATGAAGACACCTGAAGTACGCTCGTAGCTATAATAGCCTACCATTCCCATAAACTATAAAAGATGCATCGCGATGCTCTCGGCGCACCGTTTCGACCAATTTTTACTTAGAAGCAATTATGCAATTTATCAACTTTTATAAAAAAATAAACGATCGATAGAAAGAAAAGTGTAACGACTAGACTGCGGATCATTATTCATTCACGAAGAAATTGGCTGCCGTGTTAATATGTATTTCCATTTTAACCGCTTGTCACGCATAGTGACCGCTTCCGAAACTGTTTCAGCCACTGAAAAACTGTTATTGCCATGTCGCAGTCCTGTTTATACTGAAAAACTTGGGTAGAATAAAAAGCTTTCTCATATTTTCAAGAACAGCGAAGACGACCGATGCGCTGATATTTACTGGACCATCCTTAACCCTCATCCGTCCCTCATTTCAGGAACTGAATCTGTCCTTTGGTGTCAAATTGACACAGTGATAAAAAAATAGATAGAACAAGAATTTTGTTTTATTAAAATTCACGAGTTAACAGTTACATCATAGATTTTATCGATTATGGGTTTCTCATTAAAAATATTAAAGTCACGAAGTTTCGGACAAACTTACCGACAAATAACAGAACAGCATAGCTTATTTCGGAACAACTGTGTCAAATTGACACGAGGGACGGACTGTACACAGGGTTAAATTATATTGAAGAAATGAATTTTTAACGATTCGAGGATGAATTTTGTCCAGCTAATTGTGACGTTCGTAGTAGCGCGGATAGCTCAGAAGTCGCCAACAATGGCGCCGGACGACAAAAGTTCGGATAGCGAGAGTGTGTGGTGTAGATACGTGCCATGCGGCGCTGCGCCGATGGCCGCGTGGTCACGTGGAGTCGATGTAGAGACGCGGCTTCGACCACGACTAGACGCGCATCCGTGCGAGAATATACGTGCGTGAGAGTCGGAGACAGCGTGATGGTGTTGGATGGTGTGGTTGGTGTCCGGTCCGGACGAGGACGGTGAGCGTCTTGCGCCGCTGGGCGCGAGGAGGACGGCCCCAAGCGAGAAACGCGGAAATAGAATGAGATGGCAGACTGAGAGTGGACAATACTGATCGGAAAGAGAGAGGCAGCCGCGCTCGGACGGCCTGGAGAAATGGAACCGGCCGAGACCGAGTGTAAAGTATTTAGGGAAAAAAAGAGATGGAAGATATGAACCGCGCAACTGCCTTCCCTGATGCCAGAGGCCGGTGATCCCATACTTTCCCGCGACTCGGTCATCTATCGCTTATAAGTTTCTTGTGAGATTTTTAGAAAAATCGGTACCACTAACAATTAGATTTCGAAGCAGCTGCGATGCAATTTCGCCGCTATGTTAAATAGCTGTCTATATCTGCCTTTGACTAGACTGATAAGGTCGCCGATCGCGGATTCTTCGTTGCTTCAGTTGTTTCTTTTAGAATTTGATTGTTCGTTCAAGCATGTTATTCGATTATTTTTCATTCCTAATATTTCAATTGACAAAAAGATTTCAATTCTTTTGAAACGTGTGAATTATATCAAATTATTTAGAATAGTTCTTCATTTCCAAGTTGATTTGTTTGAAATAATTAATAACACTCGAGAGGAAGCACTCAAATGGATTGAAAGTAATTGCAAGGATTAAAAATACGTGAACATTCGGAAATGTTTGAAAATGAACATTTGACGTCACAAAAGGTACATTACTTGTAATAATAAAAAATATTTGAGAATGAATGTGTTGAGCGACGATGAAAAATATTAATTATCAATCTAATCCGCGGAAAATTAAACATCGATTTCAGTAAATTGTTAAATAGATCGGAAGAAATAAATTTGAGGAATGAGTCGAAAAACAGCCACGTACCTGTATATACCTGATTGCCGCGTGAAGAATGGAAAGATTCGAAGACTTCTTCTCGTCCTGCGAAGGTAGCTGCTTCTTCAGTAATTCGAAGCACTCTTTCAGGTGCGCTCTTCGATTTTTCTCGAGTTTGTTGTGCACTTCCCTCGTGCCCGATCGGGTTACGCAAGGCCTGGAATACAGAAACGAAGGCGTGTACTATACATTCGAGGTGTGTCGATTGCCTTTATTTCAGACACATCAACCTCGGTTTTCATCACCGTGATCTCTCAAAGTCTCGAATAAACGTGCGATCGTTTCTAAATGTCTGGCGAATTCGAATCGCTATCGTCAGCAGATCGAAAGAAGCTTCTACACTTGTGATATGTTGACAATTCGGCACAGATTTCACGAATTCGTCATACATTTTCATAGCAACTGGCGCGATATGCTGGCACGAGTGCTTATTTTTAAACACTTTCCAAAGTGCAATTTGATCTGTGCAGACACGGTTGCTTTTGGAAGAACGCGGACACTCTTGTTAATCTTTTCCAAACAATCATGGCAAATCATGGAATGATCGCAGTTTTTATAGACGACGCAATGGTCTGTCGATTTTTCAATTAATTTGTTAAACGATTTTTCAATCACTCCTTTTTCAACTAGTCAACCATCAAGTTTTCCAATTATTCAATCACCCGAGCTCTCGACTAATTACTCGATTTCCCAACTATTTAACCAACCAATTTCTCAATTATTCAATTATCCGATTTCTCAATCATTACTGACTTTTCAACTATTCAATTACTCATTTAAATCCACTCATTCAATTTCCATTTAACCCATTCTCAACTATTCAATTACCGAATCTTTGATCACACAATTTTCCTATCACAATATTGCACAACAATTTTCAATTACTAATTTTTAAACACTATTTGCAAATTACCAGAATAATTGTTTCTCAACGTTTCGATCTTACTTTAAATCGATATCGATCGCGTCTGTAAATTATTAAACTTGCTTATGTTTTGTTGCGCGTTCGATTAAAGAATTAAATGATCCAAACGTAAGATCGAAACGTCGAAAGGAAAATTATTGTGGTAATTTGCAAATAGTGGTTAAAATATTGAATAACTAGAAAAGGAAGGCGTTACAGGAAAATTAGAATTCTTGATTTTGTGAATATTGTAGATGGCTCGTGCAGAGTTGGAGCTCTCGAGATCTTTGACACGCGTAGTCGAACACCCTGTAGATAGGCTCTGCAAGATGATCATGTAACCGCGTCACTAGCCAGCTCTCTCGGCCTCTGACGGCAATGCGACACGGGACACGGCGAGCGACGCACCGTGCACGTGCCATTCACCCTGGACACGTGCACCGCGTGAATGGATAGTAGATTCTGCCTCGTCGGCACCGCTGTGTGCCTGTGTGCCCGTGCGCCTCCGCCACAAGAAAACAGGGAACGGGAAAGACGGAGGAGGAGGAGAGGGGGACAAGGCTGGGCAGAGGGGGTAGACCGGTGAGCGTACAGCGAAGCAACAGGCTATAACGAAGACGGGACAGAAGCAGACGGAGAAAAAGACCTGGACGATAGAAAGAACCCGGCTACGCTACTCTAAACTTAACTTTGACTTTGATCGATTTTCTTTTCAATCGAAGTTCATTTGTTTGCTCGACACATTTTTTTTATACAACTCTCGCACAACACGGTCGATTCGTGTTCTATCGAAACCGTGTCAAGGGGACTTGGATTTTGATTTTGGTGAAAAATGCTTTCCAACCATTTTTTTCTAATGAGAAGATTAGACGAAGGCTGAATAGACAATTCAAGAAATTGCGAAGAAGTGCGAAGATTGTGAGAAGAAATCTATGCTTAATCTTTTAATTAATTTATCCGAAAATTATGTTTAAAGTGTTCCTTATTTGAGCAACAACATTGTAGCATTCTTCACACCATGTTGCAGCGAAGTGTTCTAAGCCGGATCCTCGAGTTTCTTCACCCCTCTAGCGGAGTATCCTCCCAGTGGAAGGGAGGGGGGGCAAACTTACAAAGATCGTACAGCTCCGTACGGCTTAGATCAAGACTTCACTGTATATCGAAACCGTGTTTTTCATAGCACTGTGTTACATGCAAGAGGATCGGGAGTTTTTTTGAAAATGTTATTGTTTCGAGCTCGGTTTCCAAAAAAGCGACAATTCACTTGAATAACAGATTTGTTAGTTGTGTAGACAGAGCAGCGGCAATACCGTATTAAAAGCATTTTAAATTACAGAAGGTTTGTCGTGATTTTTCCACTGTGTTTCAATAGAGTATTTCGAGATTTCATTATTTAGGGTTCGGGTTCGAAAAAGCGACGGAACTACGCCACTTCGCTTGCACAACGAATTTTCACGTTGCGTAGGCAAAGTAGCATAATCACGATGCGATGCGATTGCAATTCGAAAAATTATATAGTTTATTAATCAGTTGGACGTATATAAAAATGCCTTAAGTGGTAAAACATGCAAAAAATAATATCTATTTGAAGAGAGAGAGAGAGAGAGAGAGAGACCGGATCGCGAAAATTAAAAATGACACAGAAAGAGAAAAAAATATTAATTATTAATTATTAATTAGTTCATTAGTAATGTTAATAAACTACAATGTTTCTACACTCGCAATACATCTTCTGCTCAATTTTCTTACAGTTGTGGTTCGCTTTCCAAGCATACATCATGCATTCTCTCGAAAATAAACAGAAGTTCAGTAGAATCTCTGATGTAAACTTTCTATAAACTGTACCGGCTGATGCAAAAACACCGCGGTACTAATTGTCGATTGTTTGAGACAGCAGAACAGCAGCTGACAGCAGAACCAGTCAAATTAAAAGAAATCAGACCTTTTCTATTTAATATTGTGCAACTGCATTCGCAATGGGTGCGCGTACTGCGTCAAGCGTAATTAGAGGATAAGTGTTCTTACCCATTCCGATGCTTCTTATTGTCATGGTTCGGTTCAAGGTCAACGACGAGATTGCCGGCGTTTTGCTGCGAGTGATTTGAATTGTGATTCTCCACGTAGACATTATGCGTACTGTTGTGATTGTTATGATGGTGGTGGTGGAGGTGATGCGGTTGCTGTTGCTGCTGCGGTTGTGGTTGTGGTTGTGGTTGAGGTTGGGGTTGGGGTTGGGGTTGCTGCTGCGCCGGTGGTTGCTGCTGCTGCTGCTGTGGCTGTGGCTGGTGGGACAGGTGAACGTGTGACGTGGTGTGAAGTGGCGTTATTCGTGTACTCGAGATCACGGGACTCCCTCTAGAACCTGCCGAGTGGTTCCCGTTCGTTCTACTATTCTCCAGCGGCTCCTCCTCTGAAACAAATCAAGATAGATTCTAATGAAGTAACAAAATCTTAGTAGACATCTACGAAACGTACTTCGCCCTTCGAATGATACGCTACACCAGTATTGTTGCATAGATTGCCCAGTGGGAAGGTGGCAACAAGGCCACGCCCATTTGGGGAAAACAGTCAAGAAAACTCATTGCGGTATTCACGAGCTAATCTTAATCCCAAATAAGAAGGTACTTACTAGCCGACGAATTTAAGACTCTACTGCGCATCTGACTCTTATTTGGAATCAAGTATAGATTGAGGATCTTGAGTTTAGGACAGGTGTGGACACACATTGTTCAATAGGGCAGTAGCCCGGCTCTGCAGAAGAGTCCGGGCAAGGGAGTCATGCCCACTTGTGGGCAATTGACACTTCTGCACAAGAGGGACAAAAGCATATCGTCGATTCCGAGTACTCTGTACATACAAGAAAAGCAATAAAGTCTACTTAGGACGGTCTGCACAGACGAGCAGAGAAACCACGCCCACTCAGGACACTTCATACAGCGGGAACAACGAAACCACGCTCTATTGGGCTATTCTACACGGGAGGAGTAACGGGACTACACGCCTTCAAAGCACTTCACGCGGAGAGGCAGCAAAACTACGCTTTAGGGAAAATCTGTAGGAGAACAATGCAATTTCATCTCAAGGCATTGTAGATAAAATGACAGCAAAACTACGCCTCTCGGACATTTAACACCAGGCATGTCCAGCAAGTAGTTTAATGCGCCTTGTGTAGAATCTTCGGATGTGTCAGCCTGGTCGCAGTCTAACCGAGACAACGGAAGAGTGGGGATATTCTTATTCTTTTCAGCTACGGGTATCTCAGGCCTGGGCAACTGATTGCTCGTACGCATCGACACAGCGGGGCATTATTATAAAATAGAACAATTTTTTTCATTCTTCATTTTTTATTTTCTAAAAGCCTTTTCGAAAAATCTCATAGGTCTCTGGCAACAAAATATCAACGATAGCCACGCCTCCAAAGATATTTTACACCGGTGGAGCAACGAAGCCACGCCCCGTTAGTAAACTTTATACGGAGAGACAGCAGAACCACGCCTCATGAGGCCCTCTATACCAAAAGATCGATGAAACGTCGACACTGCAAGGCACTTTAGACAGGGGACCAGAGAGGATCACGCCTTCAAAAACTCTCCGCATGAGAGGAGCAAAAGATCTACGCTTGATAAACTGTTTCTAATGAGATATCAGCGACTCCACGCCTACGAAGACATTCTACACAGGTGGAGCAACGAAGCCACACCCCTTAGAAGAAATCTACATAGAGAGGCGATGAAACTACGCCCATTAAGGGCACTCGACACACAGAGAATCTAGATGCAGCGAAATTCCTTGTGGAAGACAATACGAACGACAAAGCTCCCCTTGCCCATTCCATTCTATACCCAAACCTGAATGACAACGTTCTCGCCTAAGATTAGCTCAAGACGCTTTCCTGGAATGACGAGGGGTTCGATATCTCTGCTGCAGCGTCGTAGCAATCGTTATTACCAATTTGAATGTTATCGAATGAGGATACTTATTCTGAAAAAAATCTACTAATTTTAAATATTTCGATGTGTTTAACCCTTTCAGGACCATAAGATTATGGTACCTTATTTAATTATTTTAGCTGGATTTAATAAATTAATAGACACCCTAAAAACAAGATTTATAATAAAAATACGAAAC
>CM052325.1:11896737-11919260 GCA_028455615.1 Lasioglossum zephyrum
GCCCTTTGGACAGGACAACCTCTGTCGGGTCAGCTAGTTTTTTAATTATTTTTTATAAGGTGTGCCATAGTAAAAAAAATTAAAACTTAGCTTCTTCGACGCTTTTGTTTCAACAACGTTTTAAATAGAATTTGTACAAAAAGCGTTAAACAGACCTCACCAAAAATCGCTAGAATTGTGTCGTGAAGTGCTCGAATTGCATTTTCGAGAACCAAAATGGCCGGAGGCTTCCTATTAAAATTGCGAAAACAGCGAGAAGAATGACCTCCTTATGGAGTCAATATGTTCGAACATATTTTCGTGCGTTTGCCAAACACTGGGGAACTGCGATCAGTGTCTCGAAGCCGAGCCGCTACAAATCAACCCTAATTTTCCTTTCAAATGATATGTCAATCGGTTTCGCTGGAACACTTTTTTTCGTAAACGCTCATGCATTCCGTTTGTTCGCCTTGCAAATGTATAATGTATTTCTGGGCACACTGTACGCTCAAATAACTGCCGTAAAATGCAATACTGTATCACGCCAACAAAACTATGAACAAGTACGAATACGAACCAGTGCCTTTAAAACAATAAACGAACATGCTCTCTAAAATGTCATTATAAACGGTTTAAAATATAGCCAAGTTAATCTACAATATTGCACTATGCAGGAAGTACTTTTTCTAGTTCAGACTTAATCGACAACGGTGAGCTTAATTATTATCTTTTTCTGACTGAAAAATGCGCGAACATAGTTGAACTGTTAACAGAAATTCACATGAAAATTCCAAGATAATTTTTGCAGTTTTGCAGTTTTACGACAAAAAAATGGTTCCGCTAGTATAACATTTGCTGGCCGAGCATTCTAGCTTTCATCGTGCTCTAAGTGCTCGTATTTAAAGTTTAGGCGAATCTAGCTCCGCTAGTCGGTTCAATCAGTGGTCCTGCTGTAACGCGAGAACCGAACGTCCAGCTAAAGAATATTTATAGGCTGTGCGTGCGTAACCACTTTAATTCGAAGCATCCTCGATGCTCATGTAAAAAAAAAAGACCGCGCTGCTATCGACGTTTATCTTCAAACAAAGTCTTTCTCCACGAAGTTTGATCCAGCTGGTAATTTTGTAAAAATCATTTTCGAGATCCGCCGTTATTCCAGAACAATTCTGCGAAGGTTTACACGCCGATTAAAATCATGCGAGTTCGAGACATGCTTTATAAATCAAACTACTGAGGGAAAAAACACTGCCCTGACGATCGCTGATATAATCAAATGAATTATGATGGGTATAATTAGGGTCAGTGAACATTCCAAAAGAAGTATTAAGGGTGTCTAAAAATTCCTTCAACATCCAGAAATGGGAGGTTCCCGAGATGATTCGAAGAAACATTTTCCTTTGCAAGAATGGCGTGCGCAGCTTTGTTAAAGAGTTATTAACGAAAAACGGGGTTCAATCAGAGCGCGAGCTAGACGCGTGTTACGACAGTCGGCCAATTGACAGTTGGAGCGCCGGGCAAATGTTATATTTATTTTCTAACATGATTTTTTCCACCTAAAATGGCCATTCGTCCCCCACTGTGGCACCGCCGCCTGAAGATGGCCGATATGTTCGTTGTTTATTTACACCTGGTGGTGGAAAACGACTATAAATAGTACGAAAAATATGCTTTCCAGCACAGTGGCGTTTGTTAAAAAAAGAATCACCGAGTTCTTGAAAAAAAAGCTCGAGCATGGGCGTTTCGCATGATCCGCCAGCTCGATCATCAAACATTTCGCAGACTCGCGCTGACCTAAACAGTAAGAATCGTCGACTGAGCAGTGCTCCGTTCGAAATTACATCAACAGCCGACGGTGCACGGACGGTTGTGTTGAGATCGATGGCGAAGTGCAGTGTCACGGCTGCGAGCAGAACGACCACGTGCCGCGAGATAAGAGAGAAGACGGAAGAAGGAAGACGGAGCGGAAAATCCGCGAGATTAGGGGAACACAGCTCCGAACGCGGTCGCCTAATTGGCTTGGTGTTATGCCAGACGCGGAGGACTCGCATTATAATTAGAAGCAGCCCGCGAAACGGCTACAGCTACAATTTTGCGAATCGTGGCGGCAATGAACATTCGAATGACTAAAGTGACCTTTCACCCGACGATACTGCCTCCGAGACGCATCAAACGCTTTCGAAACGACATACTATAACATTATGACCGATACCCCAACTCGCTCCGATCGTTTGATCATCGCGGGAATTAATTCGCCACCTCCGGGAATATTAATTTGTCGTTTAATTTAATTAATTGCGAAAAACTGCCAAGAATTTTGTGAACGCGAGAGTCAAAGGTGACCCAGGATTTCTCTATCTATCACGCTGATTACGGATAAAAAAAAAGTGTGATTACGAGTTTTACCTTAATCAGAAACTTAGCGATTCGAAGTTAGTTCTTTGGTGTTTACTTTACTCGTTCAGAAACACTGGAACATGTTCAATGAAAAGTATAGTGTGGTTCAAAGGTGACTCAGGATTGGTCTATTTATCATACTGATTACGGATGAAAGTGTGATTAAACGTTGCGCCCTAATCAGAAATTTCTCAATTTTATAGTGAATTTGTAAGTTCGTTATTTCAAGTGTTTCTTTTTTTTTATTCACAGTAGTTCGAATACGCTTTTTATAGAAGTTGACAGAATATGTCGCTCGAATTTTTCTAGTAAGTATTGCCGTTGAATCTTTTAAAAACCGCACCTGAGTATCAAATAAAATTATGATGAACGACAAAACTTTCCGTTAGTCGTTATCTGCGTTACTCCCGCACCGTCAAGCATGTTTGTTCACTCGCAAAAATTTCGACGGCCATTGATAAATTAACTTCAAATAATTATTGATGAATCAACTACCAAACAGAGTAATTCTCCTCTCTCCCTCTCTCTCTCTCTCTTTTGATAAGTCACAGTAAATCCAAGCAACATTCATCTTTCCGATAGCAGAAAAATAAAAAGTAGTAATACGATTTGAAAAAATTTTGTAAAACGAAGGTACAGGCATTCCCAATTGTCGATAGTTTTTTCAAATATGAGAAATTCCAATGAACCAAAAAAAGTATGGGCTACACGTCTTCTCTACGTGATATATTTTTGAAAATTTCATATAAATTTCTCTATAATTTTCACTAGTCTCGAATATCCCAGTATGACATTTATTAGGTTAATATTTTCTATCTAGGTAAATACTAATTGATAACAATCATTAATTCATTCAAAAACAAACTTTTTCATCAAAATATCTACGAATACACATGGTAAAAACAAATAAAAATTTCAAATGTTTTCCCACCCTCGATTATCCCCCAGACACTCGGTAAAACAAACTTGACAACCCGCCTCCCGCAATGTAAGGTCAGCTTTCAACAGGGAGTTATTAGAATTCATATGAAGAAAGCACGTGTCGAATAGTTTACGAAACTTGAAGACGTTCATGCTAAAAAAGGTAGGCGTAATTAGAGAAAGTAGAAAGTATGAAAGGATTTCAGAAAAAAAAATTACAAAATACAGGAATGGTCCCTAATTTCGTTCCGATGTGCCGCGGTGAATGCTACATAATTTTCATTTCGTAGCGACTCGTTCCGAGGCCAACCAACCCCAAGATAAGGGGGTAGGTGTTTCTTGATGAAAAAGGAAAAGGATATGTCATCTGAGGTCGAAGGAGACCCGCGTGATGAGTCACTCACCACACCACGGGAGTAAGTACGAAAAGTAGGACCTCGGGTGGTGGGTCGTCGGATTCAAAGGAGAAAAGGGAGTCCAGGGGGGGCTCCCAAGGAAAAAAAAGTGTTTCTCACGAAAAGGTTGTTAAAGTGGTAGACAATAAGTATCTCGTGAACCGTCAGTTTCGGTGATTTCGACCGGCTAGACAGACCCCGAAGGAGCCAGGGTAAGGTTAGCTCACCGAGTAGGTAGTGGCGTATCCATTTTTTCTTAGGCGGGGGTGGCATCCAGCTGTGACGCGGCTCGTCGTTGACGACCACGCCGATAATACCGACGACCTGCGTCGGCATCAGGCTATTCGCGTCCCGTATCCCGCTCACATTGTTGTTGGTCTCGTCGATCGGTTGCTGTGCTCCGGCAGCTTTGACCGCGTTCAGACTCATGCGAGGTTGGACCGCCACTGTGCCATCCGAGACCAAAAGAACGCCCATGATCCCGAGAACTCTGTTGACGGCTGCGTTACGCACGGTTCTCTCCGGCCGGCACGCGTTACACGCAGATAAAAAAAGAGCACGCTCGCCGCGGACTATATAGGGCCGTGGCTGCCACGATCGCTGCACTGGAGAACGACCTCCTCCTCCCCTCCTCTCACAACACCAGAACAACCAAATTTCATACGTGCATACCGTCACGGGTCTCTCCTGTAGCTATACCAACTACCGAAACTCTTTTTTGGCACCGCTACACGATTCTACGCATTTGTCATCGTCAACAATGTTTCAGCCTCGTAAATCCTCCGTTCTCGTACCAGGAAGGATCTATATACATACGATGCTAGAGCAACTTGTATACATACGATGCTAGAGCAACGTAGGGGGTCAAAGGGAACAACAGGCAACTGCTAAATCTTCTCCAACACTTGGCACAACACTGTTTCATGCATTCGTCACCACCTACAACGATATTTTAACACGGTAGATCCTCGAAAATTCTGACGACTGAGATTCCTACATTCACGCCAAGGAAACTTACGGTATTGCCCCCAACCAACAACAGCTAAACTTTTTTTCATTCCATCAAACACGGTACGATATTCACTTTTCTAGATCCACCATCTTCAGTTTTCTGTCCTGGGAAAGGGTCCACAGAAGCAGCAGCTTGCTTCTCTACTCGGTGCGACACAATTTTATTAAGGGATGGCCTAAACGAGGTGGCAAATTTTCTTCGACACTTGTTCCTTCCAACTCGAACATGATTCACTGTCGTGCATCCATAATCTTCGACAATCTTCGACCCCCGCAAATAGTGATCACTGAAAGAATCGGTGTGACAGGAAATCTAGGACCTCCTCAAATTCTAACTGTACAATCCAGAAAACTTATACACGATATAGCTAACACTAAGCAGCGCGGCGGTATATATTCGATACCTGGAGATCTCAGAGATTCCCTGTTATATCCGACATGGTTGTTCGCTTGGACGAGTGAGAGAGAGAGAGAGACACTTTGGTCATACAACCCCGGCGAAACTGTCGCTGGGGACGCGTCGAACGGACGACTAGTCGAGAAGAAGTGGAAACGGCCGGGAATGCGAGGCGCGTGGAAAAGAGAGAGGGCTGCGTCACGACGACGCGGAGAGGGGACGCGGTCGCGACGAATGAATACGACGAGGTCGCCGTTTACGCGTAGGAAAAAAAATCGGAACTTTCGAAACACTCGCGACGACGCCGTGGCCCGAGGATCATCGCCCCACGCCTCCTAGACAATTCAACGCCGCTCTCCCCGAGCCTCCGGCACCGGTCATCCACGGGCGAATCAACGGATTCAGTAAACATTCACTCTATCCGACCAAATTTTTCAATGCGATCGTAATCGCCGTCGAGGTTCCGCAGACGACGTCCAACTTAGGGATAACGAGCGACCTCGGGTGCGAAGTTATCGCCGCGAAGAGAAAGAGGCTGGCTGGGATCGTCGATCGATAAGATCGAACGATTGTCGGGCACCAAAGGGAACTCGTACCGCGCGTGAGACGCGAGTGCCGACTGAAATCTAAACGTAAGTGCCACCGCCTCCAACCTGAGGATGACGGCGGCGGCGGCGGCGGCGGCGTCCCCGCCCCGCGCACCAGTGGCAACGACAGCGGTGACGGCGACCAATCTCCTTGCGGCCCGCCGCCTCGGCCACCGCCGCCACTTTCCGTGACATCTCCGTTCTCGCGAGAACTGCCCAACTGCCTCCAGTCACCCGCGACACTCTGTCCTTGTCGCGCAACGAGTGCAGACATCAGCCGGCCGCTGCTTTCTCTTTCTAGCTCTCTTGTCACCAGTCGCAACATGCACTCGACTTTCGTGCTTTTAAACCCCTTGCATTACTATTTACATATTTTCTGGTTAGAGCAAATAGAAATTCTTCATCGAATCTTATAGAATAGATGGAATCTTGTTTATTATATTTTGGTTTCAAGGCAATTAATCAAATAAATACAGTGGATCCAAAATGTAGTTGAAAACTAAATTTCTCATTCTCGTGAAATTGTCGATATTATAGTGATATAGTAAACTAACTATTCTAACTTCTAGAGAGAAAAAAGTCCAAGTCGTATGGTCAAATATTAATAAAAGCCCTTTAATGCCGCCCTTTTAATATTGTTCAAATATCACTGTGATTCCTTTTATATATACATATGATCATAACTGATGTTTAGAACTCTTTAATTGAGAATTTTTTGAATATATTTTTAATGGTTCCCATTATAGACACGTTAGTCTTTGTGTTACTTTCAACTTACAAGAATTGAGTACATAAATGTCTTGATACTCTTGGTCAAAACAGACGCAACCGTCAGTGGGTTAGCTTTCAAGAATTGCATTAAAAGACAATTCGCCTGTAACATTTTTTTTGGGAATATGTACTTGAGAAAGTATTGCAGAGAAATGTATTTTCTGACCACGAAGATAAAAAATAGGTCGTTTCAAAGATGTTTGAAAGTTCAAATGAAATTGTTTTAACGGCCACCGTCAGTATTAAAAATAGTTCTAATCATACGTTTCGTGTCGTTTTACCGGTGACTGACGCAGCGGTGAACGTGTTAAACCCTCCAACGACCAATGAAAATCGATTAGGCGCTTAACCTCTCGTGGTTTACTGGTACACGTAGTGAACCATTAACATCGAAAGGTTATAATATTAGTTTAACGTCCTACTGTTATAAATACATTACAGATATGTAAATAGAAAATATTTTTAACCCTCGTTAAAGAACGCAGTATTTCGAACAGTATTTCAATTTCAAAATTGGATAAATTTTGTGATGCGCGTCTCAAGATGCCAGATTATTTTCGAAATTTCATATGAAAAATGGTCAGTTCATTTCTAACTAAAAATACAATTTTTTAGTAATTTTTTGGAGGCTAGGACTTCCAACGAAAAAATCCGAAAAAATTCTCAGATATGCACATCGACAACTGTTACAAATCGGATTTCTTCGGAATTTTAACAAATCCAGTTGACGACACAACTTTTCATTAATTTGTTCGTAACTAAAGCTTTCAAACGAGAAGATAGAACGGTGGTAGGACTCACCGTCGATGATGAGCATTTTCTCTTCGCAGAACAAGTCATCTTGCTCCGTACGTTCCCTCTTCAGCTTCGCACCTATAACAAACAGACGAAAAACCATGTAAACAAAGACAAATACCCGCAAAAATCCAATAAAACTAGAGGATCGTTCAGACATAACGGGTGGAACAGATTTACTCGACTAAACCAGCCACCGACTGCTACAATTGTCTACGTCACGGATAAGTAAATACAATTCTTTCTCCTCTCCCTCCGTCGTAGTAAAACGCAACAGCCGCGTGGCAACGTGGAGGGACCGGTAAGTGGCGCCGGAGGCAGCGATGCGCAACACGTCACCGTTTGCCGTTGTGCGTCCAGCATCCCTTTGGTTTTCTTCGATGGATACTCGGGTCGACGTTGCACACAACGTTCATAGGACTTAGAAATATTTTTTTGTGCAACTGTAGAACCGCAAGGGATACCGAAATAATAATATTCCTTGAAGATTTTTTTTAAAATAATAATAACAATCATCGCAAACAAATACGTCATGGAAAGACGCATCAATTACATTATGAATTCACTATGTTCACAAACAATAGAGACATCAGACATTGAGGGATTACTTTTAACCCCTGAACATGGGCGTTTTGAACAAAAAAAAAGAGAAGCACCTGTTGAATATGTTTTGAGTATCACACCAGCCAATAAAGTACCACTCGAAAACAGTCACAACTTGAACGTCACTCCCGGTCATTTGTATATTTAGTTTAGATTGTATATTTGTTTGTAAAAGATGTACCTATTGATGCTCTCGGCGCAGTGGTTCGGTCACAATTTTTACGTCAAAGCAATTCTGAAATTTATCAACTTCTAATTTCAACGTTTCCATCTATGTTCAGATCATCTTTGAGAAAATTAATAATTGCGTCTGTAAATTATTAAACAAAATTCTATTGTATTGACTATGGGATCTAATGCCCTTCTATAGTGGCCAAAATCAGCCTAGTCGAGAGTGTGAATTTCTGATTAGGGCGGATTCTTCGAAATTATGCAACTCGTTGCCTCAGTTGCAAGAGCTGGTTCGATTTTTTGTGGGTCCTTTGTTCTGAAATGAGTCCTCTGTTTCGTCACGTAACTCCGAAAGGATGAAGAGTCACCAACGGTAGCGTCCGTACACATAACACCTTTTAATTGATTTCAGAGACTGCCTAATTTATGAATGATCAAAAATTAATTGACTAACGATGAGAGCAGTGCCAGATTAAGTGAGCGCGGGGCCCGTAGTAAATGTTACCAGGTGGTCCTAGGTTTTGCACGATAATATAGTAAAACACGACGAACGACCTTTTTTTAAGCACAAATATCTGGGGACGGTATCGATCAAATATTAGGTCAATTTTCTGCTGCAAGCGCAAGGCTCGTAGCACTTGCTACTCCTGCTACGGGGCTTAATCCGGCACTGGATGAGAGAGAATCTTTTAAGAAACTGTTTGAAAAAACTTCGACCCAGACCGTAGCACAGCGGTTGAATCTACAGGTCGATAAGGCATGAAAAATTGAAAGAGGCGCGTCTCCACGTGCTGCGCCGGTGGGGACAGAAGAGGGGGTATTCCCCTAGGTCAGCAGGGATAGCTGACGGCCGATGGGGTGGGGGAGCTACTCTCTCTCTCTCTCGCTCTGCCCATCCGCGGGTCACCGGAGGACTCGGCAACGTTGCGATTGATCAGGACGCCACGCGGCCGGACGCGCGTGGTGGGGACTCGCCGGGGACAACACGCCTGCGCACTGCGCAGCCTCGGCTGCCCGCGTGCTCGCCCGCCGACACAGTGCACGACACGGCGCTGCGTTCTATTTCGCTCGATCTTATCCTTATCAGCGGGAAGAAAAACAGTTGTTGCAGTCTCAGCTGAGCTCTGTAACAAACTGTTTCTTCCACGGAAATCTTTTGGCTAGCCTTAGTGAAACGTGTTGACAGTGAGTGAGTTACAAACGCCCCCATGGGGTAACGGTGTAACACCGATGGTAGGAGTGGTTGCACCGGTCGATCGCACACCTAGCTATCTTGGGTTCGGTAAGAGATCGGTAGCTGGGTCATTTTTCAACCCACTACTCCGCAATGACTAATCCACTGTGCGAATACATCGAGTTCTCGAAACGGAGGATGATCGAGAATGGCGAAACTTAGGTCTACGGTATAGCTAGTTATGCGAGCCTCCGATGGTTCGTTGTAAATGTTTGCGTTACGAAGACCTGAATGATTTTGTAGCATTTAACGAGCCGTAAGAACGTGTGTTGCAAAGCTGTAAAACTGGATTGCAAAGCATCGTTCGAGTGCTTTAAGATAGACAGACCGAAATGATCGTTTAACGCGCGTCGCCTGTTATATCACGGCACTAACGTTGCCAGCGAGCACGCGCAACAAGCCAACGGACCGGATGCACGGAGATAGGGAGCAAATTACAACGTTTAAATCATCCGTGTTACGATCGGGATACTAAGCGAGAGAGACGACCGGTAGTCAGTTTTTTTTTTCAAGCGAGGGGAGATCTCGCGCGGCTGACGAACTTGATAGTGTCACCTTTAACCCTTCAAGATCCTTTGTTCATACACGTAAAAGATCGTTTCTCGTCCCCGAAAAAAAGATGCTGAACAGTATAAAATTTTTTATTCGTGTATATCTCAACGGTACTCTCCTGTTTAAGATGGAATAGTTGACATTTTCTTTATAATTCTTTGTTGACGTTCTTTCTTATCACTTTTATCGAGCTAAACTCTTTAAAAAAGAAATGATTAGAGGAAAATGCGGTTTTCACATCCGCCACCAATGTTTCGTCATGCAGGGGAGAGGCGTGACCGTGAAAACAGAGGATCGATCTACCGATAAGTGTATGTTCACCTTCATTTAAGGTTTCATCGCGACCCACGAGGAGAAATAGCTGAGCGCGACGTCACGATCGCACGCGTCTTTGCCTCGGCGATTGTTTGACCGGGTTCCGCAACCCGGAGACCGATTTCTAAACGCATCGGAAGCCGTTGTCGCTCGTTGCCAATACTCTGTGCACGCACGCACGACGACGACCACGCGTGATTCAGACTCTCGAGTAAATATGAAAAGAACGCAACGGTATGACGTAAAGAAAATGCTCTGGAGCCTGAACATCAGTCCTAGAACCGAAGTGGGCATGATGTTCGACAGGCGTTCGCAGGTGTCTCTGATGCGTCGACGCGCACCACCAACGAAACGGAAAGATCGATCTGACCTGTGTATCGTGTTCTTTTTTTTTTTTTGCTTGCCGTGCAACTACATCTATCCAGACCTCCCCTGCGCGGGACAGCGGACACGAGGACCGGACGCGCGATAAATTACTTTTTCAAACTATACGAGACTGGAATTCTCAACCAAAAAATTAAAAAATCAATTGCAAAATTTGCCACCGAACAAACAAACAAACAAACAAACAAACAGACAAACAAGAAAGCGAGCTAATAAAAACGTGGTAAAAAGGATATATTCTTTTTGCTACTAAGATCGTTAACTAAAAAATCTATAATATATGCTACACCGTCAAACCATTTTTACAGGAACGCTGACGGCTCAATTCTTTTTCGCCTCGAAATGAAAAATGTTCATTTGCAATGTAACCGTGTATGCCTAAAATTTTCAAGAAAAAATGTCATCTACATATCTCAGTGACCAGTTGGAATTCTCTCTTGAATGCTGAATGCACGATTAATCCTTGAAAGGCTGTATGGTTTTTGGCAACACTAATAAATAGAGTGGTCCTCAATGGAGCCCACGTTAAAAAATTGTAGAATTGAAAATAAAAAAATGAATACGTTTAATATATGTATTCATTGCTAGGTAAATCATTCAATACATAAAATATGAAAAATTACGAAAATTTACTTACAAAGTTATTAAGGAAATATACTTTCTGGAGTACCTATAGAACCTCACTCGGCATGTTAAGGATTAAGCAAACAAGATCGAAACCCGATAATTTCGACTTTTCCCTGGAACTATGGGTCTATGGTCCATGGGTTCTGATAACGTGGAACCGTATCAGCTGCGAGAAGCTGAGGACGACGGGAAAACGTTAAGGGGATAGATAGAAGTGACAGCGAGCGCGACGCCCGTGCGCGAGTAGGTGGCGCGCTCGTGAATGAAGCACAAAAGCTGTCGTAGTTTCTAGAGTCAGTGACCGGGGTCCCTTGGACTCCCCACCACGAACCGCCAGCCAGGTTCGCCCCCACCACCGTCACCAACGCACCACGGTCATCAGCGTTGCCCCTCCGAGAGCACACACTGATATCGCTCACAACCCCCCACCACCGCAACCTAATCGTCGCAATCTATCCCCTCCAGTATACCAGTCACTCCGTTTCTTCTCACCCCCCCCCCCACCGGCAACCTGCCGCGCACCCTTCCATGCGCTCTCCCACCTAACTTCCGCCACCCTTCGTTGCCTCTTTGCCTTTATACGTTCCTAGGCGTCCTCCGCTACGTGCACGCTCTGGCTAGCGACTTGTTTTCTGGCCGTACGGTGGGGCACCGAATGGCAGGATGCATATGGTCATCTAAATCGTTCTTGCTTTCCCATCCACCTCCTCCTTCCCACCCTCACCGTCTCTTGACTTTTCAACCTTCCGGCGACTTCGCGGACACTTCGCTGGCCTCTCTCGTACAGATACACTTTCACATGCCGCCGCCACGAGTTTTCACATTTTTTTTCTTTTTCTCGACAGAATAACACACATGTCTAGCCAACGACCGAGTGCGCTTTGAAAACTGTGTCTGAATTTCGAAGACGCAGGCAAACTAGATTTTCTTAGATACGCTACTTGTACAGCAGATTTTTGTTTTTCACGACTAGGATTTTAAACGAAAACATTTGAAGTTTTATCTGCTGCGTGTGCTACGCTCTTTCCCCGAATCTGTTTATAAAATAATAAATGTGATGGTTCGAGAAAGTAAGTATTATTTTCATTTTGGAATGGTTTAGTGAACCAATCTTTGTTAAAAATATGAAATAAACGAATGCATGAAGAACTAAATCAAAGTAAATAATACACATTGTCCTCGCAACTTTGGAAGTGACTTTGAAAAAAAGAAGGGACATACGGATAGGATTGAGTAACCTCCTTCTTTTTCGAAATAGGTTTAAAAAAAAAGGGTACGCAGTTACGTTATTAACTTTGCATTTTACCAATTTTTTGGAAACGTTTTTCTTGAAAACAGAAGAACGTATTGCATAAAAAACAATTCGTAATTAATTTTTAACATTAGTTTTTCACGTGAAATCGCCTTGCGCTGGCAGTTTTTTTAACGATAGGAGTGATTTTCAAATGCAATTGTCGCGAATCGCATCAGTTACGCCTTTACCGATTTGCCTCGGCAATGATCACAGACGGCTCCGGTTTTTTTTCGAAAAGGTTATCGGGGCCGGTCATTTGACTAGCGAAGTCGATGTAGAACGAGAGAGAGAGAGAGAGAGAGAGAGAGAGAGAGAGAGAGAACGATGGCGTGCAGTCGAGAACTCTTTCGCGAGCGTTTCCACTCGCTTCGCGAGATCGGTCAGTTGAGTCATTGACCTAAGAAAACGCGGGAACCGAAAGGGCACGCGGAATCGTCAGAGAGTTTATTATGTGGCACTGCTCTGTGATTTTTCGTAACACGATCGTAGATTCCTCATAGTGACGGAATAAATTGAATTCGGTGAAACACAGACGAGAGTTTCACCAACGCAGTTTCGGGCACGCGATCATTCTCAAAGTTTTTCGAAAAAATCGTGATCCGTTTGGGAGCCACTGCCGCGAGGGAAATCATACCTAATTTGGAGGCGGTGAACGCGTGGGTCATCGCGTGCTGTTCACATGTACATTGCAGTGCTTCTCATCCCACCCTAAATCATCAGATTTTTGTTTGGTTTTTCTGTGCAAACATCTTGCACATTATTTCGCGTTGATTCTTTTAAGAGGAAGGAAAGAACCTGGCACTAATTATATGAAAAATCTATCCCGATAAAATCAGTTGTTGGATTTTTCAATATCTCTCTATTTTTTCCCTTATCGCCGCTGTGACAGGAAAAGATTTTTCTGAAAGATTTCTGTTCACAGACCTTATCAAGATCGTTCGAAAATTCAAAAATAATTACACCACCTAACAGATTTCATGAAACCCTACTATCTTGGTTTCCAACATTTTTCCAAAAAATAAATACTTCCCTCATGTTTCACTGATTATAACTCGATAACCGTCAATTATTGAATCATAAGCTACATCACTTGAAAAATCCAGTTGATTTTACCGGGATAGATTTTCCATACCATTAGAGTGCGGGGTTCTTTATCAATTTCTGGAAATACTCCATGTGTCATTTAATACTGTGGTGCCGAAGGTGGTTCGGAACTCATCTTTAAACTAAACTCGGGTTCCCCGTCGCGAAATGATGCTAAAAAAGAATTAAAAAATCGACGTTGAATAAGGAAAAAAGAAGAGAAAAAACATTTTGATGTCTCGCGAAGGAACCCCGTCGATATTTTCGAGTTTTCGGGCGTGAGAGCTGACTCACCCCGTACACAGTCCGTTATCCGTGAAACGACGCGACGAGAGAAAAGTGGCGCGTGGTACTCACCACGTGGCTCGTTCGAGTTGTGATGGTTGGAGTGGGGGGCGACGGCGAGTGGATGATCGGAGGAGGAGGAAGAGCTGCTGGCGAGTCGCTCCCTCTTTTTCTCCTGCTGCTCGACGAACCGTGCCGCTTCGAGCAGCGTTTCCAGGCTCATCCTGACGTTGCCGAGTCGCTCCACGACTGTTGTTCCCCTTTAAGGTCTTCCGGAAGATTGAGCCTCTGCGCCGATTCCCGTCGCCGCGACTCGCGAGGATGACGACGACGACGACGACGACGACGTCGACGGAGTCGAGAGCCTCCACCCTCTGTTTCTGCTGGTGCCAACCGCCGGTGGCAATCTGCGCGCAAATAAACCGAAAGAAAAAACAACTGTAGTCTCCTTGCTCGAAAACAGCGAGCCACGACGGTCTCGTTCGTCGGTACGGCAGAGTGGGAGAAAACATTAATCCCGTGACGGTTCTCAATTCGTCGACCTTGCCGGACGCGGATTCGACACACTCGACGTACGTCATAAGCCTCTGGTTTTACCGTGGTGAAGTCGCACGTGTCACACATCTGATCCCCAGCCACTCGACACTTCGGATTGTTCGAACGTACGCGACCGTTTGTCCATGCTTTCGGAAACTTTCTTGTTCAATAATATTATTAGCTCGTTTGAACGGAGCTGCGGACCGCACGGACACCGCCGGTGTCTCTGAATACGCGTCACGTGACGTACGCGTGACGTAACGCAGTCGCGCGGGAAGCCTCATCCCCTCCCCTCTCCGGCTCCCGGAGCCACACGTTCCGTAATACCGCACCGGGGGCAAATGCGCAGGCGCGGCGTGCGCTTTCCTGGAGCGCACCAGCATTAACACGCATCTCGAGTCCCGATCACTGGAAACGATCTAACTGTCGGGGGACAAAAAAAATAGAACCGCTATTATATCGCACGAACGTTTCTTTCCAGTCGTATCGGTGGATCGTCTTCGAGAGAGCTGTTTTCATTTGTTTTTTTCCCTCATCGATGTTTGTTGTCTTATCGAAATTTTGATAGAGACGGGATAGAGCTTGATGCACTGGCGTACCGTAAGCTCGGGGCGCCCGGTAACCGAGAGACGCGTTGCGGATCTTGCGATTAGTGGCTTCGGTAGATCTTTAGTTTGATCGTAGCCATTAATTATAGTCGTTGATTATTCATTATAAGCGTCGATGGTTCGTTAGCAAGATTAATTCGATCGATACTTGAATGCATTCTTCGGTTAATTGTAATTAAACATTATATTTGTCGATTGGGATTTGTTGAGATTTTCTGATTCGAACGTGTAATGCTTGGTTGAAATTATTGGCTAACGTAAGCATTAGTCCAATTAATGGAAAAATATTGATACTCGAATTTTTTCGATTGTGATTGTTGATTGTATTAGATTGAATTGTCCAGCTTCGAGGAAAATCTATGGAATTAATCGTGGTGAATGTGTAAGTTTTGCAGCAACTGCTTGAAAACTTTATATGAAAAATTTTAACTGTGGAAACAAATTTCAAATGAACACTAGAGAACTGTGTTTTTCTCTTTGCTAATAATCGAAATAATTGCTAAGGATTACGCGCGCTGTGATAAACAAATTGTCACAAGTCATAACCACTAATTGGAAATATAAATAGATACTATTTACCATCAAGCACCGATTTAAAAAATCTGAATCGTTAACCGTTAACTGATAAAAGTGATAATGTATTTTGTAATTATTAATTGGATAAACAGCGGGGAATGATTTCGATTAGAACCTGTCCGATTACGAACAAAGTATTCGTTAATTCGTATAAAAAAATTTCATCTGGTATTTTCCTCTATTCTACACACTCGAGATTCGAGGAACTACAGTAAATACATGTACATACTCGCTACGATCTGTTCGATTCGTAACTAAAAATCGATAATTGAATTTTTTCATCGCAGTCACTAAATGTATTAAATATAATCCAACAAGGGTGAAAATACGCGTATCATCGTAACAGTGTATAAATTTTTGTAGCGTGACTCGGATTCAAATAGCCCGCCATCAATATCGCGATTCAAATAGTAAAAAATTGTACTTTCCCGTTTTACTGCGTGCCGGGGATTCGATTAACCCGAGTAGTTCCAATACTACGTGCGATTACTATGTATACGTACTTGATGTACAAACCATGGTCGGATTCAATGTCGGATTAGATTGACAGTGTCGCGATGTGCCATCGAAACGATTCGCGAGAGTCGTTACGTGGCGTTGGTGCTCGTGAGTATAAGAGAACGTGCAGCAACACGCAACACAAAACACAGAACACAGAGCACAGAAGAGTGTTGTGTAGCGTGTAGGCTGTCGGGTGCGCGATCCGCGAGAGATCAGCGAAGGAGCGAGGAGGCGCGGGAAGGCGAGAACCGAACTCCGTTGGTAGGTCGATTTGAAAAGCATCGAGAGCTACGAGGCCTTGTTAGCGGTAAAGAAAACAGCGACGATGTTTTTCGCGAGTGGGTAGGGACGATCGTTTGAAAACCGATCGTATCGAAACAACCATCACTGAGAGACGAAGAGAAAAGGCCATCGAGAATCGTGAGCGAAGTTTCGAAGCGTGAACCGTACGCGGAACTCGCTCCTTAAACTGACAAAGCAGCTACACACACGTTAGACGGGCGACGCACGCACCGTCGGCCAATCGGAGGTCTCGGCGGCGTGACGTCACCGGTTGAAGTACCGTGCGATTGGCTGGGTCTATTATGGCACGGAAAACACGCCACGCAACCACCTATACACATGTTAATTAAATAGGTGATAGAGTCCTGTCGAGATAATGCTCTCTCTCGTAGCGGAGACGGTTCGGCCGCGGGCGTGGTGACGCTGATCGCGACGCGTATCGAAAGCGGAGCGGGCGACTTACGTGCGGGCGCACACCGCGCGGAGTTGTCCGTTCCGGTCACGATGGAAACACGCTGGAGCCCACTTTCCACGGTGGAAATCAATTTCACCGACCAACAGACAGCTTTCCTCCCGGTCTGTTCACGCGCGGCCGGACGCGAGCTGCGTGTCGCGCGAGGCTTCCTCGTACGGCGAACGATCTCGCGACGGTTCACGGCACACGACGGTTATAACCTGATCGATCTAGCGCGTGGCAGAAACATTTTACAAGTGCTAACCACTGCGCATCAACAGCCATGCTTGCTTGGCCACGATTCACGTGTCTAGGATCCGAGGCGCCGGCCAATCGGCGCGCGGCCCGTGACGTCACCCGGCTCTATTGACCAATCACCGCAGTCCATGTGACGCAGCACTCCGCTGGGCGTGTAAGAGAAGTGTCGAGCTCCGTTGTATATCTCGAGCTAACTCCACGCACTTTTCATTCCGATTTTCACCAATTTACATGCGTAGCGTCGCACGGGACCTTCTTAACCGTGGTTACCGAGACCGATCACGCGTTTTCAGAGCGAGCTTACCTTCCGGACGACGCCAGAACTGAGCACTATCGCGAGAATCGTACACAGCACACCCGACACCCGGCTCGCCCGGGCAAACACTCACTCCGATCTCGGCGGCGTCACCCTCTGCCACCTTTTGTCACGTTCCTTCTCTGTCACATGGATCGCAGGCCTCGCGCTGTTGCCGCGTCTACCCCACCGAAACATACAGCTCATTGTTTACCTTTGCGCGCGCGCCAAAAACACGTACTCTCGGCTTTTCGAAATCGCCGCTCGACAGAGCCTCGTCAAAGAGAAGTTTTTTTTCACTTTTTCATAGAGGAAAACACTATGGCAACGAAATTTTTCAGAATTTACATGAAAACAATCCTCCTCCCCCTTCTCCTCCTCTCCGAAGAAGCTTGAATAACGTGCATGATCGTAATAGATTGTAATAGATGACCAGCGTATTGCCACGATAAGCGCACTATGCGCTTCAACTAGACTCGACAACTATTATGATGACTATGTAGACCGCGGATCTTTATGCGGAATAAACACTTTCTACCTGAATTGCAACAAGCTGCGGTGAAATATTTAACTTCTTGCCGAATATGTTTAAAAGGTTGAAAATAATACAGTAGTATATTTAAATTCTTTAAAAAAATTTATGTACTGTCATAAATCAGACCTACCCAATTTTATCATAAATGCATCAAATCCGCAGTCTAATGTAGTAATGAAGTTACTATAGTTCAACTTGGTATTTTTGTCCTTTGGCTTTGGCTTTTATAAAATTTAGATTTTTTTAATATCGTAATGGATTTTATTTCTATAAATATTTAAATTTACAAACGATTTGCGGTTAAAAAAGAATTCTTTTTCATCAAGTGCCTAAAAATTTCTTTGTTATTCGAAACTATTTTCGGACAGTCTATTGTTCTTTAAGTTGCCAGAAAAAATGTTTGGTTTTTCTATTTCAGTCTTCTTGGTGAAAGTTGACGAGGCTCTGCTGCAACATGGAATTAGACAATGTTGTATAATTTCCCCACTTTGTTTATTTTTATGTAATTTTACGTAATAAAGAAATATGAGAACAACATTGAAACAACGTTTAACATTCCCTACAAAAATCTTGATTTATTATCAAACACACAGTGTATGATACTGGGGTCATCATCATCAACTCGAAATAAAATTCACAACCGGCCCTAGAGATTGCGGGGCCCTGGGCAAGCCCGGCCCTGACAAAACAATAATGTACATCTACATATAGCACAACAAAAAAGGTAAAAAAGTAAAAAAAATGGATACCACAGCTATTACAATATTACATATGTTTATACTTTATCAATTGTTGAAGTAACTAACAATAAGTGCGGGGCCCAGGGCAAAATACATTTCCGATATTATTAAAATATAATTGTACGTAAAAATGATTATAGCATTTTTTCCCTTGAAAGTTTTAATTGTAGAACATTAATTAATAAGAATTTTACAGAACAATAAAAAGAAAAGTGACAATTATTCTTTTCGTCGTTTTCGTGCATTCTACTTAAATTCGAAAAACTGTTACGTTTGCTGTACCAAATAATTAGAATAAATCGGCGGGGTTCTCGAAATTAAAAAGTAAGTTCATCAATACACGTTTCAAGAACACCAATCAATTTGCTATTCTAATAAAATTAAAATTACAACGTTAGAAATGATAAAATATCAAATTGTATAATACTGTTACCAATGAAGATTGTTTTTTTTTTAAATACAAGGAGTAATAACATTATTTGTTCTACGTTTGAAAAAATATTTTACTTCAAAATATACATTTTACACTAAATATATAACACTATGGAGGTACACGTATGTATGAACATTATTTTACAGATTTATCTTCATTTAACTATTCTTTGTAACTTCTTATCACATGCTAATATCGAATTGAATTGATTACAATTTACTTTCTCGTATTGTTAGAAATTATCAGGCTTACGATGTTTGTTCAAGGAAAATTACCCACACAAATTTCACTTACGATATTTATAATCTAAAACAAATCCAGCAGTACAAAACATGACTAGAATGTGCACAAAGTATACTATAATGTACATACAGATCTTAGTAAATAACATCACTATGGAATACTACAATTTTCTCGTCACAAATTTTGATTATGTTGGAATTCCATATAAATTTAAAATTTGTATATGTATCTTTTACTGTAGTTTTTGTTCTCGATCATTTACAAGATGAACTGTTTCTTATACAGTTGTTTACAAATTGTTGGAGTTATTGTCGTTTCTTTTTAACGCCATGATTAACGCTAACTTTGCAAAATGGTGGAAACGCATTACAGTAATTACATAGTAGCATGTGTTGCTGATTTGTAATAAATTATTTACGTATTTTTATTGTTGTATATATACAAACGTAAGTAATGGTCATGGAAATGGTGATTTATTTAAAATATTTGTACCTACAAGCACCTTCTTTGATCATTGAAATATTATTATCATATGAATAGTCCCGGACTCCTTTCCAACGAAACCGGAACATGGTTCACAAACTTATCTGTACCACTGACAATAAATTCTTTCACGTTCTATTGTGCTATGACAAAATCGAAAATACTGTAAAGCAGAAAGATTATCATTAATTTAACGTAAAACATTCAAAAAATAATTTCACAAACAATTTTCGATATAATACTTGATCTACGCATCACACACACTCTAAAAGTGTGATACTAGTTTGCCGTAGTGTGCCGCTAACAAAACTCCTGACAGTTTGCAACACGTTTTCGGAAGTTTTCTTGTTTATACCAACTAAATTTGTCGAGCAGCGTACAAAATATTCCTAGAAAAGGCCATAAATATGCAACTATGCTTCTGTAGAACGATTTTGAAGTAAAACAATCCAATTTGTTTTCTTGTTCTGCAATATCGAGAGAGAGACAGAGATAATGATTATGTTTACCTAACGATATTGCGCTTTTGTCGAACACTTTTATAGTTACCATAACACATTCGAAGAATTCTTTGTTCGTTAATAGAACCAAAGAAAAAGCAGTACAAATATACCACTCTCTATTAAATAACTTATTTATTTTTTCACTTTTTTGTCGTAATGAAATATTTCGCTTAGATACTGTAAACGTTGACTAACAAAAAAAAATTCACAATTGTAACTAGGGGTGCTTTGTTGAAGCATTGGTTATCTGCTCAGATTAGTCACGTATAGGTGCTTCAATTCTGTCTTTGGTGTGTTCTCGAATAGAGCAGCTCGATTTTGTCCCTCACCCTTCTTCACCCAGTGCCCGTAAACTCTGAACGCACAACCATCTATCACCTATAATAATTGCACAAAATATTAAAATCATAATCATATACATCTTTATACATATATATCTTTCGATAATATCATAAAACTTCTAAACACAATTAAATTTAGTTTCAAAGGATTATCATTAAAATTTAATCTAAACATACTTTAAAAAGAAAGATTGGAACAATCCATTAAATGTACTGCGCATTTTTGTGCAGAAAAAGAGTTTAGTATTTACAGAAAGAATTTCACTGTTTCCATAAATAACGCCGAGTTGAGAAGTCGTTTTTTAGAAGGTTTCTCGCAGCAAAAGATTTTACAGATTCTCCGAATACAATTATTTATTGTATAAACATCCACGTGTGTTGAAACTTGTCGAATAGTATTTTGAACAATTTTCATCAACATAATATATTTTTAAGGTTGTGTATTTTTGTTAAAGATTTCATACATCTATATAATCAATTTGGAAAATTGTACCTTTCGTAAGATTTTGATTCTGTAAGGGTCAGTGCATGCCACTTGCGTCGAAAGAGGTTCAGGCGTTGTGTGAAGTCGTTTGATACGAACAACTGCACGAACACAAATAATAGCTAACTGGAATCTTTTCCTTGCATTGAACGACTTTGCCTTTAATTCCTGTAGAAAAATTGAGCAATAATAGAGTTTTTTCAGAGTAGACACATAACATTTCATTCGAGAACAACTTGCTGCAATGAGAAATAATCAAATAGAATAACAAGAATAACAAGAAACTGTGTAAAAAATGAAGCGAAGATAATAATAAAAATTAATTATTAGATAGAAAAGATAGAAAAGGCAATGCATTAAATAGTTCAAAAACGTTGAGATTATCGGATTTGTTAGTCGTGGATTTCCTCCATTATTCCTTATCAATCTGTTCAAAGTTTAACTTATCATGCAACGATAACGATTGTTAATTAAGGTTGCAATCTTTTATATGTATATTAGACAAATTAATTTATGCATAGTTACAAGTACCAATTATAACGGTTCAGTTTCGTACGAACATACTATACTTACCAAAATTATAATTTAGAAATGAGAACAAATAGAAACGAAACAAAAGTTCGATATTAATTCAATCCTACGTGTTAATGGTTATTATTAATTACATAAAAGTTATATAAATCCACATGTATACGGCAAACAAAATAGAAACAAAAACAATTTACCAAAGCTAATTGAGATATCCTACTCAGACGTCGAGAATTAGATGATAGCGAACGTTTTAGAGGCGCAATGTCTTGATCCCATAGCTGTAATTCCAATAATTTTCGATTTATATAGGTGTTATGTTGTATGATCTCATCGGAGACAAAACAATGACAGAAGAACTGTTCGAAAATCGATGCGTGAACATTTTCTTCGAAAGTAAATATATCTCATCGTGAATTAATAATGTGCAACACATAAAGCATAAAAAGAAAAATATGAAATTACAATCGTAATACCGTCCTCTAGAAATGTAAAAAAAAGAGAAAGAAATATTTATATTTTTGTTCGAAACTATTTATTCCAGTATCCCAATTAAATCAAGAGCCTCAAATATTCCGCTTATTGTTGACGACAGTTGAGGGGATAAATATTATGGACAAAGAAAAGAGAAAATTGTTCTCAAGGTCGTAGTTATCGAGATTTCAAAGTCACCAATGTATTTTTTTTAAAACGAAACTCCATGTTTCCTCTGGCATTTTTGCAAAGCATAAGAAAATTAATCCGACGATTATAATATAACCATACCTTTCCGATTATTCAATCTCGTGATATTTGCGTTTGAACGTATTCAATAGCTTGTGTTAACCAATAGTATGGTTACGGAGGTCGTTGGTTTCGACTTTTAATTTTCTGCAAAGATATCAAGAAAATATGCAAATTCCCATAAGGAAAAAACTTGACTTG
>CM052325.1:11919360-11951429 GCA_028455615.1 Lasioglossum zephyrum
GTTTACCCTTTCAAACCTATAATCATGGTTTCCCCTGACATTATTTTCTATTATCAATAATAAGCGAGATATTTATGGTGTTCGATTTAGATGAGTATACAGTGTGATTATGTGCAATTATGCAGCGATATACTTACAACTGTATGGAAAAACGAATGTTCCAATGCTTCCTTAATGGAAATCCTCTTTTTCGGTTCAACCACTAGTAATTTTCTTATCAGATCTTTAGGTGCTTCTGAAAATGCAATTAAAATTGAAAGAACGAAGATGTTTTAATAAGTAGAAAATTATATATCACTGCATTCAATCGATTTTTAAATTTATTAACGAGTATACATTCCTGAGTTGATCTTTCAGTCAGTTAAGAATTACCTGTTATATCTGCCCATTCGGGAGATGTGAACGAGTAATTGCCTTCCATGATATTTCTAAGCATAACCATTTGTTTTCTATGCCAAAACGGTGGGCAACCAACTAACAAAGTAAACATAATTACTCCACAAGCCCATCTAAGAAGAAATAAATAGTAATTATCTGTATAGATAATTCATTAATGTACCACGCATACAATGTACAACTTACACATCTACTTCGTATCCATAGCCATCCGCGTTCTCAAACATATTACACTTTAGTACCTCCGGTGCCAAATATCCAGGTGTACCACAGAGATCTGCGAAAGAAGAACGATAATGCAATATACTTATTATACTTTCTTATACTTATTAATATTATTATCGTAAAGTAAGTACGAACCATATAATTTGTCTGTTGTCTTTAACAACCTGGCAAATCCAAAGTCTGTTATTTTAACATTTAGATTATCATCTAGCAATATATTCTCAGGTTTCAAATCTCTGTGCACTATTCCTTGATTATGTATATGTTGGACTCCTTCGAACACCTGTCTCATAATATAGCGTGTCTTTTTCTCTGAGAGTGTAACCACAGACGTGAGGTAGTCGAATAATTCTCCATTCTTACAAATTTCGAAGATTAAGAAAATAAATGTGCTTGATTCAAACACATCGTGCAGTTCAACTAGAAAGAAATATTATGAGATTATAATTAGACATGTAGTTATCTCTTCTTTATTATATCATTCGTTTCGTTTGAGAATTACAAACTTACTTATATAAGAATGCCCGGCGACTCTACGAAGGATATGCACTTCCTGTAACGTAGCATCTTTCATAGTATTTCCATCGTCGTTACTTTCATTACTAATATCTATTATCTTAGCTGCATACTCTACGCCGGTTTCCTTTTCTATACATCTTCTAACAGTGGAAGATATTCCTCTGTAAACAATAATGTAGAACTAAACTAACACGACTAAACAATATCCCTAAAAATCTAGGCTTAAAAAGCTTGGGAAAAAATTTGTGTTGTTGTATGCTTGTGAATGGACTACGGATCTTTATCATCTATCAATAAGAAAGGGTAGTCGCATAAAATTTTTTTAATTTGTTCCCTTAATAATTTTAATAGATTGTGAACAATGTTCTGTTTTATGTTTCACACCTACATGGTTTTACTAGAAGCGTATAAAGGCCAGGCCTACTCGTAAAAGTATTCAAGGTACAGAAGGTAATGTAAACAATGCGAGATACAAGTATCCTATCATTGCAGATCAGATTCTATACGCAATGTACAGAAACTTTGAAATGAGTCAGTTAGTGTTTCAAACAGTTACGAAATAGATTAATGCAGAAGCTTTGTATAGCGAGTTTGCGTTTCACTGTGAATAATATTAGTTTTTATAGCATAGTGCGTAGCATTATACAATCTTCTAAAATCACAATAGAAATCAAAAGAAGCAAAATGCTAATATTTCCTACAGAATCGACATTTTTAGAATTAATTAGGATAACGATAAATGTTAATTATATAAACATGTATTGAGAAGAAAAAATGCTACGACGAAGTAGATGTAAACTATGGTTCGTGTATCGTTTTATTCATTTGAGGGTGGTTATTGTTGAATTTCGTGGATTTAGTTTGATCGTAAATAATTATATAATTGTACAGGTTAGGACGCGGTGAAAATCTCTGGGTCCGTTCGTAGTGATTGCAACGTATGTACCATGATCTAATAATACAAACACAAACATATCTATCATGCTACGCGTGCTGGGCAAGAGAAATAAAAATAGTACGGTATGTTTGTTATTTTCTTGTTTCGAATGGATCACGTGACGAACCTTCCAAGGATTTCTTTGGGCTCGTATTTCGCGTAGAATCCCTTCGCCGCGTCCTTGTCTGGCAAGAGGTCGTCTCCTTCGTCTTTTGCCATGATTCTCTCATGCGAGTGTCGCGTTAAAAGCCACCGTGTAGATAGCACATGTTCCTTTAGTTTGAAAGGAACGATCGGATGGCTAGTCCGCCCGATGCAATTGTCATATTACGTATTTTCTCGTAATATGCTGGCCCGATTGTTCTAGCTACATTCTAAGGACCGCCTAATCAACTAAATCACTGGACACCTCACCACTGATTACGGCTACGAGTCCTCAAGAATACGAACGAAACACGTGAACACATTAAAAACACACTGTAAGGGGAACAATGGCGACAGCTCGCACATCGCACAAAGTGACGAACGGAGAGGACTCTGACGGAGTAAGCAGGAAAACACTGACGCCTTGCGAAAGGGAGAACAGACGGCACTGGACGGCACAGAGTATGTACACTCACTTTACTTGTATACGCATACAGTTAGTCTCATAATTGATGGCACAAACTTTAACTGAGAATAACTTTTTTATTAATGGAACAACAAACCAGCTTCGGCTTTTATGCCAAGCGAAAAATGGATTACTTCGCTAAATAATATTCTAATGAATATGTTGAAGAAATTGCGCTTACGCAATTAGTCCGACCTACGAAAGTAAATAGTGAAAGTCGATTTTTACAGTTTTTGCTATTTGGGCAATTTTTCAGATTTTTATCCTATTTTTGTGCGTTTCATTTTACTATTCGGTAATATTTGATTACGAGTTTATGACTCGTACACCAATTTCGGTGAAATTCTCAGCGTGTACAATCAGTCGGAAAAGTTTCCATACACCCCGTAACAGTGATGTCACTTTTTCAAAAGCGGACCACATGATTCGAGTGTCTTCAAGAATTTTGGAGAATTAGTTTACTGAATGATGTGTAAAGAAAATTTTAAAAGAATTGCAATTGCCAGGAATTGCCGGAAAAAATAGTGATTGATTTTACAACTTTCTTATCCGAATCTGTAATGAAAATTTAAAAAATATATTTTACAGATCTGTGTCAGTTATATGGATTTTGAAAATTTCATCTAAGTAACTCGGTCGAATAAGTTGTATCATTCAACGAAAAGCATTTATAAAAAATTTCCTGACAAGGTCGTGAATCTGCGACTTTCACCCTTATATGTATGAATTATTATCTTGAATCGTTTCTCGCGTTAAAATGTTCACTGTGTGTACAATTGACACTGACACAGATCTACATAACACATTGTTTAAATTTTTGTTACAAGCCCAAATAAAAAAATAAAAGGCAACTTTTACTTATTTTTCGTAATTCCAAAAAAAAAATCCCGATTTACAGTGTCTGCCATCGATTATGAGCTTGACTGTACTTGTAACGTAAACAGATATAGAAATACAGTCACCGGACAAAGTTAAAGCTAACGTGATCTTTGGGATTTGAAAAGAAATAAAAACTGTGATGCAGTTCTTATTCAAACTTCCCGGTTGTTTTGCTTATTCTTCGGTATAAGGTATAAGTATGAATTTTTTCTGGGTGCTTATACAGGACGATCCATGAATTGTGTTGGTGATCGATTCGGGAATCACCCTATATAAACACTTTGGAGTTACAGATTGGCGTGAATGTTGGTGTTCTCACATATGTTTACATTGCTTAAATTACTCGCAGAGTACAAAATTGACAAATTGGTGGTGCGTCAAGAGACATTTTGGAATTTTGGTTAAACTGTGCGCGTCGTTTATGGAAAAGAAATTCTAAGTTATTGTTTTTATAAAAGTTGTGGTTTTCATCGACGACAGGACTACTTTCGCCGACAATTTAAAATAAGCGCATTCATAGTTCTCGCTTACACTGATGAGGCATAATAACGAATATAACGAATAAAAATTTAATTGCTCACTTAATTTTGTCACCAACTGTACAGTGAACCTATAACACCACACGTCAAATAAAACCGTCACGTGACTATAGTGTCGACTATTTTAAATAGCGGTTGCAATTGTTTCGTGCAACAATTTTATTGGCAACCTCTATCAAATTCGAGTAATCGTCATTTTTTTACTCGCCAAACTATCAAACATTCAATGACAAATTAAACAAGGGACAGATGAAACACGAAATTTTGATTTACATTGTATATTTCCAGTGATAATGAAATCAAATAATAGTTCTGAAATGCCAAATTATCCTCGTGAATACGAATCTGAAAAATAGTAACATATACCACGTACAGTCTACAATTTAAATGTCATTTCATTCATAAATATAAATAAAATAATTTTCTGTTTTTTTTTTTTATGTTTTATAGTATCTGATTTGACACTATCTCATTTTTCCGTTTAAATATGCCATAATTGAATTTCAATAAATTGACCTAGGTGCAGTAATCATTGTAAAATAATGTGATTCAATTTAAATATGAATATTAACTTAAGTAGGTTTATATTTGCGATTAAAACGTGATAACTACAGTAGTCTGACATATTTATTATGATAAGAATTCTGTACTTTTCTATGTCAGACTCCTGGTCAGCTAAAATTGGCATCAAACCAGCTATAGTTGCCGAAGGTCGTAAAATATAGTTGTACTGCGATTGACCTATATCTTTTCCAAGAAAGGCTTAACTTTATAAATAATTTTGTAAGTAGAATTATTTCATAGGTCTCTTTACGCAAGACCAATAATGTCATCAGTCTGTAAATGATTTAATTAAAGAGATTATGCAATTCATTATTTATAAAACATTGCACAGTATTGAACGTCTTCATACATATGAAAATATTGATTACTTGTTTAGTAATATTGAATAAATAGAAAAGGTTTGTAAAGTTTTTTTTCACGGACTTAACGTATTTTTTGATTGCTTAATTGTAGCCGACGGCGTGCAAAAGTATGCTAAAAACATTGAACAACAGAACAAAAAAGTTCACCATTAGTTTCGCATGCAAAAAGAGACGTAACTGTTTGAAATTTCAAAACAATTGAAAATCCTCACACAATAAAGTATCAAAATTATACTAACTTTATAAGGATTGGACCAGAGGAGCTGGACAAAGTTAGTATTTTACTGTACGAACCGTTTCTAGAATTTGTTACGGTGTATGTATAACTGTAAAGAGAATATTTTCACAACATAAACAATAGTTTTATTAAAAATAACAATTATTTATACGCGCGGCCATTTTCTCTGTCGTTGAAAAAAGCAGCATGTTTTAACGCCCGCCGGCTAATTATACTTTCGAATACATTTTTAATTCTTTATACGTTGCAATATTTAATACACAATCGCTAAAAATTCGATAAAAAATTGTCTTTTTTCCAACAAACTTAGATTTTGAAAAATTCGATTTTGCAGGAAAAGAAGCATGCCCGACTTTGGGGACTTTTAAGCTTTAACCATGATAACTATAGAAATGTTCTTTGGATAGGAAAATTCGGTATGCTGTCTTGAATAAAATGTTATTTTATAAGAATTGTTGGTCAGTTACTGCAACGCAACATATTTGTTGGATAGTATTTTTAGATAGAAAAAATACCATAATTATTACGGACCTCGCAGCTGTGCGAGTAAGGCTTCATTTTTGCGACATTCGATAGTCAGTTGCCTAACCGCAGCAACATATTTCCGTTGTTGTTCTATCAGCGAAGCAAGTTGCCGACTAAGCGCATCTCTTCTGTATTTTTCATCCGCACATCTTTTCTCCACCTATAAAAACGCAATCTTGTTATCAAAATGGGTAATGAAGATTCAATAAACTAATTAAAATGACATAAGAGATGATCCACGTTAAAATTATTATAGTTTTACCAGATAAAATAACAGTGTCCTTTCAAACATTGTGACAAAGTTACAAGTGACAGGTGTTATATAAAAACTGTGGATATAAATAAATAATTTAATGTGAATGAAATTAATTACTTTTGCCTTGTTGCGTATCACGCCACCAACGATCGCCTCAAATTGGTTTAAAAATTGTTCCTTGCCGCTCGTCGATGCCATTGCCCTGGCAAAAGCACATAAAAGAAACGTTAAATATTATCATAAATAGTAAATATATAATTCCGAACTACTTACTTACTCATTATAATTATCTTGGATGGAGTTTAACAACGACAATTCCTTGCTTAAATAGAGTTTTGTGTCGTCGAGAGTATTGTACAACGTATAATACTGTTTCGTTTCCTTGTGTTTGGCTGAAACTGTAATTTTTACCATAAAAATACAGGATGACCCATCTAAGCCACTTAAGTCTATCTATCTAACCTTGATTGTAAAGTTCCATGAAGCGTCTTTGATACTGTGTGAGTTCAGAGCGACCAGGAACATCATCCAACTGCCTGGTCAATGACGCAATGGCTCTGTTCTTCTTCGCCAATTGTAGTCTTGCTTTTGTTACTGCTTCTTTTTGCTCCTCATACTCTTTTAAACGGTCTTCCTCCTCTTCAGAGGTACCACTTTCAATGTCTTGCAACTTTCCACGCAAGATATTCAAGTCCGACTTGCATTGCTCTCGGAAATTGTGCTCCTGCTCCTTCAAACCGTCATGCACCAACAATAGTTCCTCCAAACGTTTGTAAACACTGCAAAATTCATATAAAATTATTCTTTTCGGACGATCGGAAGTTGATTTATTTTAATGTAGTATGGTCTATTTATTTAGCCACTGTACGTTTCAACAATGAAAGGAACATTCTCGTATATTATTAACAAGAAATTACCTATCCTGTTCATTAATCCCCATTTCCTCTGCTTTCTTCAGCGAACGCTCAATAGTTTGTCGTTTTACACGAGATTCATTAATTTTTTCCGTTAATTCTGAAACTTGAGCAGATAAACCATCTTTATCTTTAGTTAATTTTCGTACTCGATTTTGTAGTACTGTTTTCTGCTTCTGTAACGCAATGAGTGCTGAAGAACTTGTAGCATTCTGATCCTGCAACGAAATAAAATAACCATAATAAAATAAACTAATTTATAAAACATTCGGCAAATGGAAAATCACCTGACTCGCGGAAGTCGACATAGTTGCATATTTCTCAGCGACTTTAGCGATTTCTTGAGCCTGAATTCCAACGATGTTGCCTACAGCTGCGACACTTAAACGAGCCTGCATAATGCATGATTACAAAGTATCTAACTAATAATAAATATTTATATGTTACAAATTACTCACTGAACTTTCCTCGATGGCAGCCAGATTTCCTGCTAATTTTTCCGTGTTCTCCTACAAAAAATATTGTGCAGCTTAAGAAATGTCCAAAACATTTTCCTTGAATCAAAGTTTTCAAAATTTCAAGGTCCTTAATTTCTTTTTTTTTGTGCTAAATTCGAAATAGTTTGAAAAACCCACCTGTGGTGTATCCTATTAGTATTCATGAAAATTAAATCAATTCATTCATAATTCACCAATGGTATGCACAGACTTCACAAATTCTGTGTGAACATATAATACGAATATTCTCTTACTTTTTCTTTTAAATCTTCTTTTGCGTCGGTATCCTTAGTATCATCAGCACTTGCTGTAGTTGGTGATCCAGGTGCTTTTGTCGAATAGTACAAAGGCGCTTCATACTCTAAAACTGTGCCAAGAAACCTAGTGGATTCATCTTTGATAGAACCGTTTTTGTGTTTGAAAAGTCGTCGTGGTGCGTACGTTTTCTACGAAACAATCGTAACTATTTTACATGACTTTTATATGTTAATTGAATAAGAGCATCTGAACAATTGTGTTGAGCATTGTGTAACCATATTTGACTACAATTTTAAATTTCAAGTATTTTCGAGGACATAGATGTACAAGTAGTGTTTTCACGTTTCATTAAAATCTTACTTTAATCAGCCGAAGATTCCTTATTAGATTTTCTTGTGCAGCTGTTTCCGTGCCAGTGTCTTCACCGAACGAATGCTTTTTGTGAAACTGGTTGAGCGCAAATGATCGAACAAAATCTGCCATTTCTTCTCTCGTCTCCATCGAGCGTTTGACCAACCACTGAAACGTTCCATCATGATTACAAAGTCGTAAAGAAAGGCGAGCATGCAATTGTTTATTACAAAGAATAAAAAATACCTGAATAACTGGAAAAATGTGAATACAGTCCAAGCCTTGAATTTGGTGTGGCTCTATTCGGTATGGACAATTCATTTTGGGTAGCATAGCTACAATTTTTTCAGTCAGAGCACTAAAATTATGAACGTTATATACTACCATTAAATATTTCAATTATTTTATAGAGAGCTTACATTTTTTGACCTATAGTTAAATTTTCACGGAATAGAAGGTCAATGTCTACGTCAAAGTTGCAAGATTCTATGCACCAGGTCATCCCACCGATTACCTAAAGATTATATTATTTAAATATTTTCTTTCTCATCGTATAAATTATTTCTGAAGGTTTTATTGGACTTACCTTATCGAAATTTGATAAACCTTTGATTCTGGCTCGAAAATACCCCGCGGCCAAAAGTAAATCGATAATTTCTTGAAACTTTCTCGCTTGTTCCTCATCTTCGCGAACGTCGGCCTGAAAAAATGTTTCAAACGTTTCTCAATTTCCCGCGCGCTGTTGGACTTTGTACATAAAAGCTAAACGTAGCAATATAAAACTAAAAATTACAAACTCGTAAATTAACAGTGTTAATCTAAATTAAGAAACAATGAACCTAACAATGCATATTCATTTTTTCGTATAAGTTTTATCGGATAATAAAAGTGAGAAACATACCTCGGTCGATTCTGAGCTTTTTAGTATTCTCTTTGGTACATCGTTTAGCATGATTGTTTTATAGCAATTTCAGAAATCACGGTAGCTATAAAATCGGAAATGTATTCTCTATATTATTAATATTATCTAAATGTTTTTTGTATCGTAATCATTTAGTAGTTCATGTCACTTTAAATGACCGAGGACTCCGTGCACCGAGGCTGTCTATTGTTCAACCATTTTGTTCTTGGACTTTAAGCCAGCTTTCCATGTATCCACGTTTGCAAATGGTCTAAGGTTTGCAAGCTATTCTCAATAAGAATTCAATTAATTTTTCGTTCATTAAGCTTTATGCTGTATAAAATTATTTTTTTAATTCATATAGGTGTATCTATATTACATACATGGGCGTGCCTTGTTTGTGCTATAATATATTTAGTTCGAATAGATTATAGGTTATCGATTACCGCAAGTGATTCCTTATGATTTTTTAGAAATTATTTCCGGTAATGTCTGCTTACGCTATTTTCAGATTTTTCTTCGCAGATGATTCTGGTTGGAATTTGATTGTGAGCAATTGTGAGTAACTAATATATTTAATCTTCTAAATTTCTGCTTTTATTAACTTATTTCCTTCTAGAATTTTATATATACTACATTATACCGGATTATGTATCATTCTTTTCTCCAACCTTCTTCGTGCCAACAACATTTAAATTATACATTTCTTTGCAATAAAAATAATACACCGATTAAGAAACTAACACATACATACATTTACTTGTCCGGGAAATTAAGAAGATAATATACTTATTTCATAAATAGATTTTTATTTTGCAATACAACATTAGAATATAATATTCATTTAAAATATTCGTGCTGCCAACTTGCTGCGTTAACACATTCAATCAAATATTTAAGAATAAATATTTTCGAACATTTTTCGATATAGTCAAGAAATCGTCTAATAAGATTTATAAAATCACCATTTGCAAGATAAAAACGATAGATTCAAGAGTAAAAAATATATAAAAAATACATAAGTAAAAATGGAATGTAAGTATATATATATATATTTTTTTTTTTGCCTTTTCTCGACCATCTAAAATTTTTATACTAATACAACAACAACATTTAATTTTCAGGGTCAGCTAAACATTTCTAATATCGAATATATAATTTATTTGATTCTTTAGTTTAAGAGTTTCCGGCACTCTTTGATAATTCTCTAATACTTAACCTTCACTCAAAATGATCTTGAACCTCTGGCCTCTGAGTAATGGCTGCGCTAATGTTAACAATAATATTCGAGTATTAATCCGGATAGAGAGACGGCCTAAATCGCAATCCTTAATTCAGCATCGCGATCAGAAGTCTTTTCCACGCAGCGACGCAATCGTTCTGCAAAAGAGAGAAGACACAGGTGTTCTCGATATACGTCAGACCAGTTTGCGACAGTAAATGAACAGCTTTCCGTTGACTAACGTGCAGATTTTATTAAAAACAAATAGTACAGTTACGTGGGAGGCGTATTATTCACGGTTTTGAGGTTAGGCGCGCTCTTACAGAGAACAGAGCCTTTCCATAACTTTCATTAATTCAAAAGTGCGATCAGAAGCCGCTTAAATTCTTCGCCGCAGTCGCTCTGTAAATGCAAACAGAATGTAGAGAGAATTAAAGCAACCCTGATGCTGTACAATTAGTATAATTCCTTATATTTCTCCCGGGAATGTTAAATTTCAAATTATAAATTCATGACTATTAGTATAGTGTTAATCAGAAATCGCGCTATATTTCATAGCGTCGCGTGGGACACAGGACGATTTTAAAACTATTAAAAATATTTTTTTAACGGTCCCACGCAAGGCTTTTTTAATCAGGTTAATTAGTCAAATTACAGAGTTAAGTGGTGATATTGGGAGAACGAATTTTATAAGAATAATATATGAAATTATTAATATAATTTATTCATCTAGTCTCACGGAGACTGAGTATTGTATTGTTGTATTCTGCGCAATGAAAGTATCAAAAAGTCAACCACGCAACACCATAATCACCGCCGTTAATATTCATCAGATTAACATTGTATAAGCATCTAGAAAGCTTCGCGAATCGTTGTAAAAAACGAATTGCACACTGTAGAGTGTATAATGTGAAACGAAAGAGAAGCTGTCGAACATAAAATGTTTTTCATCCAAGTAGAGTAAGCAAGAGTCTCTTGTAGTCGCCCGAGCAGTCGTCCTGAAATTCATGGAGAGTCATGGACAGCCGAAATATATGTACAGTAAATAGTTAAAAATTGTTTCGAGCAGAATTACAACATATATATATATATATTGTATATGCGCATGGTTATGGGGATGAAAAGAGGCTTCAACCTCGGAGATTGTTTCTGCAAAATGGTATAATAATGATAACGATAATAATATCACGAGAAAAAACTTCGTCTACAGATTGAGGACCGAAATCGATATTATTTAGATTTCAAAAGAATTTTGCAGAATCGATCTGAAAGGCTGGACTCTGGAACTACATTTAATAGTCTCAACTTACGTCAATATCGCCAGCGAGTGACTGGTCATACATTTTTTGGTAGGTATCCTTAATATCTCCTAAATCAATCTCTGATCTAGCAACGATTATTCGGATTAATGTCGTGTCGTCGGTGCCCAAACCTTTCATTGCTTTATGAAGGCGCTTCGCGAAGTATCCAGTCTTGTCTCGGGCACATCTCACTGAAAAAGAGGCAATGATTAAAGTAGACAAATTATTTTTACTCGTGTCTTCTTGGCGGATTTACAATTTGACATTGACGGATTTTCTTTAGATTTTTATCTTCCATGTGTACTGCAAAAAAAGAATTTCGAACAAAAATACTAGTTTGCAACTTCGAAAATGTCTGTTTAATAGCTGCGACTATTAATCGTTCCATTGCATACTAAATACATAATTTTTTTATGTTGATTTAACAAATTTCGGGATTGATTAAAAAAAAAACTGGATGTATGCTCTGTCTTACCGACTGCGAGATAGCCATCTTCAAGGGCACCAGAGAATTCACTCTTGATGGTGTCTTCGAGACTGTTTCCAGTAAGGCGTTCGTATTCGTTGAATATTTTTCGCAATTGAGGATAACTTTTGGTAATTAAAATAGCATTGAATGTGCTTTCGTCTGTTCCCCATTGGCCTTCGCCAGCCTCTACCAGCCTCTGTGCATCTTGAGTAGCTTCCTCAACGTCCACATCGGGATTCTCGTTTCTGTTAGCCTGTTCAAATTTTTCAAAATTCAATTAATCATGCGAATTCAACCGCGCACATTTATACCGATGAATTTTAATTACACATGAGAGAGAAACTAGCAGCCTCTTAAAATGTCCAGATGTGTCGCTCTTCAGATCATCCTCCAACTCGTTTCCATACACTACAATCATAATTTTTGTTAAATATTTATATACTCTGCCTCTGAGCATTTAAAATATTTCAATTTGTTCAATAAAGAAAAGTATCTTTATATTCTATATTTACGAAACAGCAATGTATATCCCAGATAGCAAAAATGCTCGATTCTGACCAGGGAACTTATGACCGTGTGGGCTCGTAACGTTCCCTCGGCACAAGCAGCCCTCGGCCCGTCATGCCAAGACAGAAACCAGGCCCGGCGTGCCGAGGGAAGCTTGTGCCCGGTTTGTGCCCAGGGAATGTTACGAGCCCACACGGTCATATCGTGCCTGGGTCAGATTCCAGTCAGCGTGTGCCTTGAGCACGTTCAAGCGACGTTCGGCACGTATAATTCCGAATACCTGCCCTCGGCACGCTGGGCTCGATTTCTGCTCGGTAGTCGCTTGGCTATCTGGGTAATTTCCTCTTGAGAAAGCATGAAGGAAATTGTTACTCACGTTCCTTATAAACAGCAGCTATGGTTTTAACGCCATAATTGCTCAGGGAGGCCAGGACCTCGATAAGGGCTCCCTCGTCAGTGCCCATCCCAGAAAGTGCATTGTGTATCTCTTTAGCATAGAACTCCGGCAATGGCGTCATCAGCGCTAAAATTGCATTTTCGAAATTGCCGCCTAGTTCCGACTTCAATTCAGAGATTAGGTCCTTTCCGTACATTGTCTTGAATTTGTCTGCGATTTCGAGACGCTGCACAATGCCGCGATGGGCCAGCACGTCGATGATCGTTTGTTCATCGGTGCCGAACCCCTTCATAGCTTTACGCAGAAGAGCTGCATCCTCTTCAGGATTGAAGGGATCTGCAGGATACACTGTTGGCGTGCACTAGAAAGATTTTCATAAAATAAAATCAAGGGAATTCTACCATTTTATTAATTTCTTACTGTATTTCATTTAGAATACAGAAATGAATTTGATGTGTTTTTACTGAATCGATTTCGAAACTATTTCAAATTCGAACATTTCCTGCCGTTTAATAATTTATTGTATAACAAAAAATTTATTATAGAGAGTACTTGAAAAATTTAATAATTACCTGCACGTGATAGTACTGGCTAGCCGACATTGTTCAGATTATCTATAACAAAGTACAAATTTCTAAATTTCTGAAACATCCTGTATGTATATGATATTTGAATATAAGCACTTAGATATGTATATACAATTGTATATAGGTAATAATTAAAAAAATTTTTTTAATAATGTCTCTGACAATGAGAAAGATCATAAATGTGTAATTTCGTTTTTCTTTTATATCTATGCCTTGAAGCATAGGATCCTTCGCACCTCTGGCATTGGATGTTATGACTATGCGTCATACGGCAATGCAAAGGAACACGTATATGAGCACACAATCGCAATTTTTTCTGGGACTGAACAGATAAAAATGGTTACGTGTACCATTTTCCCGCATTTGTGATATAAGAGTTCCGTGAAATGTATTCTGTCGCTGATAAAGATACAGCACAGAACTGCATAAAAATGTAAGATCAAACTTCGATAATTGTTTTAATGTGTTCTAGAAATCGATATTTTCAACATTTTTTTACATATAAACGGCTATCTCGGTTCATTCTTTTATTTACTACTATTTCAGTCTTTAAATTTACAATTTCTGCATAAACATCGGTTAACCCTAAGCAGTACATGGGTCTATCTTGACTGGAATATCAAAATATCTACTTGTGCACTTAATTTTTATTAACGAAACTAAATAGACAGAATAACAACAATATGTCTACAAGAATTAACTTGAAAAATGAATAATTGAAGCAGTAAGCGTTCCTGAGCATCGTCAATTAAATAATTATAAAAAACATCCCCGCTCGTGAATTAGTAAATAAGTTGGAATAGATCGATACGACGCTATTACCTGCATCAACAAAGAAGATAAATATTTGAGTATGTATTGACGCAGGTACATCAACCAGTCACGATTAACCCAGAAACGCTGGAACGTCAGTCACGAATTGACAGTTATAGAAACCATCACTTGAACTAGTTTAGACAATACCCTGGAGAAGCCGACCGGCATCGAAAAACTCGAACGAACAAAAGCGTAATAAACTCAAACTAAAATGATACCATTGACGAGGTCAATAAGGCTGTTTTCAAACTGGCGTCCAAAAACTTGCTTCCAAAGAAATGATCATTAGATTCCGACGTGATCGTAGGCCCTAGCAACAAGTGTGATACTCATTTTAAATTCCCGATTCCCCATAAAAAAGAGTAACGACTCTAAACTGCTGCAAAGAGGAAAATATGCAGTGTCCTTAATTTTCCTGGAAATATATAGCTGCTAATCAAACAGCGACCTGAGATCTCGAACCCGTAGAAATAGCGTCCACGTCAACGCGAGCTCATTAAACGATGATCTCATCGGTTGAGGAATGGCGAGAGCGAGAAGAATCGTGCGAGGAACCGTGCCAAAATAATAGATGCAGTAGGAAGTTTGTATTGATCGGCGAAGAATACGACTAACCAGGGTGTGGCAGAGCTTCTTGTGACGGAATAGCGGGAATGTCCTTGGTTCCTTTGAAATATGCCGGTACCGGTTACACACGATTCTCGGAGGCAACTGAGTCGGTCGGCGAGAGACGAGCGTCGTAGAAACTTACAGGATTAGTGGGAGCCACCAAGCGGAGAACGTACAAAATGGCACGGAAATTCGACAACGTGACGACACGACGCGTAATACCCGCTCCACCAGGCCATCCATACCACTGTTTACGGTGTGCTTTATTCTCAAGAAGAAACTCTTAAAATTATTGGTTATTTAAATTGGTCAAAGGTTAGGCAGGACCGCATTCACAGTTCATTTTGTTGAAAGAAGACGCTTCGAATATGCTCATAGTCATAATAACCATCCACTTCACTCTTACGTTTTAAGTCTGAGACAATGGGAATGAGTGTTGGACGGATTTTACTCATTCAGATGCATTCTTTCAAGGAGTAGACGTCAAATTAACAAAATGGTCACGCTTGTCGTGCAAAAGGGGAATGGTATTTTAAGGTCATGAATAATTAATTCGATCTGCGTTGTTTTGCAGTGTCTAACACCAAGAAAACAGTCGACACAAGGAAATGAATTGATTTTTATTGAGTTTCTTAGTGTTACTGAAACTCAAATTCATTTAATTGAAGACTTTCAAAGTACTGTTGGTATTTATACGTATTACGACATGTTCCATCGACGAGGTCAGTAACGTAATCGGATAGGAATTCGTATTGTGCTCGACAAGGAAGGCTGACATAATATGTAGCTGAATAGTGTAACCATAACGTTCGGGTTATCTTTTTGAAGACGATACAACTTTTACGCGATCGACGATCACAGAATTATTAATCTATTTAGTAATACTATAAGAAATTAAAAATTGAAAACCATTTTGGAATGGTTCGTGTAGTTGCTTTTAGACCAATTTGTACCAAAAAATTGCTACTGTTTTTAATTATCGTTTTTGAAAAAAAAATGTTTGAATAGTAGTAAATAAATTATCATGAACTACCGTGTGCAATTAATTATCACTGTGGCTGAAAAATACTGAAAGTTTAGCTTCGATACTAACCTAGACTCCAATTTGTAATTTCAGGTAGATTGTAAAATATCAATTGTGCAAAAATATTGGGTAATAGTTTTTCATATAAAAGTCAAAAAATCATTACTTTTACAAGGATAATAATTGTGAAATCTACTAAAATTTTTTGGTTAATTGTTAAGCGTACAATGAAAATTAAATTTAGATTTTGATAGAAAAATCACATTTTTACGACTGTACGAATTTTCGTCTAATAAATAGAACAGAACTAAATTAAATAATTAAAACCACACGGTGGCTTCGACTTGATCTGGTCTAAAATAAATTACAAAAGATTTTTAATCCGTCTCGAATTGTTACTTTACCTTTTCAGTGCAATGGTGAACTGTCGAGACACCGGCAAGATCAATGTCACTGTCACTAGATCGTCGATTCGGTAGACAAATGCTCGCAAATTAGTTGGAGTTCGATATTGTTACTTATACTATGCGCGTGCTTAGGTAGACTGTGCATCAGATCGTGGTTGTACTATGTATATAAAGCGTAGTCTGAAAGAGTAGGTGGTGGGGGTAGGGGGCGTCGACGTATGGATGCCTGATGACAACCATTATCACGCTATAGTTACAAATTGTTTATGCGTCACAGTTCCAAGTTAATGAACGGTCTCACTTCCGTCACCGAAAAATCACAGTAATGTATACCAGTGATCTTCATCAACGACATTCTCAAACGAAACCATTAAACGCATCGATACTTTTCCATCAATAATTTTTACATTATGTTTTCATCAATACTTAAAGAACATTAAAAATAATGCAAGTTCGAATATCAATAATAATTAACCATTGACGATACATAATGATATATTATTGTATAATATGTGCCTTGCTGGCTCGAAAAATTATTTAGACCTATTCAAATGTTTAAAATATTATACGAATACATTGTAATTTGGGAGAGTTTGGAAATTTTCTAGTTTTGACATCGTGTTCTGCACAAAGTGTATGCGTGTGCAAGAAATATACGAGAATCATTTATTGTGTCACGTGTATGACGTAAACATTCATTCATCTCCACACTATAACTGACTCATCGGCATTTAATTGCAGTTTGTCATCAGCTCATTTGACAATAATAGAAAGCGCTCTTTCTCTCTCTCTCTCTCTCTCTCTCTAATGATTCAAAACAAATGTCTAATCTATTTTCTATGGCCTCAAACATTTTATGAAATAATTAAAAAATTTTCGAAATACATCGATTTCAAAAATATTTGTAACAGTCACTATTACCCAAGTAGCACAGGGATATTCTATGTACGTCCAGAGAATGTCCGCTTCGGACATTCCGTACATTCGGAGAACGTCCAGCCAATGTCCAAATGTGCCAGTTATGTCCTAGTTATGTTCTCTGAATGTACTAGGAAGGTACCAGTTACGAAGTTGGACATCCCGAGGACGTACTGTGTGAACATTCTCTTAACGTTTTTCGGATGTCGGAAGTAACGTTCTCTGGACATTTTCTGAACATTTTTAGTATGTTTGAAGGTAACATTCTCTGGACATTTCCTGAACATTTTTTTTTCAATACCCACAAATAAAAAACAGCATTTTCTATTTAAAAAATAACTGTTTATTGGCAAATGTCATAAATTTTAAGACTGAATTGAAAAAATTAAAAACAAAAAAATGTCGTCAGCGGGACTTGAACCAGCGAACCACTGATTACTAGTATTTCTCGCTGTGCCCTCGACCACTCTGGTTGTTGTTCATAGGTAAACGCCATCACATAATGACTGAAGAACAGATTTTCAAATGCAATTTTCTCGGAAAATCTTGAGAAGTGCAGGCTACTGCTTTGCTAAATTAGATTTGGATACGTCATCTTCAAATACTGCAAGTTAGGAGCAGCACCTGTTAGGATTGCCCAACCTAGGCGTGTGCTCGGCCATCCCCATTTGGACAATGTGTGGCAACTGTTAGGAATACCCAAATTAGGCGTACACCATTTTTTCCGCATTAGGCCCACACACATTCGTGTAATGGCTATTAGACTTAAAACATAGACGTACTTGGCACGTCCGAAAATCAGATCCCACCGTCTTCCCTTGGACGAAAAAAACGGTTGTCCATAGGATGTCCGAAATTCAAGTCCCACGTACGTACTTGGGACGAAAAAAACGGTTGTCCATAGGATGCCCGAAATTCAAGTCCATCGGACATTCCAGGTACGTCCGAAACGGACATCGGACGTTTGGACATAAATTGGATATAAACGGACATCCCTCGGACGTCCGGTGCTACTTGGGTATAAAAGTGATGATTCATGTACTTAATAAAATAAGAAATTTTTATTCAAACTGTCGCAGAAAAGAGACGCGTCGGTGGAACGAGACGGGAAACAGAGATTGCCATGCAAATGTGGCTGAAAAGAGCGTCAGACAGGGTTGCGGCCGACTTGCACAAAAAATTTTAGTTTTTATTGTTATTTTCCTTTCTATAAAGGTTTTTGCGATTTTAACAAACCGATTGTGCGAGTATGTTCCTAGAACGTCCAGAATTTAGATCCTACGGACATTCATAAAACCTAAGAAACGGATGTTCCTGGAACGTCCAAAATTCAAGTCCTAAGGACATTCATAAAACCTAAGAAACGGATGTTCCTAGAACGTCCAAAATTCAAGTTCTAAGGACATTCGTAAAACCTAAAAAACGGATGTTCCTAGAACGTCCAGAATTTAGGTCCTAAGAACATCCATCGAATGTTCAGAATGGACGTAGGACGTTTGGACATAAACTGGACGTAAAACGTACATTCTATGGACGTCCGGTGCTACTTGGGTTGTTACATCTCCTAATTATAAAATTTTCAAATACTCAACAGTCGTTTTGTTAAAATATAAAATATAAAATATTTCTTCTTGTATCGAAGATATAATGTAGAATAATTTGTACCATCAAAAGTTTTAAGGTCAACGGTTTTTCTCATCGTGTTGCTGAGTCTCGCAAACTGCAAACCGGAAGTATCGTCGTATGTAAGCTGCGCATAGTAACAAACTCCGGTAGTAGTCAGTAGTAGTCTAGCATGAGATACATAAAACGAATGAGTACACACGTTACGCTCCATTCTCGCGACGAATGAAAGATATTCGTTGAGAAGTCAAGGAGTGAATCACTCGACCATCACCTTGTCCTTATTTTCGGAGAATTTCATTTCTCAGCTGCCTGGTAGCTGTTACTATGAATTCTCCTTACGCTTTTATGAGCGTACCCACTTCGGCAGAACCTTCCAAGGTTACGTTCACAATATTGGTCACTCTGTTGTCTTGACATAATTATTTTTAATAATTTTTCATCGTTAATTATATTTCATAGTTTCCTCTCTGGTATAAATCAGGTTAAGTAGATAAAGCCGCAGTGTACGGCCATTCTTGCAAGTGTTTCCTTTACCACGGTTCACGGTACATATTCGTTTTGGGTTGGGATTTGCAATTTGTTGAGCGGAGACCGTAACTGTAAACCAGTTACATTTATTTACACTTACACATGGATTTTGTTTTCGAATATTACTTCAGTAAACAGTTTCTTAACTAACCGTTATTCGTGAGAAGAGGTTGCTATAATTAGTCGTAAAATATAGTTGGCGAGGCAGTTTACTCATTCGTATACCTCGTCATTCTACTCATTCCTATACCTTGTCTGTGCTGTTGAGTCTGTGGTTCGTGTCTGTGCTATAACCGACTGTGACCAACTGTGACCACCGACGAGATACTGTCAGAGGGAGGACTATCAAGTTCTAGAAGAAAAAAAATATCCACAGCGAGATTCGAACCAGCAACCTACCGATTACCAGTAATCCTCGCTACGCCCTCGGCTATTCATCTTCTTATTGACCCTATTAACGCGAATTCCTTATGAACGTGTAGATCGATTTTCAAATGCAATTTTTTCTCAAAAAATAATGAGAAGCACGCGCTACTGCTTTGCGAAATTAAATTTCGGGAAGACATCTTCAAGTACTTGCAAGTTTCAGAAAAATCCGTGACCCATCAACCGTGGCTTCCCCTTGTGAGCCGAAATATTAGGCTGAGTAAAATACTATAAATAAGCGAATTGTAAGCGTGCAATCTATTATGTAATAGTCCACAAGAATCGTTGGTTATTTTTTTGTTATGTTTATTTTTGGTATGAATTTACGAATAAAAAAGAAAGGTGTTGAGGACTTAGGACTCGGAAACGCTGGGATAGTTTTTGGCGGAGGTTTGCGCTCCACAAAGGTTAAACTTTTTTGTCATAAAATATATATTTTTCTAATTATTAATTACATGAAAATAGATTTTATTCACCTAAAAATGTTTCCTAAACATAAACAGTGTCTTATCTGGAATTAATGGCTGTCCACCACAACATAAATACATTTCGTCTGAAGCAGAAAAATAATATTATTACATTGCACTCTATCGATAAATCTGAAAAAATTGAGAATAATGGTAATGCCAATACCTAACTGCTATAAAAGGAAAAATCTGGTCATACGAAACCTTGTACACAAAATCTGAATTTTTCGTTTTTTTTGACGTTTCGATTTGACATACCTATTATTTGCAAAAAATCTGAAAAAATTTACAATCATAAGGAATCATATCTACAAAATTGTAGAATTTTTAAATATATCATTAAATAAGGAAAGTGTGGCAAAAACCAGTAATTAGTTTTAACCCTTTAACTACCTTCCTGATTAAGATAAAGGGTTCAAAGTTGGTGTCGAATGCTTTCTTTTTATGAGTTATCAAATAGTGCATAGCCCGGTACAATTGGCACAAGACCACTTTTCACTCTTATCCTGCTAGACTCTTTATATTACATGCAATTTTTATAGTAATAAAACGTTTCTATGATAAATGAGTATATATTTTTAACATAGTTTTTACATTTTAAATTTTTTGGAAGGTCAAAAAAGTAATTAAAAAATGAAAATGAAAATCGCTGCACGGGGACTCGAATGCTCGCTCCAGATCGCGATTCATTCGCTCGGCCGCCGAATATCAGTTTCGTCTCCGTAAAGAAATGCTGGCATTGTTGGCGCAAGCGCACAAGCAGCGCACACGGACATAGTAGAGGTACGCTGGTGAGTGTAGCGCGCGAGCGAGTTGGAGAAGGACTGTAGGGGCAACGGTAAGTCATAGTGGGGATGTCTCGTACCACGTTCTCGTACCACAGTACCACGGAATCGGCATCACTGCTTCTGCCCGGTTTGGGCCGAAGGATTTTTACGAGCCCACACGGTCATATCGTGCCTGTGGCAGTTTTCAGTCAGCTTGGTCCTTAGGCACGTTCAAGCGACCTTCATCCCGTGTAAATCCCGATATCTGCCTTTGGACGGACGGTCTCGATTTCTGCTCTTCCGTCGCTTGGCTATCTGGGGTAATTTCCACCGTTACCACCAGTGATGCCAGAACGTGGGTTTTTTGGCTCTTCTCCTCCTCTGCTGCTGCCGGCTCAGTACCCCCACTCTTACTTCTACTGCGCACGCGCTACACACGAACGTACCTCTACTCTGCCCGTGTGAGTGCCTGTTCGATTGCACGCGCGCTACACTCACAAGCAGAGGTACGTTCTTGTGTAGCGCGTGCGCAGTAGAAGTAAGAGTGGGGGTACTGAGCCGGCAGCAGCAGAGGAGGAGAAGAGCCAAAAAACCCACGTTCTGGCATCACTGGTTACCACTGGTTACCACCCCGCCCATTGCGCCCACTTTTTGGTCCCGCGGGATAGCACGGGGGCTGGCAGTCTTTAACAGTATCTCGTCGGTGACTCCGGTTGACTCCGGTCAAAATAAATCCCAGAGGGCGTAAGAGAACACTGAAAAATTCGTGAGACACGTATTCAGAGATGGTAACTGGGGCGGGCTGCGCGAGTTTTTTCAGGGACGTGTCTACGTCCGAAATTTGTGGGGAGCTATTGAGGCGAAAGTAGTGGGGATTTGTTATGAGCGGGAACGTCAGGCGGAGAGCGAAGTCCGTTACGACGGTTAGAATACATTGTGCAACAGACGAGCGGGCTGTGGGAAGTTCGGGTATTCTTTAATTGCTTCTGCCAAATAAAATATTTAATTTTGTTATGATATAGTTTGTTTAAAGTTATTTTAGTACCCTTCCCATCCTTATTCTCAAAATAAAAAAAGTATAAGTTATATTATATTGTACATACATAAATATTGTATATTTATATTTTATATATTCTGTGTACGTATTTATATATTAAATTTTAATATATGTATATATACACACGTTATACAATCATTTTTCAATATCATATAATAAATTTTGCGACATTATAGCGAGGCGATCAAGGTACCCGATTTTCGTACTTCACTGAGGCTAAAATCGTCGCGCATGCACGCCCAACCCGCCCCAGTTACCATCTCTGCACGTATTCGTAAGGCTGGCAGCAGCTGGCAGTCTTTAACAGTATCTCGTCGGTGCTGTGACCAACAAATTACATACACAGTCCATAATACAGAAATCTAGAATATACAATGTTGATAAATCACAAATCTATTGCCGCCGATATATTTTATTATCTTCCAAATTCTGTATATTCCATAACTTTTTTAATATTTAATAATAGGAAATTAATGTAAATAATATTTTTATAAAATAGATTAGAGTGGGTTAGGTTTAACTTCTCTCTCTCTCTCTCTCTCTCTCTCTCGTAAACACAATTTCGAATATCAGTGACACATAACCTATAAACATTTCTAACACGTGCTCGCTACTGTCAAAACAAATGAATTTGTTTGTAATAAATAGGTAAATTTTATACTAAATACATATATCGTGTTATAGCTAACGTTAAGCAATAAATAGTTAATATCATTAGTATCGTTATATTTTCATTCCCGCTGACAGATATATTTTAATTGAAAAAAATGTATCTGCCTTCATTCCTTTATTTGTGTAATTTTCTAATTAACGTTTGTCAATAGATACGAAGGTGAAAAGGAGCAACAAGATGAAAACGAGAAGCAACATTTATCGGATTTATTGAAACGAATAGAAGAGCGCAAGCGACAAAGGGCAACTGAAAATTCTTCGGATGTTAAGAAGTCTAAAAAGAAAAGAAACAAATTAGAAAATGATAAACTTGATACTAGTTTAGAACAAAATGATTCTATCCACGAAAACTCTGCGCAGAGTAATATCGAACATTGTGAAGCAGAAAGTGTGGACCAGCGGAAGACATCGAAGAAGAAGAAAAAGAAAAAACACCATGTTCAAGTTGAGGAGAATGAGATTGATGAAAACAAGGGTAAAGATGCAGAAAATGATGGTGTAAGTGACCATATCAATGAATCATCTGCTATCGACTCGAATAAGGTACAAAAAGAAGTATCGGAACAGCAGAATGACTTTACAATTCTGGGTGCAAAGACTAAGAGAAAGAAACTTGAAGTGAAGAGGGTATTGCCAGACTGGTTGGCCAATCCAGAAGTTATTTCAATGGAATTAAATAGCGGACCGAGCTTAGAAAAATTTAATACTGTTCTAGACTCCAAGTTAGTTGAAGTTTTGACAAATAATGGTATCGACAAATTATTTCCTGTTCAAGCGAGCATGCTTTCTTGGTTGTTGAAATGTAACGAAGACAGGAAGCATGGATGGTGGTTACGCGACACGTGCGTGTCTGCTCCCACTGGCAGTGGTATATGATTATTTAATTTATTTAATGCTGTACAATATCTTCTGTTACTATTATAATACTAATATTTACAGGAAAAACTTTAGCATATATTTTACCAATTGTGCAAATATTGCAATCTCGATTGGTGCCAAAGGTGCGTTGCTTAATTGTTCTACCATCGCAGGAACTAGCAGCGCAGGTCTACAAGGTGGCAGTTATGTACACGTCTCATACGAGTCTCAAGGTTGCTCTGCTCTCAGGTGCATCGTCGTTTCAGCAGGAACAAAGTAGTATCCTAAAGAAATGTATGTATCGCAAAGGAAAGTGTGTATTCTAAACACAATGAAAAGTCATTGTAAGTTGCTGCATTCTACATAAATCATTTTACTTCTGTTGTTAAGCTTGCAGAGGAGAATATATGTCTGTAGTAGACATAGTTGTCGCTACAACAGGGCGTTTAACAGACCACATATTAAAAACACCAGGATTTTCTTTTGCCGATCTCAGGTTTCTTATTATTGACGAGGCAGACAGGGCTGCGGATTGGCTCGAATATCTCCCTGAACACCATCATGCTCCAAAATTAAACCTGCACAATTTACGTCATTGGTTAGTCGCTTCGCTACCACATTTACATTGAAAATTCATTTCAATTTCTAAACTATTCGTTTCTTGAATAGCAAAATTCCAGCACAGAAACTCTTATTCAGTGCTACGCTTTCTCAAGACCCAGAAAAACTGAATCGCTTGGGTCTGTTCCAACCAATACTGTTTACATCTGTTTTGGTGTCAGACAAAGATGAGGATGTAAACCTAGACAAAGAAGTAGGCGATTTTATAGGTCGGTACACGAGTCCCGAAGAGTTAACAGAGCTTGCAGTGGAGTGTTCGGCAGAGCACAAGCCAATGGCAGTATACGAGGTGTTACTGAGGAGTAATTCAATCCCTAAAACACTAATTTTCACGAATTCTGGAGACACTGCACACCGGCTGACTATTTTACTTCAGTCATTTTTCTCCGGAAAGAACGTACAAATTGGAGAACTTTCTTCCCAGCTGATATCAAAGCAACGAGAAACTGTGCTCAACAAATTTACTAATGGAGACATTCAAGTGTAAGTGTCTAATAATTATTGTATTTATATTTCTGTGAATTTGATTTGTGGTTTCTGTAGGCTTGTGAGTTCAGATGCCCTAGCAAGAGGCGTGGACATCCCAGATGTACAACTGGTTGTGTCTTACGATCTTCCTAAGCATATTAAGGGTTATATTCACAGAGCAGGGCGAACAGGTCGTGCAGGCAAGCTTGGCACAGCAATATCAATTCTGACAGCAAAACAAGTGGGAATTTTCAAGCAGATGTTGTCAAATGCTCATAAAGTGGTGCCAAACATTGAAAAACTGGAATTAGACTCTGTTGCGATTGCAATCAATTATTCTAATCATGTAGAAAAATTAAGAGAGGAACTTGATAAGGAGAAAAATACTAATTTGCAACGCACAAAGGCTACTAAACGTATCCAATCTAAGATTACAAAGTGAAATCAGTTGTTACTGTTATATTAATAAATCGACGTTTGGTTCAATTGAATATCTTTTTGATTTTCCTAGACACTGTTATTAGGACACAGGAATTGAGTGAAGACAGTTGATAAGGTAACATCGATAATAACATTTTATTGTCTGAAGTTAATAGCATTGTACATCATGCTCGTTCTCTACCGCAGTTTATTCTATAGATATCTTTAAATTGTATGCTAACTGTTACTCTACAGTTGTGTCGTGTCGAAGGCAAGTTATTCACAATTCGAATATACAAAAGATGAAGACAGAGACATAATTACATCACTATTATTGCTGTGGGTGGTTTCTTTTCTTGAAAATACTATTCGCTGTTCAATTTGATCAAAGCTCAACGAAATGCGAACAGAAAATAAGAAAGAATTCTGGAAGCGAGCAGAGTCGTGCAAATCAAGTGATTTGTTGCGTAACATGGTTGTTTTCACTCGCGTTTGTTGCAGCACACAACACATGACAATAGCATAAGATTACAAATTTAAGTTTACGACATGCTTTACGGAACTATTCATAATCTTGTTTATCCGATAATATTTACGAAACAGTTGATTGTATGGAAAAACGTTTCAGTGAAAAGTTGAATGGTTTTAAAAATTGTCCAGGGTGTGGTCGGATTCGCGTGCTTTAGTATATGCAGCAAGTAGAATTAGTTGGTCATAATCGGACGCGTCAGACAATTCCTATCTAACAGCATTTGTTTTTGTGAAAACCGCGATGTCAAACAAGAAAGTATTAGTGGAGAGATTTTGGTAATTGCATCGGTAAATCAGTTAAAAAATCTATGTTTTTTTATCATATATTTCATATATCATATATTTATATTTATAACTTTTGTCCGAAATGTTTTTCAATACAATTGACAGTTCCGGAAGTATTTCAAGTGGTGTTCACCCTGTATATAAAAGACCTGCTTAGTAATTGTTATTGCAATAGATCTCCGATACGAGTTCAATAGACAAAAGCGACTAAAAAGCTGAAGAGAAGTTTTTCATTGCATTAACAATTGAATGAAAGCTTTATTCCCCTGCCTTGAAGATTTTTCCTTCATTTTGTTTCCACACTTTTAATCCACCGTACACGAACGTTTCACAAAAGAATGTGGAGGTGAGTTAACAATTGAATTTATTCATCTGCATTCATGCATAATACACAAAAGTATCGAGTATGCATATTTTATAATCAACCAAAATGAATACATAAGTTTGTTAGATGTCTTCGTTATTTACAAAAGTAAAATTTTTTGATTAAAATAATATACACACACAATCAACAATTCTAATCTTTGTATTAGTACGCCGAATTTGAAAGATCTGTACCATAGACTTCTTCTACAATATACAATCAAATTTGCATTGTACAGTTCAATTAACAAACAAAAAATGTTAAATATTCGTTTAAATAATTGTGTTATTGTAGCTGGAAGAAGGCTGGTGGTGCAAGATCAAGAAATCTTACTATAAAAAAATTAATTTATATGAATCGATACACACAATTTGTTAATTAAGTTTATATTAAAAGTAATGCAGGTTTCGTTATAGAATATTAACGCATTGACTATTATATACTTCGAGTTACAAATAATTATAGAATTAGATGATTTTAATTAAATATGAGTATCATCATTTTTATGCCATCCTTTTGTATGCCAAACTCAAGTAAAATCTTTCATCAATTTTTTGTATACCTTTACATTTGTTATCTTTTTCTTCAAAAACTTTTTAATTCAACTTTATAAAGGGAGTAAATTTTCGATGTCATCTGTGCATTAATAATATTTTAATAAGTTACCCAATTGATTGTCTGACTTTTCTGAAAATCTGCATAGAAAAGGGGCAAAAGAACTTGAAGAATTGAATTCCGTTTGGCCAACAAAAGATCAACACCGGTTTCCCATAAATTCCGTAGGTCCCGATGCACCAGCCAATGCGTTCAAAGTGCAGAAACACCGGTTCCCTTCTCGAGAATAAAATCGATTTCGAAGTTCGTTGTGAGAAATCTAAAGAACGAGCAAGTTTCCACATTCACTTACAGGTAAACACGATTAAATTTTCTGTCTTTTATCAGCTTCGGTATGTTACATCCTGAGACTAGCTTACACCGCACCGCTGCGTCGTATAAAACGTAGTCCCGTTCAACGTTACAGTTATACAATATATTTGATAATCATAATAATATATATCGACCTCCCTTAATAATTTGCCTTTCGTCTTAACGTTCCATCGACAACACTTACATTATTTACAAGTAATATATATGCGTGTATGCGTAGCTTTTTTTTATGTTGTTGTTGTTAAAGATATTATGTACATACATAAAACATGGTCCTATATGATTCATATGTATCGTTGCTGTGTATATGTATTTTACTCCTTAGCGCCGATAAATTCGCTATGTTGTTCTTATTATTTATTAGAGGATAATTCACTTATTGTTAGTAGTTTCTTTTACTCACTGTCAAGATAACGCACAAAGCAGTCTGCTCCGGCCTTAAAAATCCACCGGGGCTTTTTCCCGCGTCCATTGAACCATTGACACCGGGGCTCTTACTATTCGAGTATTCGAATACTCGGAGTAAATACTCGCACAGAGTACACACATCGAATACATATCAATAGAATGGACTACACAAATATTCCGACCCAAATTTTCTCTGTACAATCGAAATTCAGTGAATATTTAAGTATTCGAGTATCCGAAATTACATCTGACTACTCGAATACCCGAAATTGAAATTTAGATTTGAGCATTTTTTTCTTGGATTAAGTGAGTACTCGGATCGAAATCCAGTGAATTCTCGAGTACTCAAGTATCCGAGTCCGAGTAACCGAGTACTCGTGTATTCGAACTTGAACCTGAGTACTTGAGCAGTCGAACTAAAATTTGTGTAATCGAACGTTCGAATTCGAGTACACGGATACATATTCGGATACTCGGTTATTTGTTAAACGAGTATGCAAGTACTCGAACACAACTTGAGTATTTATGTATCCCGATCGAAATTCAGCATATCTCAATGCTTGAATTGAAATCGAGTGAATATATTCACGTACTTACTTGAGCATCTGAACTTGAATCCTAAGAATCGAGTATCCGAACTTGAATTTTAGTATTTAAGTATTCGAGGTTTTTTCTCTCGCAGCGAGAAATTAGCCGAGGACACGAATATACATATGTATATATTCGCATGCTCGGATTTAAATTGAGTGAATATAACTATCTAACTGGAATTTGATAGTTGGGTATTCGAATTATAATTTGAGTACTCGAATATTCGGATTCAAGTAAACTTCCTCAGACTAAAATGTAGCGGTATTCGAGAACTTGGATGTATTGCCGGAGTATTTGGGTATCATCGAGTACATACATAGATGCGATTGGGGTTGGATATCCGAGTACTATACGATAGTAAGAGCTCTAACAGACACCAATCGTTGTCCTCACATCATTATATACACCGGATTCCCATAACTTCATTTTCCTGCGAATTCTCCAACTATTGTTCCACTTCGATGATTACACACTCTCAAAAAATATTACAGCAAACCATCATTGATATTGCCATTACATACCGACGTATTATACAATCGACTGTATTTACAAACTGCTTTCCTAAAATTCAAATGTCACCGCGAGTAATCTCAAGTGTCAATGGACCAATATCCACGAATCATTCAATAATTGTTTATCAAGAAATGAATACATCGTATACACATCGTTCACTTCGTCAAACAAACGACATATTCTATGCAAATTTGTTGGCAATTTAAAACAAGCTGAAATATGTTTATGTATGTTCAAGGCTTCTCAATCTACAAAACCTTTAAATTTTCTTGTACAATTTAATTAGGTACAGAATGACCCATTCCAATAAAATTCGATTATCTTCGAAACATTTCAAAGATATTCCGAGTAGATCGTTTTGCATGGGTCACCCGGTACGCGAATGCTTAATCACCGTAGTAATATCTGGAAGAATACCGTGCATGCCCAGAAGGTTTTTAAGGCAACTTTCCAATCAAACAGGACTCCACTATAACGTACTTATTGTCGTGCCTTCCATTCTGCATACGGACTTACCGTAGTTTCTCTACTTAACAAGCGATTCAAATCAATTTGGTCAATTCATAATTAGTGTACGCACGCTTAATTATATTGTAAGTCAACTTCTTTTTCATCTGCTCTTTAATATCTAACAATTGTATAATATATGTTTGTAGGAATTCTTTGAATTTTTTCCCCCAAATATCGAACAGCTTTTTCTTTTTCTTTTACGCTAACATTTGCGTTTAAACGATTCTCAATAGAAACATTGGTTTTATATTTCTATTCTCGTGACGTGTTCAAATCGAAATAGTGTTTCCCGAACGGCGGATCGTTTAAAAGCTCGATATTTATAACCATTCGATTTCATCGAAACGTTTTTATTGCTAATGATCGGTTCCGATATCGTAATCGACAGTTTTTTTTTAATGGATTTTCAGTGACGTGAAGTTTTGTTCCTGCGAATGGTGTTTAATAAATAATATTGATATAGTGAAATACTCACGATACCGAAGAAATCAATTGCTAGAAGTGAAAAAATATTTTACTTGGAATTATATAATCAGTGGTTTCGGTTTGTCGTGATTTATTTCTTCTCTTTTCGTTTTTGTGCAAATGTAAATTATTTTGGCAAAGGTGTGTCAGTTTTTGTTTATCACGCACTATGCAACCAATATACGAAAATGCAGTTTCTATGGTACCAAGCACACAATATACGAATATAAATAAATATAATATATATAAATATACCTGTAACTTAAACAATAAAATATGGTATATTATATTTATATTTATGTTCTACACATACATATATTGTACATAATCGTGAACGAATGATGAATAAATATAAACCTAAAAATGTCTACAATTAATCATTTAATACACTTGATGATTTAATGACTTGATTATTAATTTATCGTAAAGGAACTATAATAACTATTAGATATATGTATTTATTAATTAAGACGATAGTTTGATAAACTTTTCTTTGTCGAAATACTAACATTTTTGACAAAACTGGTGTAATGCAATAAAATTGTATATAGTTGCATAGTGATAATGTTTCAACGAATGCAGTCGTTTTTGTAATTTGCACGCAAACGTAGTTGACAAACTTTTTACAGCATCGATTATCAATTCCTTCGAACGCTACTGTATATACAGGTTTTAATAACAATGCTTTTCACAATTATTATTATATAATTACCATCATGACTAAACAGAATTGTGAAATTAATTTTCTAATTCCATTTGATGATTGAAACGAAGTTAATTCTACATTTTATAATGAGTTAAAAATATGTTAGTTCGATTTGTTTAACAAAGACGAATGTTTTAGTAATATTGTATAGATAAATATTTAGTTTTACTGTACAGTCAATATTTTTTCATTCTTCCACTATAAAACAAAACACAATTTTAAATAGAGCATTTTCAACGCTCTGTAAATTTACAATAAATATTTATCAATTCCTCTATTGTGAAACTAAAATGAATCCAAGTGTTTCTAATATATAATACATTCTTTTACTCTATACATAAAAACAATGGTAACAAGAGACTGGCATTGTTAAATAAAATTTATAAATAAGACTAGGCATTATAAGAACCAGCAAAATTCTAAATAAAAATGAAACAGTTGCTACATTAAATTTACGTCGATGACAAAATCTGAGGAAAAATTCCAAAGCGTTTATTATTTATGTTTATAAACGTCCTTAATAAATAATTTAGTTAAGTTATTTTTTTACGTTTTTCTTAGAGAACGGAAGTATGCTTGGACTTTGGCAACTCCAATATTCATCGAAGTCTTCATATACATGTAGCGTTAGGCATATTTACTTTTTTTTAAATATTTTTATTTTTAGTTAATTTATTTATAGATTATTTAGCAATTAATTTATTTGATAAAATGACAGCTACTGAACTCGAATTAATACCATATACATCTACAACGGCAATGAAAAAGTTCGTTCAATCATTTTTTTGTAACGAGTTCAAAATTGTCTTACTGAAATTTTCATTTGCTAATTTCATTTACCGACAATTTTGTATTTCTTAATTTTTGGTCAATTTTCTCATTATCCGAATGAAGATTTAATTATTTTTTTAGAAAATATTTCTAATGCCGTGTTAAATAGGTTAATTGATTTTCTGTAACTGTTGTTATGTTTTACATGGAAAGATGAAATAAACAGTTGTAAATCATGCGAGTCCGACGTTGTATGAGTGCAGATAGTATTTATAAATCTGAATTCTCGGAAGACATTTTTCATGTTAGTTCTTAAACTATTTTGTGAAGAGCATACACACTTATTGATAGTTGTTAATCACTTAAATAATAACAAATCATCAACCTTCTATAACTTCGCAATATTTCAATTTAAGTACATCTTCACGAATTTTCTGCGCGTCAAGCATAAAATTGATTGAAACTGTTCTTACTGCAAAAATTCAACACACTCTCTTGAATACAGTGACAGTTCATGCACTAAAATATTATTTAGACACGTCTGAATGTTCATAATGTCGTAAGAAAAATACCATTGTATTCAGGAGAGTCTATACAAGTTTTTCTGTGCAAGAATTATTCAAGTAGCACTCGTGATTACGGCACAAAAATTTCCCGAAGATGAGAGGTTTGGTTATAAGAGCGAAAATAGGTGTTGTAATTAGGTTAATTTGTTAAGTAGTCACGGTATGAAGACTTATAGATATGAAGACCTCTCGTTAGCGCATCTAGCTGCAGTCCGTGCGATCGTTCGTTGATTTCTTATCGTATCAATCATGTTATCTATTTACAAAATTATTTTTTTGAAAAAGGCCCTTGTA
>CM052325.1:11951529-12004243 GCA_028455615.1 Lasioglossum zephyrum
CGTAGCGATCCTAGTGCTCGGAGTACGCGCCTGAGCAGCTCCGAGCACTAGGATCGCTACGGGGGAGCGAGACGCGCGGCCGGGTCGAGGAGGCGTAGCCTTCGATTCTCGGCTGCAGCGAGTAAAAAATTCCGAGCCCTGGAATAAAAGGAAGACCTACATTTCTTCTCGGCGCGAGATTTCTCCTACTATTTGCTTTTTCCCTCTCCCCTCTTCTATACAATCCCTCCTCCCTCCAATTCAATTATTACATCACGTATCTATTCTCATTTAAGTGAAATTATGATTATAAGGATATTTGATAATATCGTAAATATGTTTAAAATAATAATCGTAACATATTTTTCCATGAGAAAACAATCTTTTTCAATAATTCATAATCGATATCATTTGTCATCGATTCATGGTAATTGTCATACAAATGAAGTGTACATTTATATTTGATTTATTTTATAATTCTGATTTTAGGTTTTTTTTATATAAAAAAACAAAATTTTTCCAATACAACCATCATGCACCCATACCAAAAAATTCTCCGTTCGTCTTTATCTCATTTCCACCCCCAATCCTGGGCCACCGTCACTTTCGGTGGCCATTTTGGGCACTATATACTTTTTACATAAGAAAAAGCATAATTGAGAAAAGAAACGAAAACATTGTGATCGACGTCGAGAGTCGCTTAGGTTTGGCAGCGTTTTTGTTAACCCATGGGGGTGAAGACGACGGTAAAATCGGTGGCCGTTCCGTTCTATGCCCCTCATGGACAGTGCTACCCCCCATAATCTGCGTGGAACTCAAGTCGTCTTCGTTGCCGGCTGAATCGAAGTCGTCGAAATTGTTTCCCGATGGTCGTCTGCCGCCATTATTCTTTTTCTTCCCCTTCGACATCATGGGTTTCTTACGGGGTTTCAGGTCCATGTTCTTTGCTACGGGGCTGGGTGTTGTTTTCACGGGAAGGAACAGTTCTACACAAACAAATATTTCTTCTTAACAAATGTTTTCGAGTGGATGTATATTCCTAGTACGAAAAGTATGGGCAGTTCCGATTTTTTAAATAAAATGTGAACGAATCTTTATGCGGTTCTATACGGCTCGACAAACGAAGTAATTTTTGTCGAAAAAGTATTCCGATATTCGGCTTCAGTCAGGAGTTATGTCGGTTTGAAAGCGTTAGGATTTTGTGCGGCGGTCCCTGTACTCCTACGCCAATGACATGCGTTCTTAGATGTTAAAATCTTTGTTATTTTTGATAAAGACGAAACGTGGGAAAACTTTTCAAACAAAAGTTACTCAATTTTCATAGAACTATATGACCACATAATTTTTTTTTCAAATTGTCACAATTTAATATTGTCTTAACTTATTCATTCATTTAGATTGCGTGTAAATAAACAGTTGTGAAGTCACCAGGGGTGATTACGTGGTTGGTGATGGGTCATTGTTGTTTACCTTGTAACCGGACGACGCCGTCGGCCTTGCCGAGGGCGTTCTCGGACGAGCAAACATACTCGCCGAAATCCTTTTTTTCTAGGGAATTGACAGTTAGGTTCATCTGCCGGGTGTAATCGTTCACCGCGTAGTCTGACATCACGTATTTGTCACTGGACAGCAGCTTTCCGTCTGCACCGAGAAACGAGAATATTGTGGGTTTTTAATTATTGCCGGCCCTCTAGTTCTCGTTTGTGTCGCTCATCTGACGGAGCACACGTGCCACAGAAATTTACCGAAACATACTGTTCCCAAAAATACAGTCGAACAGTGTAACTCGAAAAAATTCTACAAGACAACCATTTTGTTTATTCTGCTCCGTTGAGGGAACCTTTCGTGTGTATCTCGAAATGAAATTTAACTTTAACTCAAATTATTTATCGCACATCCGGATGCATTTTTGCATTTGCAAGTTGCATTTTTTTCTTTAATACGCAACAGCTGGACTACGAATTATGCAGAACAAACATTATCGGCATTAATTACGAAATACAGGTGCTACGTAGACGTTCATTTCTTCTTTTGATAACAAACACTATTCAATTTGATTCAGCTAAACCTGCTATGGTAGAAATTCAGCAGTCTCCTAGGTGACGCAGGCAGTAGATTTGCAGCAGATTTTCGCCCCCTCAGCAGAGAAGTTTCACTTCAATAATGTCGGCATACGATCGTTGTCCGTGCAGAACACAGCCGTTTGTCAAGAATCGCGACTTTACTGTATACATTATACATACATATAAGTGAGCTCTAGGTTTAGAGACTAGTTTAAATGCGACCATTTTGATTATAAATTATGATTATGTATGGTATGATAGATACTTGGTCTCCGCAGTCGCGCGCTCTACCCACTGAGCCACTGCGCGCCCTTATAAATTATGATTCATTTGATTCATTTTCTACAAGGCAACGGAAAATAGTACATGCGCGTTCTCTATCGCTGAAATTGAAAACGCAGAAGTTGTAAATCTGCTGTAGATCTGCTGCCTGCATCTCCCAGCAGACTTTGCTGATTTTCTGTCATGGCAGGTTTGCCAGACTGGGGTGTAACGCAGGGGCGTAATGGATTGATATGGTTTTGTTACCTGGATTTCTATACCACGTGTTCATGGCGTGTGGCGAGGCTTCTACACGACACCGCAGAACAACATTGCTTCCAATCGGTGCTACCAGTAGCTCGTCCTTCACTTTTATAACTGGTCGAACTGAAAACAAACGATTGTTGATGTTTAATACGTTGACTGCCAAACCAATGTGGATAAACTTTACGAAATCGACAACCCTCCGATTTTGCTGAAATATTGTATACAACTTCTTTTTATCTAGTACATAAGATTCCCAAATGGTTTTTTCAAAGGTAAAACTTTTTTGTTAATTATTTCATGAAATATTAATTGTACAGAAAAAGTTCTCCCCCTCCCCGACCGAACCACAACTCATTTTATTCTCATAATCTTTGCATTGTAGCTGTCATCCAGAATTTGAACTAGTAATCAAAAAATCATGCAAACAGATTGAGTTGTGACAAAAATCTAGGAGTAGTCTCTCAAAATTGAAAGCTCACCTCATACATGTATGACCAGAGTGTGACCCTGTTTTCAGTCTGATCTCCATAACGTGTTTGCAAAAACTAGTAAACCAAAGCCGCGTCGGAGCAGGCGTTACGAATACGGAAAATTCAGTATTAGTACTAGCAATAATCTTTTGCAATTATTTCGGAAACAAAGTTCGAGCTACGGGCAGATATGTAGAGAAAAGTTGTTCAGAATGTTCTTCTTGACAACATACGTGAAGGTTAAAGTTATACTAAAAAACACCCCTAAACGCAATATTTACCCTAAAAAGATTTTTGCAATATCGTTCGGGTAAACGGTGTGTACATGTCCTACAAGGAGCGAAAATCTTTTGAATGCATTTTTTTTCTCCCTAGGAAGTTCCTAGGATTGTTAGTAGTTTGTGAATACGTGTCGCGTTGTTTGCAAAACGAACATCGTGAAATGAACCACGGCAAGAGGATTTCGGAGTGGTTGGCACAGACCGAAGCAGTATGTATAAATCAGACGAGCTATGAAATAAGAAGCGCTGGTATCATGGTTAAAACACAAGGTTTTCCGAGTAGGTAAATTACTGCACTACCGGGTGGATCAAATATTTACCTGTCCGCGACGACGTGGACAAATCGCCAACTTGAAAAGCTAATTTCATAGTAATTTATCTAACGGTTAATATTGAACGCGATGAAAACATAATTAATAGTTGCACGCTTCCTTAACACTACTAAATCAGGCTGCGTAGCGTTCTCATTTACAGAATACTCTCCGGACGAAGAAAATGACCGACATTTTTTATCGCAACGAATTTTCGTATGTTCAACACGGACATCACACGGACAAGAAACAATCCATTCATATGAAGAAGCGTGGTAGTTCAGTATGAAATGTAACACAAGTTCTACGGAATAGTCTTTATTTACCGAAGGTGTGTACTGCTACAAGTCTCTAGCGCTTCTCGTAGAACCTCTGCTTGGGACTCTCCGAAGTCCCCTTTGCAGGGCGTAGGCGTATTTTCTTAAACGTACCTGATTGGACAGTAAAGAACAATTACCTCCAATCAGGTACTTCACACTCTTAGTTCATCCCCACTATCCCTTGCGCTCAAGGCTCGCTTTTTGGGGATGAACAGAGAAAGTGACCGTGGGGTTTAAAAACGCAGATGTAACGGTTTTCCTCCAGGTCCACGAGGTACCGCACGTGGCCATTAAAAGTGACCTCGGTTAGCGTGACCCTTCGGAAACTCGGGGGTTTATGATACCAGCATTAGCTATTGAGGCCGGCAACGGAAGATTCGAAGTGACAAGTCGTACCTTGTCTAAAACATCTGAATTGCATTTTGTTAAAAACGGCTTTCTCAAAAATAGCTTTAGGGTTGCTAGCCTCGTAAACCGTCCCGACCATTTGCACGCCAAATGTTTAAATGTACGTGCAGCTGGCCGCTACACATACATTATTATTTTGAACTAGCCAACCCGACAGTCGTTGTCCTGTTTTTAATTGAAACAAGCGCTTTCATTTTTTCCCGAATTTTCCATTTTTCCGGGAAACTTTTCCAATTTTTCTTTCCCAAACAACCTTATTCGGACTACAGTATTTTATCCATAAATGTCCCAAAAGTCTGACCTGTAAATGTCCCAGATCTATACCCACTACTGCGGGATATACCCCCTTGAGGGGACACAAAACTCGAGAGGCGTCGGTCGCCGAGAAGTATGACATCATGCGGCATTTCCGATGACATTTATTTGTGTAATAGACAATTAAAGTTTCGGGCCAAAGGAAGGAGAGTCGCAGGCGAGCTTTCGAAATGTGCCGGCGACTGCAACTCTCTGCGCCTCTTTCTCTCCCGTACGCTATCCATCCTCGCACTCGAAACTTTAATTCTCTATTACACAAGTAAATATCATCGGAATTACATCATATTTGGTATCATTTTGCATTAGAAAAATGCCACCAATATGACCATCGAAGTCACATAAAAAAATAATGAAAAATAATTTGGAAGGTGAAAATTGGGATAGCTATGTTTAGATTTCTCGGCGACCGAGGCCTCTCGAGCTCTGCTGTCCTTCTCTACGTTCGACAAAACTCAAAGAATACTATCCCTGGCGCATAAATGTCCCTCGGCAGACCCGTGCTGGGCTGGTCACTTATATGGATAAGATACTGTATTACGAACATTTTTTTTTAATTACCCAAATCGGTCCAGCCGTTCACAAATGGCGCATTTACCAACGAACAGTGTTTAATTTTTATTTATATAGAAGAAGATATACTGTATTGTTATTTACAATAACAAAAAAAAAACAATGACGTATTCTATATACCTTGTTATCTGTATTCGACAAACAACATGAGAAATTGATTTTCATTTGACGTTCAACTCCATCATATCCACCATATTCGAATTGTCTTTCATTTCAATGACATTGTTCGAACAAAATGTTTTTCTAATTATGTTTCCCGTCGATAGAACAAAATAGGTTTATTTTTACAAATCAGTCGAAAATATTTTTCAGTTTATCAGCTTTTGTACGCGGAGAAGTGACTCGCGAGTGTTTGCGTATGGTTGCGAGTATTTAGTACGAGCGAGCGAGTTATTTACGTGAAATGACTTGATGTTTTCAGTGTGAAGCCCATGATGTTGCAACGGGGAACTAGAAAGCGAGAGCGACAGGGAGTGCGTAATTAAAGCAACGTAAACACGGGGGTGTTCGATGCTGTACTATGATTCCGGGATTAGGGAGCGATCTATACACTGTGTGTGCTACAATTACTTTGCCAGTGCCATTTGATTCCCAAACAACGCATGTACTCTGCCGCGATTTTGCACGAACGACGCAATTTTAAATTCTACTTCTGTCGTTTCGAAATGTTTCATCATCTTCAAACGCGATTACCATTCATGAAAAAACATTGAACGTCCTTGAAATGTCCTTGAACCTCAATTTATCAAGTATTATTTAATATAGTGTTCGAGGCAAATATTTGAAAACAATTCATTTGAATTGAACACAAAATAAAAATGCTTCGTTTAGATTATTTTTCAAAGCAAAATTAAGTACTTGAAATAATTCGTCACTTAATGTAATAAATTATTTTAAATATTATATACAATAGTATACATATAATATACACAGTATAATAAAATATATATATAAATAATTATAAATACTATAACTCGTTAATTCTAAATGTTATATAAATGAAATATAACAATTCATTATTTCAAATGATTACTTGCCGTCTCGTTTCAAATAGAACGTGCCAACCCTTGCTCGAATTGCCCTGGATTTGAAGCTTGAATGCTTCTCCTTGCAATAGCGTCAAAAGATTTAATGTATGATTTCATTCCGCCATTTTATTGCAGTTTAACAGGTATGAGACCGATATTGGAGTTAAAATAAAAGTAAAAAAACGAAAGTAAAAATGCGAAAGAAAAATGCAAAGAATAAGAGTATAAAACAGAAATAAAAATGCAAAAGAAAAATACCCTACACGTTGCGCACGTAAATCTGAAGTTTCAGAAAAGATTCAGGACTAGAAAAATTCAACATATTACCAGTGAACAAATAAAAATATAAACCACAAATTAAAAGTATAGAACAAGAAATAAAAATAGAAAACAATAACGAACAAATACAAAAAATAACAAACACAATATGAAACGAAAAATATATGAAAATGCAAAAGAAAAATACAAAGAATAAGAAGACAAAACAGAAATGAAAATGTAGAAAATAGAAAAATGGAAAAAAATAAAAAAATGCTGGCTGTAGCCCATTTGACCGTGGTTAGGGTGGCCGTGCACGTTGCACGCGTAAATTTTGACACGTGCTATCTTTTTGTCCTAGAGTGTACGAGGTCGATATCGAAGTTGAATATTTCTGAAAATCGTGGTCGATTTTAATTCGAACGTAGGCGTTCGCGACGAAATTCTAATTAAGAGTTGCGAGATCCAAGGGGTGTCTTGCTCCTCCTTAATACCAATCGACGTATCGTAACTTTACGGGAACGGCAGACTTCGAATGGATGTGACTGAGAGGATTGCGGGACTGACTTTCGCAAAGTAAGGAAGTGTACAGCGCCCCCGCCATTGGCACACCTGTACGTTCCATGCAGCTGGCTTACCGTGAAACCGTAAGCACTTGAACTGTTTCACGCTTTTCTCGTGCGCGAATTTCACCAGACTTCCGCCGGCATTTTGTTTCGAGTACAATAAAATATTCTGGATTTCCTATCGCGTACATTTCCACCAAAAATTACGATTTTATCCGAGTGGAATGTTTCATCGTTGTTCAAATATACATATAATTCTTATTGTTATGTCATTTTATTTTTATTATTTTTAGAAATATCAAAAGTGACCGTATCATAATGATCATCAAAAGTGACCATTTTAAATTGCAATCATTCTTAATAAAATTGTCGTCTTCTAATTTGATTTTACGGTATTCGATACAATTGTTCAAAAAAAAATTTAGAATCCTCAATTACTTACATATTTTTCTAAGTATGACGATTTTACTATTGATGGCACACCCTTATTTACAGTAGGTCGTACAAACTAAAAAGTTATAAATAATTTTCTTTCTCTGATCTTGTCTTTACACGTTATCTGAGCTTAACAATCATTTAATTACCGAGTTACCAAGGTATTTATTGTTAGTTGATGCCTGAAACACCGCCATTCCTGTTACGTAATTTTATAATCAATAAATGTTCAAAATCTGAACGAGATCATTTTTTAAAGTTCTGAATCACCAATTGACTTTTCTTTACAATTTTATCCATATACGCGAAACAATAAATTCTCAAAAATTCATATTCATAATTTCGTCTTGAACACAGTGTAGGAAAGCAGTACAAAAAAATTATTGGGCATGCAATTTTTTTTATACAATGATGCTAGGGGGTGGAACCAACCCTCAAAGTTTCGGATGAAAAACATATTTTCCTCGATGTTTCAAAAGCTGTTTGTTCTAGAAAGTATTACGTATTTTTAGCAATAAATTTAACTTCTAGAGCGGTTTTTAAAACATCAGTTCGTATGAAAAGACGTAAAATAAAAATCACAAATTATGTACGTGCTTTTTTAAGAATTTAATAATTGCTCCTGTGGCAACAAAGAATTTAATAGAAAATCAGGTGGCGAACACAATTTTCAGCTCTTTAAAATTGATGGTTTTGGAATTAACAAAACGTTTTATTCCAATTTTATACACAGAACAATTAATTAGTTTTAATCTAACTGTTTTTCAAACAAAATAGATTTTACTGTTTTATTAAGTCTAGTATTTGTTAAGCAAAAGGGAAAATTTTTGTCTCACTGTTTTGGTAACTATACTGTTTTTCAAGTAAAATAGAAAATTTTTGTTTTACTGTTTTATTAAGTTTACTACTTTTCAAGTAAGATAGAAAATGGTTCTTTTACTGTTTTATTCATTCAATTATCTTTCCGGAAGAATAAAATAATTCTACGTCCTGAATTGTATCTGTGAGTTTGCTGTATTTTGTCTTGCTTAAAAGCTATCAGTTAGTTTGAAGTTAATAGACTGTCCATAAGAAATGAAGGTAATTTCAATCATTGCTCTCTGATGCGTTAAATAAACTGCAGTATTTAATGACCTGTTTCATGGCTACTTTGCGGATATTGTCGGTTTGCAATTAAAGCGGCCATACACGCGGGACACAAACGCTCGTCTAATTAGTATGAATAGGAAGACAGAGAGCACAATTAACATTTCTTGGTCCAATTTCAACTGTTGACTTATTTCCGACGTTGTACGCGGTCAGTATTAATTTAGAAATTTAATTTACAACAAACGTGTCAACAAATATTATACAATTGTCATGACTCGAAATTTCAAATTAAACGAATTCACTTTTATCGATTTAGATTTTCAATCAATTATTAACACATCAACATTTTTTATTCCGTAATAAATTTTATGCGAGAAACTATACATAAAATCGTTACATAAATATTATATTTTACACCCGTGGAAGAACCATAATACTTCCAGAAACAATTTTTAAGAAACTTGATTTTCAATTATTATTAATCTAGGATTAGCTAAATGTATATATAGCTATTATTAATAACTTATTGACAATAATAGTGGCACTGGATAATCAAATAATATATAATAATAATATACACTGGATATCAAATAATCGAACAGTGTTTCGAAGAAAAAAACATATAGTTTTACAAAATAGTTTGAAAGATTTCTGTATTTGAAAAGCCGGTATGAACCTGAACGCGTTTTCCATAAAATTTTCTAATAAATTATTACAGTATTTGTTTAACTAAACTAACTTCAACTGTTTAATAATATACAATATAGTTTACGTCTTAGTTATGAATTCTGCCAATTAGCAGCTATAGTGGTCGGTTATGCGATGTAGATACGTGACAAGTGATACGTACAGTGAACGACGACGGAATAACGTTTGCTGACTGTCGGACGCACATTGTTGCTGGCTATGCAAAGATACGTGCCCATCTCCTGTCTAAGAACACCGGCCAATTCCAGGATTTCACCCTCGTAGCTTGGCACCTCTGCAACAAAAACAAATTTTCGTCTTTATCTTAAATATTAATTAATAAACACACAAAAATTTCATGTTTTCAAGTCCCTTCATTTACTGAGGTCAAAAGACAGATTAAATTATCTAGGGACACTTGAGTTTGCAAAATATTCCTAGGGAGTTTAACCAGCTGCAACATTGTGAAACGAAATCGATAACGAAGCAACGAAACCAGGTTTATTTTAAAAAGCAAAGCCTCCAAGTTTTAATATCACCAATTGTTTCTTAAAGATTGCCATTTTATTGGGACGTAGACGAGAAAGAGAAGACCGTTGTCATCCTGGACATTTTGCAACTTCATATGTCCCAAGGAACTTTAACCTGCTTAATCTTTGTGAGATGAAACTTTGTTTGTCGTAAAACTGAAATTTTCTAAGGAGAACAGCCTGCTAATAAATTTCAAGCCGCCATTTTAGAATCGTCCTGTACAGGTATCCCATATGGTGTCCATCTACTCGACAATAAATGCCGCCGTAAAACGTGCCACCCACACGTTTACATCGAAATGTAAATCCCTGTCCACAAGGTAATTAATTAACGACAATGCCCAGCGAGACAATCGATTATCCCGCATTGACGCGCGATATCTTGTGCAGCGAGGAAAAATATTTTCCCGTTAGATAGATAGTTTATTAAAATTCTTTAAAGTGTATCGAAACAATTATTCAATAACAATTTTTCATAAAAGATCTAATTTTATTTCTAAGTAGAAATTCGTTTCGGTAAAACGGGCTCACGAAAATTGCAAATAACTCTGCCATTTTCTAACATTTTTAGATTAAAAATGTTGAAATTAAAAGCCTAAAGAGTATTCTACAATTCAGCTCAGGATTCCTTTTGATACCTCAATTTTTCATAAAAGATCCAATTTGATTTCTAAGTAGAAATTTGTTTCGATAAAACGGGGCCTCGAGGATTGCAAATATCTCCGGCATTTTCTAACTTGTTTACTCTCTATAAATTGAAATATAAATGTACGAATCGGGTTCACAGTTCGGGAAAAATGTGGAGTTCTCCGTTTACAGATTACCTATGAAAAAAGTTAGCAAAGTTTGCCTATCGATGAAACGCGAATCGCGTCTCCGAAGCGAGCCGGTATTTTATGGCTTATGATTTTAATTAACTCCGTTTAATCCGTTCAACGAAGCGGAAGGAATATCGCGGGTTAGAGAGAAGGTTTACCAGCTCTCCCGAGCAATTCCCTCGCTTTACCTTGTGATTTGTTCCAACAGACATCTCTATTCACACCGTTAAGCTCTGCGAATCCTTTCTTAACTCGATCAGCCCATTCCCCCATCAAACTTTCAGATAATGTTTCCCTTTTCAGACTTTCTACCCCTCGAATCGGACAATTTTTCGACGCGGGCACTCTGTGGATTATGATTAAATGAAAAGAACATACTGAAAAAGCTTTCTCTTTGCATTTGAATCTAATTAAAAATCGTTTTTCTGAAAATACATTGTGCTCACGAATTTTTATTTTTCTCCTTCTTACTTGGTCGATGCAACAAATTATTTTTTTTCATAATAATCGGGCAGGGTAATATTTAAAATTATTAACAAAACCATCCTGTGTCAATTTCGAATTTCTAACCGAAACAGGCTGTGTTTAGAAATTTTTATTTCGGGAACTACCTGTTCGATAGAAATGGGTATTTATTATTTTCATAACGATCAGCCTGATTCAATTTACTGTAAGAATATTTTTGTAATTAACAAAGTTAGACGAGAAAAAATTAACGAGACCTTGTTTGACTGAAATAGTTGAAGAAAATGGTCGACTTCTTAATTCGAATTGGAACTCGCCAAGTGCAGGCGATTCATTCGCATTTGCATTTATCATAGAAAATAGATCTTTAGGACGCGCCTTGTTCTTAGGATGCAATTGTACTTTGGCGACAACAAGATACGGAAATGCAGCGAACCAGAAGCTCCGTTTCTCTGTACGAGTGATATCTATTCTCCTAGTTCCGTGCATCTGGTGTGGGTCATCTTGTAACGAGAATGGATGCGTGTCATCAGCGTGCACTGTATACGAGCCAATCATTCTGCATCTTTAGTGCAGTAATTACTATTCGCTATTATCGTCGTAATGTGTAAATATTATTGCGCCATTATCGCGATTTGCATGCGACGTTAAATGTTGTCTCGTATCTCACCGGTTAATAGAAACGAACGGAACGTTTCACATGTAACGTTATGTAATATGTAATGTGAAACGTGTAGAACGTAATGTGTAATATGGAACGTGGAATACGCGTGTAATATTTAATGTGTAACATGTAACGGACCATATACAATATTAATATGTAACATGTTGCGTGCAAGATACGTGTAATATTTAATGCAAACAATGTTGTCGTATCATTCCAAGTATTATATTTGTATAATGTGCAACATGTAACCTATAAAATACAGTATACAGCATGCAATATACAGAGTGAGTCACCTAACGTTATCACCTCAACTATCTTTGTTGTTTTCAAAGTACATAAAAATACATTAAGTAAATGTCTTGAGGACTAAGTTGAATGGTAAAATCGGACTCATACGACATCAAACAAAATTGTTGTTTTACTGTCATTTTTTTTTATAGAGGCACAAGGTCACCTGCTTAATTGTATACATATCCTATTAAACTTCACAATGTGTAATATGATGTGCAATGTAACGTGTAATATGATGTGCAATGTGAATTGTACAATTGAACGTGTAACATGATGTACATACGTCATATTGTAAATACATGGTAAATACATACATAATAATGATAATGTAACAAGTAACACGTGTTATTTCATTACTCTTCTGAGAATATTTCTTACTATTTTATTAATTAACTGGCATGCAATTCAAGAATTGTTACCTCTTCTCTGTCCATCCTCCCTAAGAATAATCTTCTGTCCATCCTCACGTCTCCACGTGACCGTAGGTTGAGGTGAGCCAGTGGCAACGCATTTCAACTTTGTATTACCGCCTTCAGGGGTTATCATACCTTTAGCAGACTCATCGTCCACTATATCCGGAGGTATCAACACTTCCATGTACCCTTTCTGAAACATACACAACACACAAAGAATTTTTCTATTATTTATATTTCTTTTAATTTCTTCATTTAAACTATTTTTATTTTTTGATCGCGGATGGAGCCCGAACAAACATGGGCAGATCAAACAAAATATTCGAAGATCGAAGAGACATAAAGCGTGTGCTACGCGATCGAATCACTTTAATCCAATCGTTGTCTTATCTCGAGTACGGCGCTTGGATCGTAACATGTTAACTGGATTCTCGAAACTTTAGTCCGTTAATTCTATACAAGCTAGGTGTGCATGTGCTTAGGTCCGCAAGCAGGATACCGTCCTTAATCCTGGTGTATTTGTGTTAGGTATTACATGACCGCGACCTTGCAATCCTAGAACCCACACCATGTATAATATATATATATATATATATATATATATATATATATATATATATATATGTCCGAAAAATGTTGTACTTCCTTGATAGGGGTGATTCCTGAGGTGATTTCAAGTAACTTTCTCCTTTGCGAAAATATTCTCGGCAGGTTCGTTAACGAGTTATTCACGAAAAACACAGACCGATTAGGGCGGGGCAATAGGGGGACAGATTCCGATTCGCCCAATGCCAACGCATCGCTCAGCGAAACCTGTCGCCGAGCGGGAATCCGTCTATTAGCCGCACCCTGATTGGTCAGTGTTTTTCGTTAATAACTCCTTAACGAAACCGCGGAGAACATTTTCGCAAAGGAAACAGTTACTACGAATCTCCTCAGGCATCACCCTTTTCAAGGAAGTACAGTTCTGGGACAGCCTGTATATAATATCACGAAGCCGCAGTTTACACTTTCGAATCTTACGTTCGAACGTGAGAATTCCCTTATCTACAGGGTGTCTGATAAGGTAAGGTGGATTTCACGTGAAAAATTGTTTAAATCGCGAAAGAGTCGAGTATTTGTTATTTTTTAAAACCTAGAAACTTTTTACAATGTTTAAAAAAAATTCTGAACGGTTTATCAGCCTTAATTTTCTTTATTCACGAGACAAATAGAAATATGAAATATAGAATGGTGAACAATTCCAGTCTATTTGAGGAATTCGATTGTTCAATGCTTTAAAAAGTTTTTCAAAGGCGAAATCGTCACTTAGAAAATTCTTCTTCATTGCGATCGATGCGCAGAACTGTTTCCGATTTTGTCGCTTTTAAAATAAAAGAATTTCACAGTGTGTCTGATGCTTAAATTTACACAATTTGAATCTCGGGTTGTTTGTAGGCGTTACCACGCGTGTTTATTTCGCCAAAACAATCAGCATAAAAAAGAATATCCGCTCTGTTCAGCTGTCCGTGCTGAATTATCACCGCGAGATGTGACGTCACGTTCGGATGCACACCGATTATTAAAATGACTCGCAGTCTGTGCTCTACACTCTACACTCTACACTCTGCAGCGTACACGGAGGGTGCACGCATTCACACCGGGCCAAGTATAATTTTCCGCTCTAGAACGAAACACTCGCAACCCTTTGCACTTTCCGGCCAGTCCTCGCGTAATGCAGTTTCTCTACGCAGTTACTCTACACAATTAATTCAGACGAAAGTACCTCGGAGAGCGTCTTGCTACCCCGTGGAAAAAGGATAGTTACTTATAGGCAACGCCATTGACCTCTGCCTTTAATTACTTCTTAATTCCATTCCAATTGATTCGCGACGAAATGCTCTGTGAAAATCGACAAACAAATAAGTGCGAATCAACTTTCTAACGTTGAAATCCTAATATCGTCTTATTTTTTCTGTATTCCAATTTTGACGCAAATTAAATATTTTGTAGATTTCAACATTTTAAACAACTTTTTCCTTTTCCAATATAGGGGTGTCGTCTTTAGTTTTCGAGATATTCGCAAAAAACTATTAATAATACTGTATCGAATTTTTCGTATTCTTGCACGCTCCGTGGCAACGTAACGCAAATTTGCAACCTTAGAATTTTACAGTTTTACGACTTGCTGCTTTGGAATTTTACAATTTGACAATTTTCAACTTTAAAATTTGACAATTTTTAATTTCAGCATTTTCCAGTTTTGCATCGAATTTACAATTTTACAACATTATTGCCACGGAGCGTATAAGAATAGAGAAAATTCAATACAGTATTAGCAATAATTTTTTGCGAATATCTCGAAAACTAAAAGCGACCCGCCCCCCATATTGTAAAAGGGAAAAGTTGTTCACAGTGCGTTGTTGCACAACATATTTAAATTTCATCAAAATCGGAGTACAGTGATCCTTTCGTAATAATTACCGAAAATTCAATACAGTATTATCAACAGTTTTTTGCGAATATCTCGAAAACTAAAAGCAACCCTCCTATATTGGAAAAGGAAAAAGTTGTTCAAAATGCATTGTTGCATAACATATTTGAATTGTATATTGATATCGGAGTACAGTGACCCTTTCGCCATAATTACCATTGCTTTTTATTAATAAATAATTTTGGATACTCCGATGATTGTTGGTGCTATTTGAAACTAATTATTGTAGTATCACGAACATTTCTGTACCAGAAGCCCTATCGAGAGGATTTGGTGTTGGATATGATTAATCAATAATTAAATGGAAGTATCCATCTAATTAATTATATAATTAAATGAAGTTTGAAATTCAATCACGCGGGAATACCTGTACCATGCAAATGATTATCGTTCGAACTATTTCCGTATAAAATATTGGTCAGTTTGCCGGTACGTAGGTAACAACATGGCGCACGAGCTGAGTATGACCTCGTAGACTAATGCATGTAATGCGACGCAGCTATTTCGGCCACAATAAATGCATGAGTATACCGGTAGCGATACCGCAAACCTCGATATATGATGTCCTGTTAACCTCCTGTTTTGGTCCAACCAGGATATTCTACTTTGATACTTATGTATGCATTATACTCTACTTAGATCCTTTTCCAGAAACCGATCTCTAAAATTTCTTCTTCTTCGCACACGAGTGAATATTAAAAAGATCGATTTATACCTTATAAGAAATTAGTTATACCTTATAAGAATGTTAAAACGTGAATTATGTATTATACAAAATTAGGAAATCGCATTCTGTATGTCACAAGTTATAGGAATTAATTTTTGAAACTTTCTCATGGAAATCTATACACACTTTATATTAGGAACGGTTATAAACTTTATTATAATAGTTCACAATAGTTCATGGTGTCGTATATGATATTGTCTATGTATAATTCATACACTTGTTACTACGATCACTGTTCACTCGGTACTCAAGGCGAATCAATGTCAAACAAGGTCCACAAACGTTGCCCATTGACGAAAAAGTTGTTGGAATGGTATCGAGCAGAAACTTCTGCAAAATAAATAGCCACAACAGCGGATGCTTCGGATCAAAGCAAATGGAAAGTTGGTTGCAGACAACTTTGTGATTCGCATCGTGTGCACCGAGTGCAAGGGTGCACTCACTGGAATTGCAGCTTTTTACAATTGTGCCCATCGAATTCCCTCCAAAACAATAACAGGTTGTTTGAAATTAAAAGTAAGGTCAAAATCTCCATTTTTATATGATTATCATCTTGAAGAATTATCCCTTCAATTACGTTGCAACATGCAATAATAATTTTTAAAAAATGATACGTTATTTTTTAAAATTCGCCGTGAACAAAATAATTTCTACCGTCAGATTCGAATTGCGTTAAATAGAGGAGAAACGAAAAAAGAAATGCGCCTCTGTGATCTGAATAGTCGTAATTTTTTTCATTTTCAAGCCCATTTATTTCAATAACTGTTAAATAAATTTTGATGAATTCTTATGAACTGCTCACCTGACTCCTCATGGGGTCCGTGTTCACCTGGCACATATAAGCACCCGAGTCATTCTTTTGAACGTTCATCACGTGCAGTTTCCACGTGTTGTGTCCATTATGCGTGACTGAAAGACGCGGGTTGTGCGCCACTAGCTGCTTGTGAATTGCCAGGATCGCTCTCGAATCAGACTTTATCCAGGCCACCTGAGAAATCCATTTCAACATTTTTATAATCTTCCCATTAATCCCATTCTGATCAATTAACCGCGAAAGAATTTCAAAATGAAACTCTTTCCCGCCCCGTTTCAGGACGATCGAGTACCAACTGTAAATCTTTTAAAGTTTTTGCATAACCTAACAAAGAAACAATGTAATCTAAATAAAAAAATTATACAATCTCAATAGTAATAAAATGTTCAATACAGGAAGAATTAATTTCCATTTTCATGATCCCTTTTAGGTTTTTATAGCCAGCTCTATAGCCAGGTTATACATACAGGGTGGTTATTTTATCTGAAGACATTGAAATATCTCGAGAACTGTGCATCGGATCAAAACAAGTGGGTAATGAAAGTTGTTCGTCGCGAAGGGGGACATCCAATAATAAAAAACTAAAAATATTAAAAACTATACAAAACTTAAATGGGAACCCCCTTTTTTATTGCAGATTTGGATTCTCTAGAAAAAAATACACAAATTTGACCTAGGAGTTTTTGCATTTTAGTGCACAGATGGCGCTGTAATGGATAAAAATCGAAATGGGTACATCTGTGAATTAAAATGCGAAAACTCCTAGGTCAAATTTGTGTATTTTTTCTGGAGAATCCAAATCTGCAAGGAAAAATAGGGGTTCCCATTTAAGTTTTTTATCTTCCCCACCCCCAGGAGGTGGGGGTTGGGGGTCGAGTTTGGTATCATTGGATGTCCCCCTTCGCGACGAACAACTTTCATTACCCACTTGTTTTGATCCGATCCATAGTTCTCGAGATATTTCAATTTCTTCAGATAAAATGACCACCCTGTATACTATACCGTTCATTTGTTACTATTAGTATTCTGGGTCTGAATGTGGCGGGAACATTTAAAGTGATTTTGTTATAATTTTCATTTTCCTACGAATAACAGAAAAATAATTGTCAAGAATTATACATTTCTTGTTATATTTTCCATTTTCTTGCAAGAAAAATTGAATGAGTTTTTATAAAATTTGGCCTTTATATTTATTGTATTTTTATAACTCTTTAAAATTTCTTTTTCTTGTGAAAAATTATTTGAAACGAGCCAGGAACTTCCTTAAAAGTTTTTGTAATCTGTGAAATTCCTAGGTTTTCAAAGCAGTCGAACATGCTGGTGATAAGAGCCCAAACACAATTTTCTGCAACTCCGTGGGCTTAGCAGAATTGAAAATTCGTCCGTTTGATCCTTTGAATGTTTTCTCGCGAGTAAACTTTCATTAAATGCCCACTTAGAGGGAGGACCGTGTGTGCAAGTAAAAATGCGGACTTTTTTCTTTGCCATTTAAATCTTTGACTCGCTTCGAACCAGTATATGATAGCGTTTAGTTTTCGTATAATGAAATTTTTATTTTCGTGCAAGATCGGAGAAACAAAATGTACTTCCTTTTTTCATGCTCGAAATTTACACTACTCTCGATTAAGCAGCTTCTGTATCTAAAGAAGAACAGTTACTGCAAACAATTTCGAAATGACCTGAAGATTTCTCTTTATATTTAATTATAATGCACATTAATTTTGTTTAATTATTTTAACAAGTTCAAAATCACCTGAAGATTACTCTGTAAATTGATAATGCACATTAGTTTTGTTTAATTATTTTAACAAGTTCAAAATGACTTGAAAATCACTTTATGAATTCACAATGCACATTTGTATTTTAAACATTATTTTTAGAGGATTTTTCTCATGATTACCTTGTATGGTTGCAGATGATTAACAATGCACGTAAAAAATACGTCGCGGCCCTGGGTCACCGTGTGATTCTCTAGAGGAGCTAAAAACTCTGGCAATTCTTCCGGAGCTTTTTGACCTAAAACACAAGTTCAGAAAATGTTTGAATAAAAGCCTGAGCTCGGTAGGATTCTAGATAGATTGTAGAACAATGTTTTTTTCACAAAGTTATTAAAGGGGCAATGTAACCCCTATTATTGGGTATTTATCAGTGTTTCCAACCTCTGTACTAGAATCTGAGGGTGGTTTTCTCGATTTTTCCCCCAGTTTGGACGCTCATATTATTAGATATAAACATAATCTTCTCTTAAATCTTCCTCTTTAGAATGAGCCCTCACACAGCTCGTAACATATACAGGGTGTCCCAAAATTCGTGTAACTCCTGGAAATGGGAGGTTCCTTGGGTCATTTGAAGCGACATTTTCCTTTACAAAAATGGCGTCCGCGGCTTTGTTTAGGAGTTATTAACAAAAAACACGAACCAATCAGAACGCGGCTATAGCGAACTGAATCCGACTCGGCGACAGGTTCCGCTAAGCGTGGCATAGCCGTTGGCCGAGCCAGAATCAATTCGCTGTAACCGCGCTCTGATTGGTCCGTGTTTTTCGTTAATAACTCCTAAACAAAGCCGAGAACGCCATTTTTGTAAAGGAAAATGTCGCTTCAAATGACCCAAGGAACCTCCCATTTCCAGGAGTTACACGAATTTTGGGACACCCTGTATAGCTCGTATAAGGACAAACAACTGGTTCCCGCAAACACTATTTTTACTTGTTTTTCTAGTAATATTCTAGTAATATTCAGGGGGGGTACGGTACCCCCTTAAATCTAGTAATATTCTAGTTATTTCTAGGGGTTACATTATCCCCATAAGGATACTAGAGAAAAATGACCATTACAGTAAGTTTCCGCTGCGAGTGTACTCTCATCGATCTGGTGATTTTAATGAATGGATACGCCGAAGAAAGAATGGCTTTCATAGTAACTAAAATGGCTGTGGGAAATCAGTAACGAATCCCCGAGGGAACGCATTCCAGCGCGGACGATTTTCCGTCGATATACATGCATGAATAAGCAGTACTGTCGATTACATATTCAAGCTTCCTGCAGAAGGAGATTCCACCCCCGCGAGGAGAGGGGGCCCGTCTACCACTCTACCGCGGGACCGACAGAGATAAAGTAAGAAAGGAAAGGAGAAAAAGAGCATACCCAATTCACCCATATTCCCGTATCGAATTCTTCTATGCGTTCATGCAAGAAAGGCGATAAATGGAAAATTCTTGAGTCCTGCAGTCGTAATCTGGTTGTTGAAGCACCGTTCTTATGCTAGAAATTTTACGATCACTCTAATCTTGCTCGCTTCGGAACGTTCGCCTTGCTTCCCCAGTGAAGAAAACGGGAAAATTTTAATCCCGGAGCCGGATCTTATCATTTTGATGGATCTCGACTACAATTTATTTTTTCATGAAAATTTCTCGCACGAATTTCTCTCAGCTGATGGTCAATTTTTTTGACAGAGTTGCTTGTAAAGTTGAACTCGATATTTCCAACTGTACAATTTACCTCTGTACACGATTCTTTTTGTCTCCGACAGTTTTTCAAGTATTTCTCAAAATTTTCTCTTTTTTCTCTTTACCATTTCTCTACGGAGTATCGACGTTTGAAAATTACAAGTGTATTGGGTTGGAACAAAAATTTCTAGTGTATTTGTGAATTAAAATTCAAATTCAAAGATAAAAAATTTAGTTGAAAAATTAGTTTCGAGAGAGACGGACATCCTAATATTATTGGTTTCTTTGATTTTTTTTAATGGGGCCACAAATTAAAATAACTAATCATTTGTCGACATATAGGTTAATATTTTTTTTATAGAGAATAAGTTGCATCGATCGCTGCATAAGAAAATATATAAGTCCCAAACATATAAATATACTTAAGTCCTTGACGCTTCCATTTACAAAAAAAACTAATAATTTACAAAATCAATGTTAACTTTCATAAATCCTTGAGGTATGCTTTGATTTATATTGCAAAGATTGATGCGAATCCTAGGATCTTGTACGCAACAATGTCCTGGAAGCGTTTATCATTGTCGATGAAAGTTAATAATAGTGTGACATACAACAATTTCGAAAAAAGCGAGGTGGACGCCACCTAAGAAAATAACTAATAATTCAAAAAATGAAGGTTCACCTTCATAAGTCCTTGACGTACGATTTGATTTATATGGATGGGAATCCTAGGATCTTTTATGCAGCTATGTCTGGCAAGCGTTAATCATTGTTGAGGAAAGTTAATAATTACGAGAAATACAACAATTTCTAAAAAAAGGAAGTAAGAAAGTGATTTTCCTTGGTAAAAGCTGGTTTTATTAAGGAAGAGGTGGAGATTTTGCAGAGAGTGGCCGAGGGCTAACGAAATTACATAGAGTTTTCTATGGGAGTCGGTCGAATATCTATCTGGATTTTCAGATCACGGTGGTTCCGTGCTAACTCGGAAAATTCCGTGAATTCCGGGGGTTGCGGGGATGAAAACGGGGGTGGAGAAGGGGCCGAAGGGTTGTCTCGGCGCTCGTGAAAGACAAAGTACGGCCAGTGGAAGTTGCATCACGTGCGACGAACTCCCGTGTGCCACCCGTGGAATCTTTTCTGTAAATACAGATTCTCGCCAAAGGCTACGCTCAGATATTTCGAAGACTTTTGTTACGGGTTCGAACAACGAACAGAACCCCCCCCCCCCCAATTGTTCGACCATGATGAAAGCTTAAAACGCTCGGCCGACATTTCCTTAGGTTTATCGACGCACCATGGCCTCTCGCCTACCCTAACTCACTGATAATTTATAAATAACCCCGTTTCTTTATTCTGTGCTGGACCTCTTCTCAAGAGACGCGGTCGGGACATTTCTACAAAATTATCTATCGATGTGAATCGAATAGTCAGAACTCGATATCCAATTTTATAATTACTGAGTGCTGCCAATTCTTAATGGGATGTGCAACTCTGTTTGCCCAATAAAATATAGTAAAGGTAACATTTGTTTCTGCATAAAAATACTGTAGAATAAAAGACTTTTTGTAGAGAACACTAAGCAATATTTTGACTTTGTTTTCATATTTTTTGACTACACGAAATTCGTAGTGTTAACACTTTGCTGTTCGATTTTTTTGACAGATTTCTTTGCCCTTTCTTAATTGCCTAGACGAGAAAAAACGACCACACATCGAACTGAATGATTGAAATTAATAATATTCATGTACAATGTACATCGCGGGCCTTACGTAAGAAAAACTTTCGAAGTTGTTTTGAATTAATTTTGAAATGCATGGTAAACAAGTCTTCGTCTGTAGACAAGATTCAAATTTCATGGTGCCGCCGGTAACCCCAGTGTGTCGTTACGGGGCTTACATTTGAAATTCTCACGAAAGAAACCCCCGTCTTCTTTTTTTGATCTCTTACCGTTACAAAATGTTTCGAATACAATACCTACAATGCGTTTTGAAAAAAAATCAACTCAGCCGTGTCGGAAGTAGAGATTTCAAGATTGAAAATCAGCCTAGGTAGATTATTATTTAATTATATTTCACGAAGTTGCAATAATTTACATTTCCTACGAAAATTCTTCCCTTCCCCCGAAATTCCAAGCGCAGAAATATTAACAATTATAAATCCACATATTTTTAACACCGGAGCTACCGAATTCACAAAAATTTATTTAACAATTCTTGAAATAAATGAGTTTGAAAATTCAAAAAAATTTCGATTATTGAGATTACAGAGGCGCATTTCTTTTCTCTTCTATTTAATGCAATTCGAATCTCAAGGTAGAAATTATTTTGTGTTCACGGTGAATTTATGTAATAAATTAATTTCTTTGTCAAATTCCGATTAAATCCGAGTCACTTTCGGCGCACTGTAAATACAGTGTTAAGAATAAAAGCCTTCAGAGAACCGGAAAATGAGTTCTAAAAATCGAGAGAAATATTTTATTGGAAATGTTGAGTGGTTGGAATTTCATTTCATGGTCCGTGTGTGAGTGTGTGCACGCAGGGCGCGCGTGGGTGTGAATCACAGTGATGGGAGAGCGAGAGCAGGTTCGCGTTTCAAGTTCACAGAGCCCATACCGCACGTCTACATAGAAAGAAAGTGGATCCTTGTCGGAGGAGAAGGGAAGAATACCCCTCTTCAGGATACTTATCAGATCGGAGCACGCGCCTATTGATTTTGGCTTAAACGTGGAATCCCACCAATAGATAGAAGTTAGAGCTGAGACGCGAGCCGGCCTGGTAATGCAAGTTTTTCTTCCCCTAAATCACGTCAATCCACGTCACTGTACTTGCCTCGGCAAATGAAAATTGGGACAGGAAGATATTCTCCTACTCCAAATGCAGCTGTCTCGAATCTACAGTAATATAATATAGATAGAAAATATACTACTGTCAAGCTCTTTTGCAAAATTCTACCGGATAATTCGAAATAAATCATCTATTCCAGCTAACATTAAAACGAATCTTCTGCTTAAAACGAATTGTTGAATGGTTTGGTGCATGAAATATTGTGGGGGGTTTGTGTGTCATCATTTCGCTCATTTCCAATTTATTTAAAAAATACACTGCAAAGTACGTCTATCTTGATTTCCACTTGCGACTCAACAGAAGCTCCACGTATTAATTGTTTTTTTCTGAAAAGTAGTTTATCCGATCGATTTGATTCAATCGGTACAATCATTTATCAATTTGGATTACAAAAAAATAAAAAATTTCCATTTCAATAAGGGGTGTTCCGATAACAGATGTAGAAATTATTTAATATCCCTGGGCCAATTAAGTCATCAGTTGGCATAGGTATTTGATAGAAATGCCTTCTGTTCGACTTGGCGATTTAAAAACCATTGGGAAAGGTAAAGCAATATAACAGTGGCATAAAAGTGTTCAAGAAAAATGGTAAAAATTTATATGCTGTTCGCGAGCGTTTTACTATTCGCATAGAAATCCTTCTAGAGTTACGCCTGGGGTCCTATGATAAAAGAGATCATCCTTTTTACGTCTTACACAGAGGATTTCTCGAATCCTATTGGTATTTCTATCCTCGAGGTGTGCCAATGGTGACTGCAATGGCATGGGATCATAAATTCATTGCTAATGCAGCTCCGAACCGAAACAACTGTCAACCGGGAACGCATTTTTATAAACTTATTCCTAAATAATACTTAGCTATTCCAAACAGAGGGCGGGGGGAGAAAAGGAACAAAACTTCACCGAACCTGGAAAAATAAAATAAACCGTTGGTTGTGCTCCCGGCGTGCCGTGGGGATTGTCTCGTTAGCATAATCTGCCAACTCGAAGAGACTGCCATACTTTTCTTTTTCTTTCTCGTTTCTTTTTTTCGCCTCTCTTCGTTCTTCCCGTGAATCGCATTTAGACGTTGCTGCAGTGTCGTTTTTGACACTAAAAAATTCTGTATTTAATTGTAGTCGATCTATCAATTACACTGTCCAACAACAAAAATGTTTCTATACAACTGTTGGCTGGATCTGATTCCGAATCTGGCCTTAATTTTTCTCTTACACGCACAGGTTTTGAGAAAATTGAATTTGAAAAAAGACGTATATTTCGACTATGAACAAATATTGTGATGTTATTACATGAGATATAGTATATTGTTCTTTACAGCAAAAGATTCTCTAGACTTTTCCTAATCCAGTGACGCGCAATAGTAAGTAATACGCTCCACTAGAGCCAGAGATGGTAACTGGGGCGGGTTGGGCGCGCATGCGCGACGATTTTAGCCTCAAACGGCCTCAGTGAAGTGCGAAACTCGGGTACCTTGGTCACCCATAATAGTCCCCCACTACTTTTTTCCCTGAGAGTAGTTTCCCACTTTCGGACGTAAACGTAGACACGTCCCTGACAAAACTCGCACATGCGCGCCCAACCCGCCCCAGTTACCATCTCTGACTAGAGCGAGCGTTCTACAGGATACGGCGCGGCTGACGTCCGCTCTAGTGGTGAGCGTCACTGGCGGTGACTCGTGTTCCGCGATGATATTATGCTTTGTCGTTCGGTAAAAACGTCAACGTTCGCAACTTGGCAGGGTGGTTTCGCAAGATAGAAGTCTATTCTATCGCGTGGTCTAATTCAATTTTCCGCTGGACCCTTATTTTTTCTCATACATTAGAAAATATCAGCAGAAAACGGTGCAAAAGTGGTGCCTCTCCGTCATTAATGATTGTTTAAACATGTTGAAACGATCACAACGTATTACTATTGCACATCACTGAATTCGGGAAAGTCTAGAGAATCTTCTGATGTAAAGAACAATACAATACCTTTCATAATAACATCACAAAATTTATTCAAATTGGAAAGATATGTTTTTTTTCAAACTCAAATTTCTCAAAAACTGTGCGCGTAGGAGAAAAATTAAGACCAGATTCAGAGTCAGTGCGAAAAACTCTATAAGATCCAGCCAACAGTTATATGCAAACATGAAAAAAGTTTAAATTTGTTGGACATTGTTATACAGGGTGTCTCGCTTAAATATTAAAATGATGTAACTTTCAGCCGTAAATGGTTCGACAGTTTTTCGTGGAGGTTTTAAAAAGTGCGTCGACTCAGCGCGTTTCGGATGCTGAAAGAAATGTTTGGATTGCATAGTTGACCGATTAATCAAATGACCTCTTTGTTGTTCGAATGATCATGGGAATTGTAGTGTATCGGGAAATAATGGGAATCGATCGTTCGTAATACGATACAGCGACGAAACAGTGGAACGGTGTTGCACGCTCGTCAAAGTCGCTGTGACTGTTCACGGTTCAATTACGTTTCGACGCAGTGTTTAGCCATATTATGAGTGAACTGTGATCACACCGTGACTAGGGGCTCATCCTAGTTTACGCTCACTATCTAATTCAATAGTTATGCTACGTGGCTTCGTGCAGTTTACGCTAACCTTCGAGTATAGTAGAGTATATTTAAACAAAATTCATAGAAAATTCTCCGCGACGGATTTCCACGAGAAATAAGGTATGGTGTATCTCCGGGCTGAATCTATAAATCTTCCTCCATTTTTTATACTTTTCCATAACCGTGTATGGAATTCCATAGCCACCCTGAAACACAAAACTCGTTGTTTCTCGTGGCGACGCGACGCAGGTGTCGTGACATGTCACTTCAGAGCTGGGCAAAAAATTAATCGCCGATTGACCACTTTTCTACTTCAATCGTTAATCGCAATTAACAATTAATCTCGTAGTTTAGTCGTTAATTTTGGTTAACGATTAAGTTTCTACTTTTGTCGTTAATCGCGATTAACGATTATTAATCGTCAATCGGATAATTGATTAACGATTCTCCATCCGCTCTCTGTCTCCCTCCCTCTCCCTTCATATTACAATTTATGGATAGACCGTATGGTGATTAAGTTCAACAATGATTGAATCAATCGCCGATTTTTCGACGACTTCTTAAGAAATTAAAAAATCGTACGTATCAATCAATCAATCATGATTGAAATTTTAATCGGTTATTGGCCAACTCTGCTGTCACTTTCCTTACGAAATCGAATTTGTTCAAAAACTGGCCACAGCGAACAAAAAAACCATTACAGATTCGTGTCCGGGGTATTAAAATCTACACGACATTGCAACGTTGTTCGTACTTTCGTTCCCTTCCGCGAAAATTACGATCAATCAAGCGTCTGTCACACAGCGATATCGAAATCGAAACGAACCCGGGCATTTCCGCAGGTGATCGGCGGTGGGTGACGGGTCGAGGTGTCGGTCATTCAACTATCCGCATGTGGCAGCGGTATCTCCATTTGCGGCGATTCTGGCGGCGCGATATAAAGGATTTTTGCAAACTCAAGGAGCTCGTAAATTTTACGAGGAACTTGCTGGTCGGCTCGCTGCTGACGGGTTACCAGACGACTTGACTTGCGAACTTCCGCGCGTTAACCACCCGCGCGCGCCTTCCACCATTGCCTAGGAAAACGGACATTTAAACGTAATTTTTCATGGTCGCGTAAATCATCCGGCGGCCCTGTCATAATTTCGCCTCACGTGAACCTGATTCGCAGCTGCGCCGTTCGCCTGACGCACTTGCATGCATGCCCTTCCCCCAAAAATAGTATCCGGGAAAACTACTATGAAAAGGACGATTCCAATGTCCATATCTATATTATTAGACTGCCGGGTAATTATTCGAAAAGTACCACTATTCTCCGATTTTGAGGAAATTTAAATACGTTATGCAGCAATGCATTTTGAACAACTTTTTCCTGTTACAATACAGGGGAGTCGCTTTTAGTTTTCGAGATATTCGCAAAAAACTATTGCTAATACTGTACTGAATTTTCCGTATTCTTTTACGCTCGGTAGCAAAGTAAAGCTAATCCGCGTCTCGAGGAGTAGTCTTTCAAAATTGAAAGCTTGCCCTACATTACAGGGTGTCCCGCTGTATCGAGATCAGCAGGATATCGTGGAAGCCGTTGTCGTTATCGAAAAAGTGTTCCTACAAAAGTAGTTTGGTATGACGAGCTACATTATGTAGTAGTAATTGTTTTATTTATTTATTTATTTATTGTTTCTTTTAATGTGGTCGCATTAACAGCTAGGTCATTAGTGTGACCACGTAATTTACAATCAAAAGCGGGGTTTTATACAAAGGTGAATTTACAATAGTTTGTATAAATCGATGGATTTAAAAAAGAGGAGGACGTTTCTAATGTTGTTTTCTCCTAGATTTGACTTGAGGTCATCTTTTGTAGGTGGAGCGGTGGAGGACATTTCAATGTCAACTTGATATTTTTTAAATAAAGAAAAAATGTTTTTTTTTTAGTACTGTATTGTCATCCAGTTACGATCTATGTTTAATGTTTCAAGTCTCTAGCTCGTAGTGGTTTGGAATTCGATTAGAAGATTTGACGCATACAACAAACAACACGGCGAGTTAATATATTTGTGTGGTAAAGAGAAATGTAGATATCCGTTCGAAACAATGTCAATGACCGCTACGCTTCCACCCGGGCAGAAGAAGAAGGGTACTAACCCTTCTAACACTAGTTAAAATCGGCAAACGAACTGGTCGTAAAGTAATAATGAAGGATCAGCATAAAAACAGAGACCGGCTGAAGATCGATGTTAGCCGAGGGCACGGGAATCGAATTAACCGAGGAACTCGGTTTATTGTTGACGCGTTCATAAGATCCGACGGAAGTAACAGGGTGCGGCGTGGGGGTGGCGGTGCGGCCTCCAGCTCGAATCTCTTAGCTGAGTATATCCGCGTTGCGGTAGAATGGCGCCGCAACTACCCTACAAGGGCAATACATCGTGGTAGTCGGGTGTAGGGGAGTTTGTAGAATCCACTTAAATCCGGTGTGATTTAGTTGGGCACGCGGCCCCTCGGACTGAATAGCGGCCTCTCCCGGTAAGTAACAGAACCTCAAGGCTTTTTAGACTGATAGGAACGGTTAAAAAGCTATTCGCCACGCCGCTACTTAGTTATGCCGGATAAATCTGCGCGTCCCCGTGTCCTCCTCGACTTATATTCTCCTCCTTCCTCCGCGATCGCGAGAAACTGAATTTCAGGATTTACCAAGCATGCTTTTAACGGAATATAATTACCGGGGAACCTGTTCGGGAAAGAAACCGGACTAGCTCTCGGACATGTCGCGATCCGCGAGAAGTCTTCTGCGAGGGGTAAACGGGTTAAGGACAAATCTCTCTCTCTCTCTCTCTTTCAAGGATTTCCGGTGTTAAAGGGGTCATTGGTAGACTGCAAAATAAAGATCAAAAAGCCTGTGTAAATTATACAGAACAGCCTAATAGAAATTTTATTGTTCGTTTAATGACTTTAAAAAGGTTGATTTGTTCAGAGGCGCGTATATTTTTAACAAATTGGAATTCGGCAAAATTATGACTTAAACCTCCCCTAATATCCTATATAATTATGTTATACAATATTAAGTTTGAAGAAAACCTTTGATATTGTCCGAGAACATATTGATTTTGAATGATCTGTCTTTACGAAAATAAGAAAAATTGAGAACGTCCAACGGCTTGTATTTTTTAAAGAAAGTAGGATTCGCTAGAATCACGGGTTAAAGCTCCCCTAATTTCCCATGTATTATTTTACGCGATCTTCAATCTTCCAGTATTCGAATTTACAATTACTAAATTTATCTACAGTACAGATAAGAAAGAACACAGAAGGAACTTTAAATGCTCGTAGTTTTCAAAGAAATTCGAAACTGACAAACGAACGACATAAACAGAGCCCAATTTCCGGCCGAGATTCCGATCAATCGATAATCTCGTCCGCCATATCGCGGTTCGAGTGACAAAATCAAGTTTGACTTTTCTCTGGGAAGAGCGCGTGTAGGTTTTCAATGTGCCCAGCGCATCTGCGGTTTTCTCATGGAAGTCAGCCCACGGAAGTTGATGGAATCGCGTACACGAACTTTCAATTTGCCTCTCTTTCAGCCGTCCCCGTTCCCATCGTTTAGCCGTGTTATTATTGTCCTTTGTTTCTCCAACTGTGTGCCGACTTCTTTATTCGAATTGCATCGAGGCACTTACCGTCTGATAAGTGAGGAATAAAACTATTGGCGCGAAGACGAGCGAAATTCTTCCCGGTAAGGATGAGAGATCACCGGTCGCAGAAACTCGCTAATTCTATGGCGCACCGGGGTTTACTTACATAAACAAAGCTGTAGAATTGCGGTAAGGAGGGCTGCGAGTCTCCGTGCTGCCATGAGAATCAACCACTTTTGCGACGACAGTGCGGGAGATGAGTTGGCGATCTGCAAGCAAAAAAAAATAGACTCGTTTAGGCGGCCAGTAAAGTGGTAAAACGAATTTTTTTGTTGATATTTTTATTTCTTGGGCGCGGTGAAACTGTTGAAAATAACCCGTTAAATTGTTCAAAATATTTTTTCTGCTTTTACGTTCAATTCTGTCACTTGTTTAATTTACTTTAGTCATTTTTCCTCTTTTCTCGTAGAAATTTGAATTTCCGGGCTGCTGATGGATTTCATAGCAGCCATTTTTCACCATGCGTACTATCTATGAATCTATGAATAATAACAATTGCAACCATTTAAACAGTTCCAACTGTCTTTGTAGCTCCCATGTTCAATTATTTGACAAATTCAATTTATCTTACATATTTTTATTTTACAGATTTTTCTGATTTGTTGAAATTTAAATTTTCGGGGTGATGATGGATTTCATAGCAGCCATTTTTCATCCTGAATACGCGTGGGCGTGAAGTCCGCCGCGGGAAAGTTCGTTATGAAGAAGGCTACCACGGGAAAGTCCGCGAGCGTTAAACTTTAAGTAGTTCGCATGCGGAACGCCGGAAGCCTCCGTGTTTACCAAATACAAGGCGTAATAAAGCGGCTCTGACTCCTTGGCCGTAAGTCGAGTTGTTGACGGTTGGAAAGTATCTACCTATTGTCCGGAGTCCCTTTATAATAGCAGTTTTCAATTGCCTGAGCCACGAAACTGACAAACATCTTATTCGTTGCTTATATTTTTGAACAATTGCGATGGTTAATGTAATTCGGACCTGGGCAACTTGCAGTCGACGACAACGACTCCTCTTCGTATTCCATCAAGGCCTAACACTTTCGGAGATATTCAATAAAATAGGATTTTCCACCCCAACTTTGAATGCTATTTTCACCCCGTCAACATGAATCTCAGCCGCTATAAAAAAATATTTTTTTCTGTCCTATATCATACTAAAATTTCATTAAAATCGGCATGTTACGATTGGGTAACCTTCCTCGTTAGTAGATTCTTGGAAATAATAACGAAAATACATAGGAAAAAAATTGTGAGTTTGTATATAATTATTCACAGCACTGTAGGACAAGTGAAAATTTAAAAAAAAAAATGGGAAACGGTTAAAGATAAATTGATCACATTGGGTGGATTAAATTGATTACCCGGCGCGGCGGCCCGCGGCGCGGGGGTTAGGAGCGATGGAAGGAAGATGTCAAGACCGTCATCGATCCTGGCAACCGTTCTCGCCGCGAGAATGAATTCTATACACAATGGAGTAATTAGAAAATCGAAAGTATAATGGGCCAAGTAAAAAGTGGCCGGGAATAATGAGGCAGCCTTGAAGGGCCTTGGAAAAGTAGCGTGAGACGTCGTCGACCGGCGCGGCGACTCGGCCATTCATCCTTCGGGGGCCTTTTAAGTAATCCGCGTGCGTCGTTACCGGTTAATTGCATTTTACGGTTCATTGTCCATACGCGGCCATTCGTTAAAGCTCGATACTAAACGTCACCGTGAATCCGCCATGATTTCCAACGACGCGACGAAAGAATAACGAGACCGGCCGGGGCGTTACTATAATTGGTGACAGGGCAACTATAGATGTCGTTAATTACGCGAAACGAGTTCGACTTTCGACCATCCTCGCGACCTCGACCATCTCGCGATTCCTCTGTCAGTTTAATTTTTTTCGTGCAGCAAAGGACATTAAAAGGTGCAACGAAAAAGCCGATAATTAAAGACAATGCATGTTGCACTGTGAAAGAGAAAGAGGGCGAGAAATAGGGAGGGTGGTGTATTTGTTGGAAAATTCTTCTCTTTGGTCGGTGGTGACAGTGCTCTTAAGGAAAGCTTGGGAAAATGCACTGTGGTAAAGTTCGTCTTTCTCGCTTTTATATTGTTTGGACATTTTATTGGAATGTGCTCTGGATTATTCGATGTTGTAGAGTCTTGTAACTTTGTAATAGAAGTTCGTTTGCAAAAATTGTTTTACTTTAAAATTATAGAGTTGCAGTTCAGTATGTTGAATTAAATTTGTTACGAGTTATCAAATAAATATTTTAGTGGTCATATATCGACGTCTTGTAACTTTGTAATAGAAGTTTGTTTGCAAAAATTGTTTTACTGTAAAATTATAGAGTTGCAGTTCAGTATGTTGAATTAAATTTGTTACTAATATTTAAATAGATCCTTTCTTCATCTATAGTTACTTTGGTTTAGAGAGATCTTTGTTTATAATTGTTAGTCTGATAGAACGAATTTTTCAATAAAAATAAATATTCCTATGATAAAATAACCTTTAAAGACTAGAACATTTGAAAAGTTAACAACTTCAAAGACTTGTATTCTTTTAAATTCAATTTGCAATTGACGCAGACAATTTTTATTTTGCATTAACAAAAATTCACAGTCCAGCGACGACATAAAGCTCCCGCAATGTTTCCGCGCACTACACCACACGACAATTAATTTTTGCCAAAAGCATCTCGCTAATTCATTGGAAAAAGCAATGTTTCGCAAAACGTCATCCGCATTCTCGCCGATAACAAGGAAACGAACAAGTTGCTGATCACTTCGAACCGGCGCGGCGGCCATCGAAGTTGTATAAGTTGTAATCGTCTATCACGTGAGACGATAGAATTAACGCTCACTGGATCTACTTCCTCCGAGAAGTACAATCGGATAGTAGCTATAGTTCAACCACTAATTCTACCGGCTTGAATAGCTCGGCGAATATTAATTTTGCGGGCGCGAGTTGGAATCAGCCGGGCTCCACCAGTGTTAATCTTGAGCCTTAAACCTCCGGGAGCTCCACAAAGGAGTCCATGTATTAAACGAAAAAGCCAAACCCGTTCTCCTTTAAACGTTTTTTTTTTATCGTATCAAACAAAACGGACAAGACACAAAAAAGATGTTCTCCATTAAAAGTCTGTTCAACAAAATGACATTGCAGAAAAGGGATTAGAGTTATTAAAATTAAAAGCAAGAAGCAAGCAGTCGCCGTCTTATCGACAACTTTTTTACCCGAAGTAAATAGACGTAGAGACAAATTTAATAATTAAATTTAACAACAAATTCTGATCTAGGAAATAAAAATGTTTACTTACAAATAGTTTGCTATCTAAAGAAACCTTTTCTGAACTTGTGCCATAATTTTTCCTTCCTCTTCTACGGCGCTATTTCCCCACGCTTCCGGACAGTCACGTGATGCTCTGTCGTGTTGCGTCATAATCAGTGACGCGTTACCCTATGGACATCTTGGGCAAATGACCGGGGCCCCAAGCAAAAGGGGACCCAGAACACAAACCAAGATCCTTTCTTTTTGTTTAAAGACGATGGGGGAACCCTCTTACGGACACTCTCTTCTTGGATGGTGGTTGGAGAGGGTAGTGTGGAGCTCCCCCCTTCCCTCAGATGACGTTTGGCGAGATCATATTGCTTTCCGCCTTCGCCATACTCACTAAACACCCACCGCCAAGGGCCCTTTCCGGTCCCTGTTTTTCATACTTTTTATGTCAACCCGCTATCTGCATTCAGCTGGAGAGGGGGGTTGATGCAGTGCCAGACGTGTTCTTGGCATTGACACAAACCAAGATCCAAGAACGAAATTCTACATTTTTCTCCGGGGGCCCCGAAATTCTACGTTGCCCAAGGCCGCAACTAGTTGTAACGCGCTACTGGTTACTATGTTACGTGAATGATTCGGCACTCGGAGAGTGTAGCTTTTCCCAAACGAACTCTCCAAATCCACAAGTTTGTATAATTTTTATCAAGTGGCATTTTATTCAGGAAGAATTACGTTTCCATCTCTAACAAGAAGAAAAATCGAAATTCCGAATTTTATTTTCTGAAGGCAATCGCCTACATTTTGTTTGAAGGGATCATTAATACCTTTTTTCCGAAACTCTAGTACGCACCCGTTAACAGCGATTACGTGATAAAACGCGTTTATCTGCAGAGCGGAGACTCGGAGCGTCTGCAGTTTCCTCTGCTTATCGGCGCTGCGTTCAATGCATAAAGCGCAAAGTTCATATCTTATGCATACATTCATGGAGGCAGTGGAAAGCCGGGGCGAGACAAGTGCCATAACTTACGTTGCCGTTGGCCACCCGCCCCCTCTCTTTTTCGCCCTCGAAGCCCGCCGCGTCGAGTATCGAAATAGTTGAGGAATCACGTGTGACGGGCAGTCGTGGATTTTGATATGAGAAGGGCACAAACCGATCAAAATTCCATTTCCTTGTGGGAATTCATTCGCTTCCCAGGGGCTCATTGAAAAATGGCCCACTTACCACGGCTCCGCGGCCTCCTTTTATCATAAATCAATCGCCCGCGTCTTTCCGCATGCTGCCTTCGTCCCCTTCTTCTTCTTCTTCTTCTTCTTCTCTACAGCTAGTCTTGCTTCTCCGAGATTTTTCTTCTCCCCAATACTCTCCTCGAGCTACCCACGGCCACGACTAATGGTACACTCGACTATTCAGAACGCTTATGGTTACTTTGCTAACCTGTTAAACGTCTAATGAGGCGAGTCGCGAGCTCACGATGTTCAGATTACGGAATTGTTACGTTTCGAGAAAGTTCAGATAAGGTGGTAATCAATCACTTTTTCTCGTTGATGCTGGCAATTTTGAAATCGAGCAGTGTCGCACCCAGGATTTAATCTTGGGGGGGGGGGGGGAGCGAGTTGAACAGAATGACCTTTTTTTTAGTAAAAATATCTGTCAACGGTAGCCACACGTATTTACTTTTATATAGAGAAAAGTTGTTCAAAATGTTTAGTTTTACATATAATATATCCAAAAATCATCGAAATCGGAGAGGAAGCAGCTATTCTACGGTTTAGCTAATTTTCCAATGTTTTGTTTCCTTTTTTTGGAGGGGGTGGGGGGCTTGGCCCCATGGCTGCACCCCTGGGTGCGCCACTGAAATCGAGTATGATATGATCCATTGGAAATTACGGAAGGTTTAGTTTGCTAGGTCTGTATTTGCGTATAATATACAAGTCTTTAAATTTTTGCTTATTATTACGAAAACACAAGTTGCACTTTCGGTAGCCGGTGTCGCCAGAGGGGAGGGAGCACAGATTTAAGGGAAAAAGTTACCCCCCAACAGTACCGGATTAGCCACGTGACAGAGACGACACGATGGTATCTTTGTATTGTAAAAAATTGGTTGTTTTGTTAAAATTAGAAAAGATATTCTGGGGGTTCAAGTTGGGTTTATTAAATTTCAATCTCACAGCGAAGAAATTGACTTCGTACATGTTGACTATCTCGAATTTGCTTGAAAAACTATAAACGGTCGGAGTTTCTATCTGGTTGCAACACGAACAATGGCTCTATCCGCGTAAATTTTCTTGCGGATTAAATTCTATCGCGATACAATTGAAGCAGTCGGTAATGGAAGCAGTAGTACCTAATTTTCGCGAAGTAGTGTACGGCTGGCACATTGGCAAATTTGATGTTACATAGGGGTCCGGGCATTCTCCACCGAAATTTCGTCGTGTGATATCCGTAAATTTAGTCGGTTTGTTAATTGATAAGAGGCATCTATTCAGAACGATGCAACGTAGCGAATGTTCCGGAACGCAAAGTCGTAATATAAACCACCTGCAATTTCATCCCTTCCCACACTCACCCCGTCCGCCACTGCACCGTAACACACGTAAATAACTTGCAACTGCAGTCCATACATAATTGCACTCCTTCCACGATTTTTTTTCCAGGCAATTAAAAATATACTCTTGCATAATAAAATAATGCGACAAACGCGACGGTTCGCATTCTCCGCGTTGCATAGATTCTTGCTACATCCCAGCGCATTCGAAGCGACACGCAAATTGTAAAAACAAAAACTACACCTTCTATATTTCTACTTGCACGAGGCTGGATTTAACAATTTTTATGTCGCAAACTATTTGTTGAATGAGATCGAATCTTACTTTTCATTGTAATCTAGAAAGTTCATTGTGTCGTTAGGATTTTTCTTGCTGTGATAAAGTTTATTTGAAAAATTATAAACGAACAGACGATGTTGCCGATGATAATACTGATATATATATTTACAATTTTCAATGTTCGAGATTAATTTTTCACGGAGAACATAAAATGTCTACTATTTTAAAATGATAAAAAGTTCAACTCAATTCGACAAATAGTTTATAAAAATTCGGCGAATACTACGTTTAAGGGAGGCAGTTCCGATGACCTTGACCTTCACATATGTTGTCAAGGACAATATTCTGAACAACTTTTCCCGATACATCTATCCGTCGCTCGGACCTACTTTCCGAGACAATTGCAAAAAACTATTGCAGCGTATTGATTCCACTTTCCCCCTGGTAAGAGATTTTGAATTAGTATTGAGACGCGACGCGTTTCCGTTCGCTAGGGGTAACTTTGCTGTAATTGCACCTGCAGGCATGCCACTGCGGCATATGCTTCCCCATGAATTATGCCGCGGAACGGTTTAACACGGCGAAACAGTAATCTCGGATTCATGCGGGTAATGCAAACAACGATATTCGTTGTACTCGTCATAAAGTTCCGAGAGAGCGCAGCTTCTGCGTAAGTTGTGTACCGCTGCAACGCGGACAGTCGAATGAATATTCGTTCCGATAGAAAACACGGGTTCTATTATAAATTTTCGATAAAACCGGAAGCTCCGTGGTGGAAGACGTGTTTCTCCCCCTTTTTTTTTATTAAAATAAATTTAGCTGCAGAATGTTCTGCTTTTTCATAAATTTGTCGATGCGTAGTCCAGAATTTATTTTGGGAAACTTCGAACAAGATTTTTATTAATTTCATTTCACCGATAAAGACGTTCCGATGAAAATTATTTGATGCAACAGCATTGCAATTATTTCTGCAAAATAGAAATTTTGCTGTGTTACTTGATTATAACCGATCATTTTCTCAAAACCATCCCTATCATTCGCCACCCCAGGCGTTGTCACTTTACTAAACTTCTGCCCATAAATTTTCAAACAATATTCTAAGATTTGCATTAAATTTCTAATAAATTGTTTCTACGAAGATTTGTATGTAAATCATTTTATACATAGGATATCGCAATTACAAATGTTGTAATTTGATATTTTCGAAGAGGGTTAGAATGTAATCGGTAAATCGGACAAACTTCATTTTCGGGAGCCAGCTAAATTATGAACTTTCTTAAAAACAATTCTGTTGAATATTATCTACTAAATAAAGATCGACAAATGAAATCACAGAATAATAAATGGCTTGCCTTGCAAACGAAGAACGATCCTCGTCGCTGTTGTATTACCCAACAAAAATGTTTATTCGTCCAACCAAAACGGAAAATTGATTTTACTTCGCCCTCCAAAAATCGGTCCTTTAAATCACATTTTGCACACGCGAATGCACATGTGCACACGCGCGCAGAAGCGCAACAAGCACGCGAATCGAAGAGTCCGCATTGAACTCGTATCGCGTCGCTATCATCGCGGAAACCGAATTGACAGGTAGGTAAAAGCGGCGGTTAAGTAAACGAGAAATTTTTCCGATTAGATTTCTCGGTCGGTAGTAGAGGAGAGGGGAAAGGTTGTATTCGCGTCTTTGTCGCGTGTAAAGCGAGCCCCTGCCCCGCTCCTTTCAATATCATCAAAAAGCAAACCAAGAAAATGCTGAGCACATACAAGCCTCTCTCAGCCCACCCCACTCCGCCACTCCCCCACTCCCCCACTCCCCCACTCCCCCACTCCCCCACTCCCCCACTCCCCCACTCCCCCACTCCCCCTACCGTAGCAACCATATCAAACTTAGGTAAACCGAGCAGTATACACGCGTTCGAATAGGGAGGAAAACGGGGAATGTACACTTGTCAGAAGCAGGTATCGACGTCGAGCAGCGGGAGCCAGGGCAATTGAGCGAAAATATTTGTGTTTTTCTTCGGGCCCCATAAAATTTATCAAACGACCTGTATTCGTCCGATCGCAGCAACCGCCGATTGCTTATAGTCGGCTGGAGAACGAAAAATCTATAACCCCGTTGGTTGTTCACGGTTCGGGGAACCATTCCTGGCCTAGACTAGTTACTATCTTGTGTAACTGACAGACACAATAAATCTTCTTCGGTGTCGCTGCCCCCCCCCTCCCACCCCCACACCCTTCCCCCGGGCTCTACCTCATCTTTTTCGTTACCAACCGGGTTACGGGAAACGAAGGAAAATCCCGAGGATTTCAAAGTGGCCGACGATACAACCACGACGCGGCTTGTGCGCTCGACGTTTCGCTTGATACGATTCTCCGCGGCTCTGTGTAATTGGTGGGGTATGTGTGTGTATATGTGTAATCCGGGAAGCGTTGGTGAACATTAATGCGTGTACAGGGTGCAAAGAAATTATACAGTATCTTATCCATATAAGTGACCAGCCCAGCACGGGTCTGCCGAGGGACATTTATGCGCCAGAGACAGTATTCTTTGAGTTTTGCCGAACGTAGAGAAGGACAGCCGAGCTCGAGAGGCCTCGGTCGCCGAGAAATCTAAACATAGCTAATCCAAATTTCCACCTTCTTTATTTTTCATTATTTTCTGCTGGGACTTCGATGACCATATTGCGGTATTTTTCTAATTAAAATCATATCAAATATGATATAATTCCGATGATATTTATTTGTGTAATAGACAATTGAAGTTTCGGGCGTAAGGAAGGATAGTCGCCGGCGACTGCGACTCTCTGCATCTCTTTCTTTCCTATACGCTTTCCCATATCCTTCCTTGCGCCCGAAACTTTAATTGTCTATTACACGAGTACATATCATCGGAATTATATCATATTTCGTATGATTTTTATCAGAAAAATGCAACAAATATGGTCATCGAAGTTCCATCGAAAAATAACGGTAAATAAAGAAGTTGGGAATTCCGATTAGGCGGGCTCACCGATATATCTGAGCTACATGATATATTCCTCGGCGACCGAGGCCTCTCGAGCTTCACGGCCCCTTAAGGGGGTACACTCCGCAGTAGTGGGGATACATCTGGGACATTTACAGATCAGACTTTTGGGACATTTATGGATAAAACACTGTACGTCGCGCCTATCAAACCGTGATTCTACACCCTTGATTTGGTGGGAATTGATGTATTAATTTCGAACTATGATCAAATTATTAAGGGTAGTAATATGATGATCTCAAATAACTCGTAAGTTATTTGTTCTACAAAAGAAATGTCTCCTGTTAATATTAAGAGATCGAATGTAACAAACAATTCTAAATCTCAAAAACCTCTGAAGAGCTCACCCTCTTTAATAGCTCGTGTCCAAAAACGCTAGCTCCATAATTTCTCCGCTAAGATTTCCCTGATTCAAATCGGCGAACTCTGGAGCTCCGCTTGCATAAATCGGCGGCGGTACCCACCGGGGAATCCCGGTTATTATAAAATCTGATTTTCGCCTTCAAAGCGGCTGGATAGGATTCAAAATCAAATAGCAAAGTTCATAATGTAGGCATGTTAAAACGCGTGGGACAAGGCGGGAAACCGAAATTCTAAAAGCGGCGGTGGACAGAGGTTTGCGGCGATGGTAAAATATTGCACGCGATCGCGGAAATAGCAAGCAGAGTGGAGTAATAACCAGCCCAAAGAGGACATTGCTGATTAGATTTTCTCGCGAGGTGCAAATGCAGCACGTGTCCGCATTGGTTGCGGTTTTCGGAACCGTGTTATCGGACTGCGGAATGAGCGAGACCAAGAAGCTGTCTGCAAGTTGCATAACTATGTACCGTGCCTTTCCTATTCTATGTATAACGATCACAAAACTTGTCTGTCACCGTTCCCTGCTGACACCCATTAATTTTCCATTTTCGGAACGTTCATACCATGACTTTTGCCATTTTCATTCTCCACTTATTCGACCCTATAAGAATGTTCTGGAGGTATATAAAAACGCGAGAAAATTTTTGAAAATATCACAAGATATAATTCTGACTAAATTAATGCAATTAACAAAGTTTGGATTCGATTCACTGCACCGTTTAATATTTATAGCAACTTAAAGTTTGCACATTTTAACACGTCTTCTTATGGAGAATTCATAAAATTCCATTTCAAACCCTAGTTAAACCTTGAAAAAACGCAACTATAAACTCCATTTTTTAAATAAGTAAAAATTATGTAATTAATAATGTTCAAAATTTAATAGGATTCACTAAACAGTTACAGAGCAAAAAATTATAAACTGTTACAAAACATCAAATTGATCGTGTTGTCATCTCACTAGCATGGAAATGCGACAACAGCGTAGACCACTGAATATAGTTACTATATATATCATTTATAATGCAAACAATGATTGCGCGTGACGTTTGAATACTTGCCGGTATATAATACTTGTCACTTTCTTTATTTTCCATAATATTTGAGGTTACCTTTGGTTTCCTACTTTTTAAACTATTTTGCTGTTGAGCAAGAGCCGCCACAAATAAACTTTCTCTAACACTATTTTACCTTTCCAACGGTAAAGTTTTCGCTGTTAAAGTACCAGACATTGTAATTGATTTATACTTGTTATATATATATAACATGTATTATATATTGTTTGTGCATATAAATAAAAAAAAAATATTAATATTGATTTTTCATATAAAAAAAATTATATATTGATTTTTCATATAAAAAAAAATTATATATTGATTTTTTATACATAATTTTATATTATTTGATTAACAACAAGTAAATTATACAGAATTTATTATGTAATAAAAATTAATAATATGTATGTCCAAATTCGAGAAAATAGTTTCTAAAAAACCTTAAATAACTTTTATGGGTTTGGAATTAAGTAAAATCTGATTATTGATTTGAATTCAGCATCTCAAAATCTATAAAACGGTACCAGTTTTATTAATTTAAACATAGAAATAACTTCAAAAATGATTTTTGACCGCGTTTTTCTTGTTTCAACCCACTGTGCGGCGTGGCGCGGCGCGGCGGACACCCGTTCTAGTGGTGAGCGTCACTGGCAGCGACTCGTGTTCCGCGATGATATTTTGCTTTCTGGTGTGGTAAAAACGTTGACTTTCGCAACTTGGCACGGTGGTTTCTCAAGATAAAAGTCTGCTCTATCGCGTGGTATAATTCGATTTTTCGCTGGACCCTTATTTTCTTATATACATTGAAAAATATCTTGAAAAATGCGTGCCAAAGTGGTGTCTTTCCGTCTTTAATGATCGTTTGAACATGTTTAAACAATGTATTACTATTGCACATCACTGAATTCGGGAAAGACTAAAGAATCTTTTGCTGTAAAGAACAATACAATATCTTATATAATAACATCACAAAATTTGTTCAAAGTAGAAAGATATGTTTTTTTTTCAAACTCAAATTTCTTAAAAACTGCGTGTAGGAGAAAAATTAAGTCCAGATTCGGAATGAGCGCGAAAAACTCTATAAGATCCACCCAACGGTTGTATAGAAACATTTTTGTTGTTGGACATTGTAATTTTGGATATTGCTTTCTGAGGTATTTTTAATTTATATAAATATTCATTTTTACCTTTTTATTGTGTAATTATATATATTGAATATCAGAAATGTATTATGTTGAAGTTCAAATCGGGGGGTACATTCATTCGCGAAAGTCACTTACAATTTTTTATAATATGAAGACAAGTTGATTAAAAAATAAATATAACATGAAATTCACTAATTAAACGTAAACTTTTTAAATTAATTTATTTTTTAATGCAAAACATACTCATGAATGGCTTTCATTGCCAATATATTGATGGATTTTGAATTTTCTCTACTTTTGTCTCCCATTGTACCTCCGGAACATCCTTAAGTGAAATTTGCAGTTCTCAAGTTCGAACGTGTTTTATGTATGGTATGTGGTTATGTATTTAGTATACATACACCCAGAGTTGTGCAGAATTACAATTTACTCCAGAATTATAATTACAAAGTAATTGAATTACATTGCAATTCAGGTATATTGTAATTTTTAATTCAGATTTTCATTCAATTAAATTACAATGTAATTCGTAATTGCAATGGAGTACAATTATAAAATATATTGTAATTGAATTATCAAAAATGAAGTTGGACGGTACACACGGCTGTTGGACAGTGAACCCGCGGTTACTGTATATGAAAGAAAAATATAAAAATATATCGCACTTCTTCAAAGTTCTGGGCTATAATTTGGAGATCTGTATTTTTATTATATTGTATTTCAATTATTGATTGCATTTCTATTATATTGTATTTCAATTACACATCTGATTAAAATACTTAGTAATTGAATTACAATGTAATTGAATTAGCACAACTCTGCATACACCACGTGGCACAATGTTTCCGATCGGAGCCATTGATACCGATCTTCGAGAAAACATTCACAATTTGGAAGAATGAAATATTACATTATGGAGTTAATTTCTCTGATTGGAAATGAAAAGGGGCTTAACGAAGAATGAAAAAACGAGAAAATAACATAAGTATCCATTTATTATAACAAAGAAACGTGAAAATATAGAAAATGTTAGAAGAAAGTTTCCGACTCGATTTACACTGTCCAATTCCTTTGTTCAACAATTACTGTTGGGTGATTCTTATAGAGTTTTTTACGCTGATTTCGAATCTGCCCTTATTTTTCACATAGATGCAAAGTTTTTAAGAAACTTAATTTGAAAAAGAAAAATATATTGTGAGATGGTTATTTTGTGAAACTATGGATGAAAAATTAAAGATATTTATCTATTCGACAGTAAATTGTAATATATTCGGAATATTTATCTCAAATGCATATCGAAAAATTTAAAGTATATTTATTTTAAAATAATTAGTTAATTCTTGTTTAAACTGTTTTTAGACTTACTATTGCAATGAATACTGTACTGGATGTATATAACACGGATCAGTGCAATTATAACGTCAATATTTATTCTGCAACGTCGAAATATGTATCTGGACAAATCCGCAATGTTTCATTAGCTTCGACAAATTGAATGTTTTAACGATTTCGTAACCGATGTTTTGCAATAAAATCAAAATAGCTTGTTAACGGGCTATTATTTTTAACAAGAGGGCACAGACACGTAACTATAATTTTTCCAGCTGTTCAAATTTTTCTCAAAAAATTTCAGGGCTATTTGCAATATAGTTTAAAAACAATTTTAATATATTGAAATATGTCCAATACATTTGTTTTACACTTGAATGTAATTTAAAATTCTTAAGAAATATTCAAGTGCAAGAAAGAAAATAGTTTTACGAATTAAGATTGCAACGCTGATAGTTTTTGCTAAAGTATTTTTGCTAAATATTTCCTATATATTTTTATACATATATCAAAAAAATGTCCAATAAACCATGGTTGTTAAAACGCAATAAAACGACGACGAAAGATCGTACATGAAATTTTCAATTACCATTATAAAAAGGAGATTTCAATTTTCAAATTCCCAGTGGTGCCGAACAAAACTTCTTTAAACTCCACAAAGATGTTTAATCGTCAGATAGATGGTTCTACGATTTTCATTCACGAAGTTACGAGACGTTCGAAACGAAATATTTTCATGATCGTGCTCGAACTCATTGACATTACTTGGCAGAATGACTGAGGACAGAGGGACCGTGCGACGTGCGCAGAAATGCATTCTCCTAGTCGAATGGCAAAGGAATATTTTTGTGAGTCAGATATCATCGATTGCTGGAACGTTTGAAGAATTTCTCGGGGAACAGTACGAGCAGACGTTACTCGGTTCTTCCCCGAAGACGAGGAATGCCTACGACTTGACACGCCTATTTTCGTCGAAGAAATTGAAGCCGGCAACTTTGGAAAAAGCTTGGAAGTTCGAGGCGACCTAACCTCGCCTGCGTTTGACTCCACAGTGAATTTCACTTCGCGAATAAAACTTGCTAAAAATACCTTTCTGCATTTCTTCTTCCACCCGACGATATTCTCTCTGTCGTGGTTACCCGCTGTTAGTATCCATGACTATCATAGTATCATTTGCAATTTATTAAGCTTATTAATAGGCTGTTTGTGCAATTTGTTAGTTTTTCCTCAGTCTTTAGTAGTCTTTGTAGATAAAAAATAATAAAAAATACAGCAATACAATATCTTAATGGCATCGATTGACAACGACTTAACGTGGAAAGCTGGAGTTTGAATCGTTAGACGCGGCGTTTCTTCGGGAAGGTTTTAGAGCTAACCGCATTCGAAAAAAAGTTCAATCGTTCAAATGACGTGTTCACTAATGACGTCAGAACTTTTGAACAAATGGACTTTTTCGAATGCGGTTTGCTCTAAAATCTTCCCGAAGAAACGCCGCGTCTAACGGTTCAAATCCCAGCTTTCTACGTTCTGACATTCGCAATTGATGCCGTCACAAACAGACCAAATACGACTTTTTCGGCCTCGTTTGGACACTTTTCGGCTTATAACTTTTGACTGACAACACCTACATTCAGTGCGAGGTACTCATTGAATTCAGCTCGCCGAGTTCTTTCAAATGGCAACTGAGCCGATCCTTTTTTTTTGTTTAAGGGGGATTATCATTGGCTAAAAACTCAGTCTATCGTCATACCAACTAAACCCCCACCGCCCAGGTCCCTAAGAACCTTTTCCACCTCCCAAATTGACATGTTACTCCCACTACCGAACCGCTATTCGCATTAATTGGTAGTGGGGGTCTTACATGCTCACCAACCACGCCTGTTCTTGGCTTTTACAACTGAGCCGATTCTGTAGGTTGCACAGTTTATAAGTTATAACACAAAGAGTGTGCGTTTACCTTGAACTTTTTGGTTTACCAACTTTTTGAACAGCTTCAACGGTATGTTTTAGGAAAAATCTGAGACACCCCTTGCCGATTTGTTTTTGTACTAAAGCCAAGAACAGGTTGTGCGACAAGTGAATCGACGAAAGGCGTCTTGTCGACATCCCGAGTATAGATAGGGAGGAAGAAAGATTCCTTTGGGAAGGAAAAAAAGAAAAGGATTTGCTTGTGCACGTGGACAAAAAGTCGTGGGTACAGCTTGTAATGTCTATAATAATCCGAGAGATATTCCGAAAAGTTTCAGCTTGAATTTAAAACGAAATGTCATCGGTCTGTCTGATTTCTATCGAAAATTGTTTGATTTTGCCAGAGAATTGATCGGTTTGGCCCATAGTGCGACGTCGGTATGGAGCGTTAGTATTGCGCATCACTCGGTGATAGGTGTAGGTGGATTAGCACGATTAAGATGGTATCGCATTCGACGGACAGGGTAGAACGAGGCGAAGTCGAACACCGAGGATATCAGGTAGCCTCGACCTCAAAGTATATGGCAAGTGAAATGGCCGGAGCGTCGGCTAGGCTCCGGCATGGGGATATCTATGGTGGTATTCCGCGGGCGTGTTGCTCCGGATTACTGTAATGCAGGAACAGCCTCGACTTTGGCTCCGGTTCGAGCTGCTGGCTGCTGGCGTCGCCGGCCAGCTCTGATGCTGAGTTACGCTCTACCCTATATCCCTTGGACCTATTACACACGCGCCACGTCCCCATATATACAAGAGAACCCGTGCCGCGATCCAATGTCAATTCACAGCAGACACATTCATCAAACTTACGCCTCGTGATTATTGCATTTGACCGAGAACAACACCGCCTGCGATCCTCTTGTCCCACAATCTCTACCATGGCTTTTCCTATTTTTCTCGACCCGCGTCACTACCAACGGAAATCAGTTCGAAGCTAAAACTGAATTATTTCATTGCGGATCAGAGGATTTATCAGAGTTGGGCAAAAAGTAATTGCAATTATAATTACAATTACTTACCAATTACTGTAATTTCTAACTGCAGAAATAAAATTACAATTACATGTAATTGTAATTGGCAATTGCAATTACTTTTAAAATCACTGTAATTGCAATTGTGGTCCGCAATTACAATTACTGGTTCAGCCAAAGTAATTACAATTACATGTATTTGTACTTTTATTACTGCAATTACAAATTACAGTAATTGGTAAGTAATTGTATTTGTAATTGCAATTACTTTGGCTCAACCAATAATTATAATTGCGGACCGCAATTACAGTGATTCGAGAAGTAATTGCAATTGCCAATTACAATTATTTGTAATTATAATTGCGTCTAACAAGTACACTTACAGTATTTGTTCTCTTAAACCACTGATTTTTATGTTTTGGATCATTTAACTGTTTTCAATAATTAATTAATTGGTTATCGATCGTAATGTTAACTGTTTTCGTACTGAAATTGTAGTTCACTTTTGCTCATGTAATTGCAGATGTAATTAATTACTGCCCAACACTGGACTTTATGCATTTATCGTTCAAGTAGTGTACGAACAAAATTACGTGCAACACCAACGATGTTCAAAATTGAACGATTCACCAATTTTTTAAACAAACCCTCCCTTATGCACAGTCATTTCTTTAGGTCGTTCAATCAGATTCACTTCATACATTTTGCCTCTTCCTTTCTCATTTACACCACACATATGTCCATACATATTAAAAGATTAAAGCTACTGTGATTAATGGGTAAAATAACATTTCACTTACAGTGAACCACAATAATATTCAGGCACTAATATCAGATCGTACGACTATGAAGTTGTGTAAGAAGTTGGATCGATTTATTTGGGAAGAGCTGTTATATAAATATGTTGTATAAATAGATATTTCAAGTGTTATTTAATATTTTAGATTTTGATTTGCTGAAATAAAATAAATTTAACATGGAATGCAACATTTTGACAAATACTTCAAATGAATACTTTAATAGATATGATACATATTATACGAACAATGATTAAATTAATATTAAATACAGATATATTTAAATGATGTTTCAACAGTGAACAGTATTCAAAGGAAACAATTGAAATTAAATTTAAACACGATTATATGCTCACATTGTTGCCAAACGATATAAATTTTATTCGAGGTAGTGCAGAAATGTTTTCTGTAAAACACATTAACATCACATCAATATTCGTAATATAAAGAATTATTACACTCCAAGATTTGAGTTTTCCCAAGAGAAGTCGAATTTTCAATTTTACGAATTTTTAATTTCAAATGTTTAAGAGAAAAATTGAAACATATTTAAGGAACGATTACGTTGAATTTTACCACCTTTTGATAAGAATGATTTTTACCCTTTGAGTGTTTTCAAAATGCAATTTTAAACAAAAGCCCAATGTTCATATTTTCCATATTTTGTAACGTTTTAATTATGGAAACTGAACAAACATTTTTCCTTGTATTGGGTATTAGATAAAAGGGGTTGTTACTGAAACTCTGTTGACGTATTTCGCATTAAATAACGTTCGTGCGAACGTTAAAAAACTTTAACCGAGAATTTTATTTCTAGTTTTCCCGGCGTGGTACCATTAAGCTAACAACATGTTGTGATTTTCTAGTGCAGCGACCATATTCTTAAATTGTGTTTCATTTACGTCATTGATCACGCCAGTTGCCGGGAACGTGAACCTTGCGATCGACAGTTCCCAAACGAAGTTCTTTTCAATAGATGGATCGGAAGAGGCGACCCAATTGTTTAGCCAGCACAGTTGCCGGGTTAGAGCCAGCCGCCTCAGACCTTTTCCTCTAGATATGTCGCAATTAAAATCTTCAAGTTTAATCGCCATTTTGCGTTCTCAACAACCATAAAATTCCTGTAACGTCAAAGCGGTTCTAAAAAATTATCGAATATTTATATTATATGATTTACATCACATATCATATGTTTAACATATGTAGATGTATTTATATCGTATTATATGATTCACTCTTTTTCCGAACAGTTTTTCTTGATAGACTTTGTAATAACTTAAAAATTATCGAATATTTATATTGTATGATTTATATCACACATCATATGTTTATCATATATTATATCATATATGTATAGATGTATTTATATTATATTATATGATTCACTCTTCTTCCGAATATTTTTTAATAATATAAAACAATGTAATATTGATATCACATTAAATACGTGATAGAGCAATAAAGTATATTGAAACTATTGAAACAGTATTAAAAAATTGAGTTAACATTGACAGGAATAGCATATCGTGTACAAATGAAATATAATAAAATAGTGTACAAAAAATCGAGTTAATATTTATTATAAATCAAATGTTATAAACGAGTTAAAGAACATTGAGGTAATATTACAATGAATTAACCTTCGCGAGGTAATGTTCGGGTCTCAGATAATGTGGGAGTTTAAGATTTTCGAAAAGAATTTTTGTTCGAATAAAATGCAGATCTGTGTCATTTATATGCACTGTGAAAGTTCCATAGAAATCAGGCATTGAAAGGTGTTAGAACCCTTAGATTCACAGTAGTTATAGGTCGAAAATCGGAAAAATCTGCAGTTTTTACCATCTTTAAACGTTTGTAGCTTATTGCTCGATTTTCAGAATATGTTTAATCGACACGGATCTACAAAACGTAGTTTTGAAATTTGAAAATATAGGCCCACATACAAAAAAGTTGTGAAATGCAACTTTTTCTATTTTCTTCTACAATTCCGATCAATTGTAATTTCTGACAAAATGTTTTTCTAGCTTCCGTAAAATGTTCAAATCGTATAGTAGAATATTAAAAAAGTTCTCGTCTTTTTAAGAGTGTCCGAATATTAGTGGGAGTCACTGTGAGTGACATAGCGCGAGAAGAATGTAAGTAAATACTGTGGGTACTAAAAAAAAAACACGCGTTTTTTGTGGTAAGGGTTGATGGACGTATCGTTTAGGATGTCGAAACGGGGTAAATTTAAATGTACATCTACCGTGACAGGTAATTACACAGAATTATAGGCTAAAGATCAGAATTTCGGATTGTGCACGAAACGATTCGGGATATGCGTTACAGCCATAGCAGGCGAGATCGTATAGGTGGTGCGACACGGTGGTGCGTGCATGTACCCACCGAGCATGTATACACGTAAACTCGGTCATATTCTACACGTCCTTCCCATAAATACATCCGCCGGATAGGTCGAATCCTCCATCAGCCGCAATGACGTATATCTGTCAAAATTGCATTTGGATATATTAATACGTCACTACGGCCAGCGCACATTAATCGCATTTCGGTCGTACAGATACCCACTTTGAAATTATATTAAATCAACGATAGCCTCTATTTATCTTCACGCCAAAGGAATGCCTTGTCTACGTTTCCGGATGAAACAATTGGATCGTGAAATTTTATGGCAATTTATATTATTTGTATTATTGAAATTTTTCAACGTGTATTTTCATTTTAATGTTGTTCTTTATATTTACACTTTCTCATATATATATAGTTCTTTTTTTATTTATATAATTTACTTAAATTAAATTAATATCCGAGGACGTACCTCTCTACGACAATTTGTTTCTTATACCGTATTTTCCTTTGTAAACCCTATACTTTTAGTTCTATCGTAGTATGTGTTTATACGTTCCATGAGAATTCGTATTTTTATTTGAGTTTTATTTTACATGATTTTATTTCGTATTTTTATTTGGACATCCTATACGTTTATTCTTACTACTATGTGTATTTATACTTTCTATTACAATTCGTATTTTTATTTGAATTTTATTTTACACGATTTTATTTCCCATTTTCATGTTTACCATGTGTGCGTTATACATCCCATATGTTTTGCTGTTGACATTTATATTTTCTATCCCTATTTTTACTGTTTATACTTACTATTTACTCGTTTTACTATTTATATCCGTGCTTTCTGTACTTTTTCTTCTTAATCTTATACTCTTTTAAATCATTAATATTCTATAACCTTTTCATATTATATTTCATTGTATAAATTCACGATGTAAATGAAAAATTGTATTATAAAAATTGCATTACTAATATTATTTAATAGTATTTTGTCCTTCGAATGACCTTCGACAAAATGTTCTCCGCACGTTTGTACAATGTCACAGTGATAGTGAATATCAAATGGTTTCATTTTGAATTAAATTGTTATTAATTTTTTCATTGAAATCATTGTCTATGTATATGGACATTCTGTGCATATTTCGCATGTGAACAGCCGCCATTGTGTCGCGTATTAATTCTGACAAGGTTGTATCGACGAGTCAGCCGTCGAGCAGAAAAATTAATCGAACTGATTGAAGTCTCGATACTGATAACGCCAAACACACAAAACACTGTCGATGCGAACGTGGTGTCCTCGAGACGAGCTTGACTATATCATTGAATCGCATGCTCGGCTGAGCCTGTTCTTCTCGTACAATCCATCAAACGTGTACAAAAACAGAACAACATATAAATCTATGAACAATAAAAGAACTACTATAACAATGGAGTTGTAGTATCCGTTCATTTGAATTTATACGTAAGCACTGTTTAAATATTTAGATGTATAAAAGATGTATGTAAAAAGTACCCGATATGTGTAACATGTAATATATGGTAATTATCTAGAAATTTTTCCTCCTCATCAATTTTAATGATCTTGAAAATATCTCGACAAGTTGATCTTCCTAAAACTTTACTATGAAAATAATTATTTACTATAGAAATAATTTATTATAAAAAATAACACTATTTAAATGTTTAGATGTATATAAAAAATACCTGATATGTAACATGTAATATATAGTAATTATTCAGCAATTTTTCCTCCTCATCAATTTCAATGACCTTGAAATATCTGGACAAGTTGATCTTCCTAAAACTTATTTTTCCTATACAAATTCCCATCGGTAGATCTTAGAGAATGAGTCGTTGTTTAGTGCAATGACGTCTTGTAAGTTATTAAATAATAACATAATATTATTTTTTTGTACAAAATGAATCGCTAAGAACTAATATCTAAAATAATTCGTAATCCGTAGGTTGTATCAAGCAACCTGTAGTTTGATTTTTAGATATTCGAATATTTTGATGTATAAATAATGCGGTACAATAACTTTTAATCTAACGCAAACGAAACAATATTTTAGCCGAAACATAAAAAATCGTATTTACGCATAAAATATGTAAATTGGCGTCACTGCTGCCAAAACGTGGAAAATATATGTATTTTGTTTTTCAAGCTCCGCCTCGCTGGTGATAATTTATTAACGTTTCATTCCTATTCCAGGACAGAGTTGCCTGAACGTGAAAAATTGGAAGAGAAAAATGTTGCGAGACGGCAAACGAACGTTATTCGAAAGCGTGCAACTGTGTTTCAGGCTCGGGGCTCAATATTCGCTTCTTGGTGCACTTAAACGTTTTACGCTTCCAGCATCTGTTGCCATAAGTTTTATAGTGATCACCGTTCAAATACCTATTTAATCTTTTCGTGACGTTTCACGCGAGCAGGTGCACGCCGTAAATTTAATTAACTTCCAGGGATGACTGCTGGACTAATTAATGTAACCACTTTTCATCTGGCTGGCTTTTAAGGGGCAATTATTAGTATCATCGAAAGACGTCGATGGTCATACCGTTTTCCATCTACTTCTGTTCTACGCGTTCAGCTTTCATTATATTAATAATTGCATAAGGGTATCTCGTTAAAATCAGTCCTCGATTGATTTACCTCGAACTGGTTGGCCACGTACAAAATGAAAGTTGAATAGCTTACATCATTTTACTAATTCGATACGAGCATTCTTTTTTAGTTGTTTCCATTTGAATTATACAATTATACGAAAATCTCTACAAAATTCTGATCACGTTCGACGTGACCTCTAAGCATCCATTGACACTTTATATTCCCTTCTAAACCATTCAATTATTTCCTTTAACATTTTTCTCTGCTGATAATTCCGTTAAAGCAAATCCTGATGACCTTGGCATGACCTCTAAGCATCCATTGACAAAACAAACACTTATACACCCCTCTAAACCATTCAATTTTCGTCTGAGACGTATAATTAGCACTTATATAAAAATACATAATTCTGTTAAAGAAAATCCTGATGACCTCCGTGTGATTTCAAAATATACACTGACAACATAAACTCCAGTGCACCCCGCTGAATCTCACAGTCTCCAACGTTTTTCTATCCTGGTTTCTTGGATAGTAAAAGAGATTAGCGCATCGTGTCACACATGATCATTTTCTCGAATGAATTTCCGGTGTAGCGAAAAAATCTCACGCAGGCGAGTCGGTTCGGGAATTTGGTATTCCAGACAGGAGCAGATAAGGAGACTATTCCCAGAGAAGGCACGTTAATAATTATGCAGGGGCAAGCACGGTGGCAGTGCCGCCCGCATAACAAGTGAACTACACTTTCCGGTAACAAAGAGTGACCCGTTCAAGTCGGAAGCTTTTTCCCGAGATAATTCATCGGGCGCGCAGTCTTTTACCTTTTCCTCGTATCACCCCCCGGAGCTGTTCCAACGGCGGAGCCCCGGTAGCAATGACTATAGCACGACTATAAGTGCCGGGGGGTTACCGGAGGTCAGACCTGAAAATGGACTTCTAGAAGTAGCTACTTGCGAACGCCGCGAGATACTAGCCCCGGCTGTAATGGGACAGCGAACTCCCGCTCTCCGAGTGGAATCTTCCCTCTAAAGTGACTCGATTTCTTTTTCTGGATATTAAAAGTCCCTCGAGATCGGGTTAATTGAGTAGAAAGTTAGAACGCTCTTAATATCGATGCTACGACACTGTATCCGGACCCGACGAAGTTATGCTTTCTGCTTCCCAAACGATTGTCAAACTTTCCAACACCCCTTCCCACGATTATCACAGATATCGGTTGACTACTTATCCGTATTTTTTACCATCTTCTGCTGGGAATTTTTCTTCGAAATACTCTCGTAGGGAAGGTCTCAGCGCCGAACTATAGCTACATTAATTTTCACTCAAATTGTTTCGTTAGGGGAGATTTTACAAAAATGTAAAATTGCCCTATTGGTCCGCATTACAATGTTCTCAAGTGGCAATCTTTTTGGTACCCTTATAGCACGGATGTTTGTTATGAACATTTTTCAAAAATTTGGAAGACATTTAAAAAATTGTAGAATTCGACTATCTCTTGGGCTCTTGAATACTGATACGATCTTCTAAAGTGGGAATTTCGATCATTTTGTTGGCTGGAGCATCGAAAAATCATGTGATTATTAATAAAATGTTCAACTGCGTTATTGTATAGAATTTAATGGCGAATGAATCGATTTTTATTTCGGAAGGTTTACTACTCGGACAGGTTTAAATGGCGGCTTGTCATAAACCATGTAAGTACGTTTCTAGACCGGAATCGGTCTATCGTTACTAGGTCATTTGGAACAGCTGACAGTGTGCGTGTGTGTGTGTGTGTGTGTGTGTGTGTGTGTGTGTGTGTGCGTGTGCGTGCGCGCTGAATCTTCTCTGTAATCCCTCAAGTTTCTCAAGGTTCGCGATAGCAGCTACTTTAGAAGATGAAACATAAAATGATTTCAACCCCCCCTTGTTTCACGTCCGGTGGTTCAACCATTAATAATAATTAATAAAATCAATCATGTATAACATATATATATATATATATATATATATATA
>CM052325.1:12004343-12019702 GCA_028455615.1 Lasioglossum zephyrum
AAATTTTAGCAAAGTTACAGCAGTTTCAATATTGAGCAAATTTTGAATTGGCTGTGGCCGCTGAAATCGGGCGAATACCCCACTGTGCGGCGTTTCGTTATTCTCGCGCCATTTATACTCCATTCGTCATACTTCACATCAGAACTGCGTCTAGGCAATCGTGGTCTTCCGAACGCATTTTTAGTACGTCGTTGATTATCGAATCAGAAACATTTGTACGTATAAAATTTATAGAATTTTTAGAATATTTCACGATTGTGTCTCGTTAATCGTATCTGTGCTCAAGCAAGTTTGTACCGGGTGATGCAAATACCTTACGATAGAGTTATTTGACGCAGTAATGAAAAGTAATGAAAAAAAGTATGAAATAATTTCCATTTAATTTATATGAATACACACCAACTATTAATAAAATTAATTTTGATTTGTATGAATACACACCAATTGTTAATAAAATTAACTAAAATTGATGAAAAATTGATTGAAATATCATATTCAATAGAATACAATCTTTTTGGATGCGGTGCAAAATTGAAAATTTTCCAATTGACAGATGTTGCTGATTATGATTTCATTGGAATATGGTGGACTTGGAAATCAGTAGGTGGGAAGAGAAGATACATTAATATGTGAAAGTATGTAGAAGCATTTAAGGATTTTCGTAATTTTCAGTGTCGAAAATTTTCAATTTTGCGCCGCCTCCGAAAAGATTGTATTATATGTAATACGGTAATTAGTATTTAATATTTTATTTTATTTTATTACTAGTTGGCGTGTATTGGTGCTAAATAAGTAACAAATTAAAAAAATCCTCATTTTTTCCATTTTTTACAAAAGTGACCCACTGTGAAAATGGTAAAAAACATTGTTTTCAAAATACAACATTTTGAGTAGATACTCTTATGTTTTCACTACAAGCTCTTAAAAACTCATTTTTCTTAGTTTGCTAGTTCTGCTGTTGTAATAGTATTCCGAAGCATGGGCAAACAAAACGCATGACTCCGCGTCTGTACTGCCTCGGGAGCAGTGGGTCAAAAAACGGCTGTTCTTCCGTTTATGCTCCATCTCAGAATTCGATGAAATTTTGAAACTAGGTTCTTTTTTTACGAAAATGACGATTGCCAGAAGGATTTTTGGCGACTCGAAAAATTTTTTTTTATCATTTCAATGTCGCGCTGTACTTTACCGACTTACTGACTTACCGACTTTGTACTTTATGTTCGTGCTGTGCGCATGCGTCAGATGTTGTGGTTAGGTTAGGGTTAGGTTGTGGTGGGGGCGGAGAGGGCCGGCCCGACCACGCATACGAAAATCCAGGAGTAGTCTTTAAAAATTGAAAGATTACCTTATGTATGTATCACTCTAAATTAAAGAGGATTCGCTTATTGATCTATGTGTGAATTTTTATGGTGCTATGAGGTGAACTAGGTTGGTTATGATCCATTTTTACAATTAATTGAAGATATTCTATGTAAAATAAAAAGTCGATAAGTCGGTAAGGTAGAGTGCGACATTGAAATGATAAAAAAAAATTTTTCGAGTCGCCAAAAATCCTTCTGGCAATCGTCATTTTAGTAAAAAAAGAAACTATTTTCAAAATTTCATCGAATTCTGAGATGGAGCATAAACGGAAGTTTCGCCCAAAAAACGCGTGCGTTTGAATCTAGTGCAACATTCAGGGGTCTCGAAGCGAAAAAACAAACGTGTACGTATCGACGCATGTGTTTGAGTTTGGGCGATGCTCTTTCGTTTTTCTTCGCAAGTGAAAAGCAAGGGAAGACATACCAAATCGCATCATAGCAACGCAATTTTATGCGTCCACAGGCACAGAAAAGAGCTACGACGAATGGAGTATGGATCGCAAAACGCTGCATTCAGACGCGCAAAGGAGATTAGACCTTCACGCGTATCCGTCGTTCGAATCGTGAGTTATGGTCTTGATGGTTCATACAAAAATCCCATAGAAAAAAGGAATTTCCTTTTTTCCCGAATTTCCCATTTTTCTGGAAAACTTTTCAAATCTTTCTTTCCCTGAAAACCTTATTCTGACTATTACGAACATTTTTTTTTTTAAATCAGCCAAATTTAATTTTTAATTATATACATAGATTCGACGTTTGAAAAATTGAATTTAGGATGATTTTCTGAATAAAAATTACTCACTTTAAATTTGTATTTTTTGTCTGCTAAACAATATTCCTTGCCGGGAACACGATTCTGTAAAATTTCATCTCTCCACTCTCCGTTAAAGGGTAATGTTTACGAATGACCGCGATAAATCAAATGCAGGTGAAAGTTGTTACAACAAAATTTCGTAATAAATAAATGTGCAGTGTCGGGACGATACACTCTCAGCCCGACACCTCATCCATCGTCGTCAAAGTATTAATAATTAGCAAAATGTCGTGTCTGCGTGATTCTGAGTTGGTGCAGCGCGGAGCTCTGTGTACGGCTGATTTTAATTGTGTGAGCGAGAACAAGCAAACATTACCGGCTTACGAACATGCCTGGCTCGCTCATAAACCGCGGCCGACTGTCACGAAAATATTATTTTATTTATTCGAGTTGTTTTGTCCGCGTACAATTTACCATATTTTGGTCCGCGCCGTCAGCCGGGGTGACGTTCCATTTAAACAATATTTGCGCGACGGCGATAAAAAGTCGCGCGTCAAATCTCATGGGAACGTAATAAAGGGGAGATTTCAATCTTTATACCCATAAAGGTTTCAAAAACGAGAACAATATTTTAAGCTCTAAGGTGCTTGGATTTGAAACGTTTTGAAACAAACTCTTCTCGTTCCTTTTTCTGCATATTTTCCACCCTTAACCCTTTGAGAAGGTCTGCGTACCCCGATTTTGATGAAATTTTAATATGTTATAGATTTCGACATTTTGAACAACTTTTTCTTTTCCAATATAGAGGGGTCGCATTTAGTTTTCGAGATATTTGCAGAAGACTATCGCTAATACTGTATTGAATTTTTCGTATTCCTGCATGCTACACGGCAACGTAAACCTCTTCCGGGACCACATCTGTTTATGTTTTGTTTGTAAACACGTTGTGGAGATGAGTAGCGACAATACCACACCCACCCACACAATACTTAACACGCACCCAGTGTTTCTGAAAAGAAGGTTTCCGTTATGAAATTAACATTTGCGCCAATTTTCAGTATCATATTCGTAATCAGCACGTCAAAATACGTAAGAATCTAGATAATAATTTAGAATCACTGGCTGCGTGTGAATCACTGGGTATGTGTGTGTATGGTGTCAGGCCGGCCCTTTCCGCCTCCCCTGTTTTCTCTCTCATCTCTACAGCGTCAAAATGCAAACAGACGCCGCACCGGGGCAGGCTTACGTTGCCGCGGAGCGTGCAGGAATACGAAAAATTCAATACAGTATTCGCGTTAGTTTTTTTGAAAATATCTGAAAAACTAAAAGCGATCCCCCTATATTGGAAAATTAAAAAGTTGTTCAGAATGTGTTGCTGCATAACATATTAAAATTTTATCAAAATCGGAGTACGCAGACCTTTTCTATATAATTACCAACATTTCTTCCACCTACAATATTTCCATTCTGTATGATCTTTTAAATTTCATGGGTATGAAATTGATGTAATAACTCGTGCTACACTTAAATGTTTAACAATTGATTAGATATCAACATATTTAATAGCGTAAACAATATTTCGAATAATGGCACAGCAATTTTTAGCGGTGGCTAAGAGTCACCACTCGAGTGTTAAGGGTTAATAAAGTAATTATGAAATTCTGAAAGAATGTCCCAAATAAAGCTAATTTGTAGCTTTATTTTTACTTTTCTTTTATTTAAATATCTCAAGGAATGACTGACTGAATATTGTGTCTCTATTCTACCCATCCCCTTTTACCCGATCATGCGACGCTTTCCATCTCTGCCGTTCTGACAGAGAGGGGGTAACTTTGCCTCATCTGGCGACACTAACCCTTCGTTGGAATTTTTAAACGGTTGAAAGTTTTTGTACATTTAAATAATACTTTGAGAAGCATATAGGAAGATTTGTAGCCTAAAGCCTCCGCATCTGCAGTGAGGGTAATCTGGCTCCTGGAGAAGAAGTTCCTCACCCCTGTTTTCGATTGTCCACAGTTTTTGAACAGTTCAATCTGAAAAATTCCTTAAATTTCCCGGCTAAAGAATGCAGCAAACACAGATAACAAGACTGCCCTCTATATCTCTTCTTTTTGTTCACGGTACATAGACACACGTGTGTTTAGAAGGTAGGTAGCCCTTTTACGCAATTTTCCACGCGTGCAGCCAGTCTCGAAAACACTCGAACCACCTCCGGTCGGTTTCCCCGTCATTGAACTTCGCCCACAGATTTTTCTGTTTACATCAGCCGCGGATTTTCCTTGATTCCGCAGCCGTTCGCTCATCGTCTTTGCTCTTTTTCCCAGACTGCGCTCCCGAGGCTCTGTTGCCCTCTTTACCCCGCGTGTTCTATTTTTTGCTCGGTCAGTTTTGAGTAATCTCGCTTTTCCGTTCGCTGTTACAGAACGTCGTCGCTTTCCTTCTTTTCTTTTCCTACCTCGTCGCTTGACGAATTGATCGTTTTCCCTCTTCGACTACCGCCATCTTTACTTGTTTTCTGTTTTTTTTTATCCTTCCGCTGAGCAACCTTTTTCCTTTAATATTTATTCCGTGTTTGAAATTGTTCGATCCATACTAGAACGGAAAATGCAAAGGAGTACAATAATAATAAAAGATGCATTGATGCTCTCGGCGCAGTGATTCGATCAATTTTTACTTGGAAGCAATTCTGCAATTTATCAACTTCGAACTTCGACGTTTCGATCTATGTTCAGATCATCTTCAAGAAAATTAATAATTGTTTCTGTAAATTATTTAACAAAATTATATTGTATAATTTATGTACGTTCGGAAATTTTCATTGAAATTGGTTGAACGGTTTACGAGTTGTAAACGATCGAATGTGGTAAAAGGGCTGAAATTCATGAGAAATTGCAATTTTTAACCACTTTTCATTTTACCCTATCACTTCTTTACCAATTTCAATCGGATTTTCAGAACGTACATAATTTATACGAGTTGATCAAACGTATCTTTTACATTTTCGTTATTGGCACTGTTAAACAGGTTGTAAAAATCAATTTTTACTATTGTTTTTCACAATTTCTACCAAACGCATTTTTTCAACATATTTTTTAGACGCCATTTACTAAACTAATTCTTCTAGTCTTACAGAGAAATTATAGTCGTTTGGTCCAGTCATAAAAAAGTTATTCTAATTTTAAAATGTGTGTGATCAATTATGCTCCTAACTGTATACAGTGTGATGACAAAATATCCCGCTATCTGTTTAGTTTTCTAATTGCAAAATTGTTTTCTATCGCATAGCGTGATTAACACAGTATAATAGACTGCGAATGAACTATGTATTCATATAATAAATACACGATTAAGAATTTTTATAGGGGATAACGAACTATATCGATTCTCATGGACCTGTTAAACAAATTGGAAGTGACCTTCGTATGTCCTATACTCCTTTAGCTACGAAAAATCCTCAACCAAAAAATTATATCTCTCTTGAAACCACATAACTTTCGTTTGAAATATTTTTCGATGTTATCACTCGAGAAAGAGAGAACATCCTGTATATCCTATAATATGAAATTTCAATTTTTCAGTTTGATCTTTGATCCTATTAAATCAGTGATTTCAAATATGGATTATATTCAGTCAGTATGAATTTGTAGTATTTTCATTTTGCTTGGTTCTATGTTTAATTTTAAATTTTGTCTGTATTTTAAACGAACATGATAAAACAGTATTCAACAAAGGAAAAAAAGGAATTTTAGCCTAGAGTGCTTTTAAACGCCTCTGCCTCCCTTTGTCCCATTGTGCTTTCGTCTACCGTGACAATTTAATGAATGATCCTATCAGCACAACTGATGCAATGATACATTTTCATACCGATACCAAAACGTAACTACTTTTCATCCTATTTTTGGAAGTCCTTTGATTCAGGCTGTTCAATATTGCTGACATAAAATGCAATATTCACTGCAAGCTACGTTTATTTATTCTCATTTCTAAATCTAGAACCTCTCTAGATTTAAAAGAGATCATTTTTTAACGTAAAATCGCGATTCGAATTCGAAGTCAGGTGTAAGATTTTAATAATTTCGGTGAGGAAGTTGTTCTAATACAGGCGTAATACAATTTGTGAGATATTAGGACGAAGAACGAGGGAGAGGGAAATAGAGAGAGAGAGAGAGAGAGAGAGAGAGAGAACCGGCGAACTATTTCATTCATCGCCAACTTCCTTCCAGTAGTTGCCGGCAAATATGCGAAATGACGCTCATGAACATCGATACAAGTTTGTAACCGACTACTACACTGTTACGTATTTCGTAGGAATTTCGGGTATAATATTCGTGGTAACGTGATAGAAGCCACCGGAATACCAACGTTACACTGCCACTGCGACAGAAAAGTTAATATTTGTGCTTGCGATCGCCCGAAATATTTTCTTTAATGCGAATTCACCTCGTTCTCGAGTATTGCATCTTCGTAGTGGAGCATAAAGATCATAAGCATTATCTATATGTAAATAAAAATCGAATGCTGTTCGTTGGTAAGACCATCACTTGAGAACGGCTGAACCGATTTGGCTAATCTTTTTTTAAAATGTTCTTTTTTAAAATGTAATAGTCTGAATAAGGTAATAGGGAAAGAAAAATTGGAAAAGTTACCCGGAAAAATGGAAAATTCGGGAAAAACTACAAGTGCTTTTTTAATCATATTTCAATACAGCAACAAAAAAAACAAACGTCGCAGCTTTTAATCAATATTGTATTTCAATAGGTATTTACATTATCGACGTCTGCTTACTTTATAGAAATTTGGACAGTACACCGTCTGTCGGGTCAGCTAGTTACCAATATAATTCTATAATTCGGAATATTTATAATTCGTTCCGTTGATTCAAAATCTCGTTGAACCAGTAAAGTTTCTCATGTGAATATTAGAATCGATCCATCCCCGTAGCTAGGAGCCGTTGATCGATATAGAATTCAGGGGTGTGGAAAGCAGAGATTTCAAGCTTTCAAGGGAGCCCACATGGAACACCCTCCGACTTTTTTTCCACGGAGTTACAGAGGTTCGAAATCCTCGGTTCGGATAATCGAGGTCCCACATTGTCGTGAATTAAACGAGAATACCTTATCAGAATTGGGTAGTGTTTCGTAAAAGTTTCATAAATAAATAACAACACTGAAGTGACATTTATGTATTATATATTATTAAGAGATGGTCGGGATAAATACGATAAATCAACGATAACGAATGATCTTTATTTTGAATGTCTTTCTCCGTCGACGGATCTAACGAAACTGTTTGACGTTCGTTTCGTCGTTAGCAACGAACCGCTTGTAAATAATATTAACGATATACTATACTACAATAGAATTCGCAATCCCCTTTGTCGCGTTCCATCAATTCGAACAATCAATCCCACGTTCTCTGGCTACAAATATTTCCGAGCAGTGTCGATGGTGATCCAGGGAAACGAGCATTCGGGGGCGCAACAGTAAAACAGTAATCGGGGTTTGATAAAAGAATAAAAATTACTGTTCCGGAGGATCTCCTTTTCATCTCTTGCTAGCGTGCACCCCTTTTCGACACCCGCACCGACCGTGCACCTCTACAGCCGCAGGGATCCCTCTTACCTGCTCCAACACCCATCCGAGGTCTATTCTTCTGTCCGCGGCGTTCCCTTCGTTCGCTCTTCTGATATATCGGTAGGCAATACCACTTCTCTCTCTAACGGCACGTAAAGCGGGTTCCTCTGCTAAGCAGATGGAAATTCAGGCGATGCGAGGCGATGCGAGGCGAGGCGAGGCGAGGCGAGACGCGGTAATGCACCTCTCTGCGTCGTATATCGGTGAAAGGGAGAGAGATCGAGAGATAGAGGGAGAGGATTGGGGAGAGCAAGAGATAGGGAAAAGGACAGCGAGAGAGGACGGAGGACGAAAAAGGAAATGGAAACTGGCGAGGAAGCGCGAGGCTGCCCGGGGAATGAAAGAATCCCGCGGATAGTGCCGGTGAAAAGTGTAGCGTATGAAATGGAAACAGGTGAGATATTGTTAAATGATCACTGGCTACGAAATGAACGGCGGGGAATAAGGTGAACAAAGCTCGTGTGAGCGTTTCGGAACGGTACGGGAACGAAAGTGGGTATTTAGGCGGTGAGGGAATCCTGTATTTGCTTTGCTAGAACCGAGAGAGAATTTTTTATTTGCTCGAACGTTTTCTTCTTCTTTTTTTTCGATGATGAGTTAATTGAGAAAGAACGCTTTCATGTGGTTTTCCGTGGATTCTAACGGTACGGAAAGCGAGTAGGATAAAAGTTATTAGACGACGAGGTCGAAGTTCTGGAAATTCGTATGATCACGAGGACCAATTGCTTCGTTTAAAACAATTTTGGTCATCTGATCGTTGGTCGAGATATTCTACTTGTTTGCAAGAAGACAGATCATCCACTGTTCCACTTATTCCGACTAGCCTACTTTGTTTGATCGTAGAGACGAGCCCCTATAGCATTTGTCAGAAAATACGTTGGCCTGTTCTACTTGTCTGATCATATTCGCACGCGTATACTCAAATAAACTGCACCTGATTTATTCGGAATTGAAAGTTCTCCGATTTATATAAGGATGTTCTGGAGATATATAAAAACGCAAGAAAATTTTTGAAAATTTGACAAGATATAATTCTTACTAAATTAATGCAATTATCAAAGTTTGGGTTCGATTCACTGCACTATTTAATATTTATAGCAACTTAAAGTTTGCACATGTTAATACATCTTCTTATGGAGAATTCATAAAATTCCATTTCAAATCCTTTTTAAACCTTGAAAAAACGCAACTAGACACTCCATTTTTTAAATATATATATATATATATATATATATATATATATATATATATATATACAGTAAAAATTATGTAATTAATTATGTTCAAAATTTATTAGAATTCACTAAACAGTTACGGAGCAAAAAATTATAAACTGTTACCAAACGTCAAATTTATCGTGTTGTCATCTTACTAGCATGGAAAGGCGACAACATTGTAGACCACTAAATATATGTAGCTACTATATCATTTATAGTGCAGACGATGATTGCGCGCGACGCATAGTGGGGTATATGCCCGATTTCAGCGGTCATGAAGCAATTTTAAAAATTTTACATAAATTGAAAATTTTTTATGGCTTGAGTTAGTTGAATGTCTGAGGAACAATCTCCCATCATTCGTTTTCCCATTCATGCATCCGTTAAGTACTGAAATTTGTCGGAAGTTTGAAGTTTCGTTATAAACGCTTTCATATCTCAACGAATTCACCTATTAGTAAATTTTACCTTATTCACATACACTAACAGATTTTTGTTTCATATAAGCTTTTTTAGCTAAGTATAGGGTACACTTTTAAGAGAAATTCGCTTTTGTACTATATACATTTGTGTAATTATTAATATTTAAAGATAACCAACGATGAGTCACTTTCTTGATGATTCTAAAACTTTGGTAATGATTTTGTTATACTTCCCGGTGCGACCCGGTGTTCATTTCTCTGCCATTGTATTCTTTGAAGTTTTCTGATTCAGATGCCAGAAAAATTGGAACTGACTACGTCTGCTTTCGTGTTTTATAGTTGATTTACGAAAAAATGGCCATCGCGCGCGCGTGAAAATCGCAGCATTTCTCACATCCTGCATGTTTGCATTTGCTGTAACTCCGTGTTAACTTAAGTAAATACTAAATAATAATAATAAACATACAATATACGCTAAAATAAGAAAACAGTACACTATTAAAATTTAAATAATGTACAGGGTGAGTCAATTAAAGTGTACCCGACGTATATCTCGGAAAGAAAGAATTTTGGAGAAAAATATTTCATACAAAAGTTGTATGGTTTCAAGGGGAACATAAAATGGTGTCATTGATTTGACCTTGGATAGACTTTTAAGAATCACGCGAAGGTCATCTTCAATTTCTTAGATATGTAGAACTCCCTATTGGAAAATGCATACTTTTCGTTATGGCTTTATATTTAAAACACAGTGTTCTTTATAATAAGTATTTTAAAAAGATATTTTAAATGTAAATGATTATACTTTTCGATAGTGTACATAAAATAGACGGATAACATAAAAATATTGATTAGTCTTTGTAATAACAATTCTAAAGAGATATTTTAATTGTAAATGATTATACTTGTCGAAAGTGGACATAAAAAAGACGAATAACGTTAAAATATTGATTATTATCAGTACTACTTGATTGAAAAATGACTACAAACTTTATAATCTGATACGCTCCTCTTTATGGACAAATTTTGCACTCAAAACATCCCTTTCAGTGAAAACGGCATACAGTACAACAAGTAGATATCTCAAGCTTTGAAATGGTTCTTTTTTCATCAAATTTGGATAAATTTTAGCAAAGTTACAGCAGTTTCAATATTGAGCAAATTTTGAATTGGCTGTGGCCGCTGAAATCGGGCGAATACCCCACTGTGCGACGTTTGAATACTTGCCGGTATACTATAATACTTGTCACTTTCTTTATTTTCGGCAATAGTGGAGGTTACCTTTGATTTCCTATTTTTTAAACCATTTTGCTGTTGAGCAAGCCGCCACAAATAAACTTTCTCTGACACTATTTTACCTTTCCAACGGTAAGTTTTCGCTTTTAAAGTATCAGACATTGTAATTGATTTATACATGTTTAAGTAAATTAAGACGTTCAAAATCACGATAGTTTCCAAACGTACATAATACTACCAACTCTCAAATACAAAAATACAGCTGAACATAATTTTACTTAAATTTCACACGTTTATTTTCGGTAGTAACCATAAATATTGCTTTCTGAGGTATTTTTAATTTATTTAAATATTTATTTTTAAATTTTTATTACGTAATTATGTATATTGAATATCAGAAATTTATTATCTTGAAGTTCAAATCAGGGGGTACATCATTCGCAAAAGTCACTTACAATTTTTTATAATATCAAAACAATTTGATTAAAAAGTAAATATAACATGAAATTCACTAATTAAACTAAAGCTTTTTAAATTAATCTGTTTTTTTTTTTTTAATACAAAATGTACTCATGAATGGCTTTCATTGCCAATATATTGGATTTCGAATTTTTTGTACTTTCGTCTCCCATTGGATCTCCAGAACATCCTTAAAATTATCTCGAACATTAAGATTTTTGTAGTAATGGTAATAATTAGATTGCGGATCTTTGTGCAAAATATTCTGTATTGATCGTGGAAAGCAGAAATAAAATAAAAATTAATTTCATCCCTTAATGACTTCGTCACGTTCAACAATATCTTCTTGAATTCGTCTAATCTATTAATGTTATATATTTCACCCAAGTAATTTATTTATAAACTACGGGACTCCGGCCACTGTTCGCTTTGCTCTCGGAAAAATACACACTGTCACGTCGCTCAATTTTCGGTTTCCATGAAAAGGCTTCGCCGCTCTGAGTTTCTGCGCGTGACAGAACTACAGAACTATTTTATAAAATAGAAGGATGCATAAAATTCCGCAGTTTAGTACTAATTTGGTATCAGTCGATACTCTTACATCAGAGTTTTTGCTTGTTTTCTTTATAGATACTTACTTAACATGTAATATGTTATAGGCTGTTTAATAGTTTTCTATTAAAGATATGATTGTGTGTGTGCAACGGTATCGGTTCATTATTATGCTCGCGACACATTTGCAGAAAATATAGTCGTCGCGTGGCCGTTCATTAGAACGAGTGATGAGTACGCCATTACAGAGCAGCACCCTCCTAATGAACAATTCGCGTGTCCATAATTCTGGGCGAAAGCGTAAATTAACTAACAATTGATTTGTACACAACTTTGCTGGACCGGCGCCGAAATAAACGCCACGGTCATAAATATTAGTATAGACAGTCCTCTCCCACTCACCACCCCCCGTTGCCATGGCCGTTGTCCTGCACAGGGGCCGCCGCAGAAATTTCTCCGAGAAATTTCTGTTTGTAATCAAAACGCTACCGCGGCGCGCCGCCGTGAAGGCGGATAACTTTGTTCGTTAGCCACTTTCAGTGGTTACAAAGAACTAATTGAATCATGTTATATAACACCGCTAATTAAAGGAACGCCAGTTAATTGCGTTTCATTAAAAGCTAAATTTCTCTTTGGCCTGCCCGTTTTAGAGCACCGTAAATTTTCAATTCGTTCAAACCAAGTATTATTAATACAATGCCTCAAATATCAAATCGTTACTTTAAATAAACAACTATAATACCGCTTCAAGTTCACCTTTAATCTCCTTGTTAACGATGTGATTTTCTAATAAAACTTTCAAACAAGTCGACTCTGTTCCACATGTGATTAGGCAACTAAGTTTCTTTTCGATAGAAGGAATATTTAAAATTCGAATTTGTTTGTAAAAGAATAAACGTGAATTTTTCCTTAATTTTTTGTTATTCTATTTTAAAATGGTTTAGTAACTTTCGGGACGTCCTGTGTTTATTATGCGTGATAAGTAATAATTCGGGAAAGCCAGTTTGTTTATATTAAACGTTTAAATATGCTATTTGAAAATCTACTTGGAATGTTGTTCGTTGTTAATGTTTACGTTCTTCCTGTCCTCTTTTCCCTTGTCTACGAGAACTATGGTGCAACCGAAAAATCGATGCGGTGCAGTTTTACGGGAAGTGTAGTAATGTCTCGATATCTGTGAAAGAGATGTGCACGATGTTTCTGAAAAATTTATCCCGATTATCGCGAGAAGTGATTCAGAACTTCGATCGCCCAGGATGTAACACGATAGGTGAGACCATACGGATCCAATAACAAAATCATTTTGTTCTTCCGTTATTTTTAAATAAAACTTTTAGCAACACATTCGTCATATTTTTCTGGTTAAAATCAGACTAAATGTAACGTGAAAAAACGTTCTCGAGCTGTTTCTCCTTAACCCTCATACGCTCCTCAAAAATAGCTGCATAAAAGAGACTAGAATAGCAATTCACCCATTTTTATTTTACACGTTAAAATCAACACGTTATGTTTCATTTATAGCGTCACATTCCAAAGAAATACATCGCACGATGTAGACATAAACGGATGAATAATTGTACAGTAAGTGAAAATATTGGAAGGGTGAATTTTCACTCTGAGGAACGTATGGTGGTTAAGGATGTTCTGGAGGTAGATAAAAACGCAACAAGATTTTTGAAAATTTGACAAGATATAATTCTTACTAAATTACTGCAATTACCAAAGTTTGGGTTCGATCAGGTTCGATTCACTGCACTGTTTAATATTTAAAGCAACTTAAAGTTTGCAGAATTTAATACGTCTTCTTATGGAGAATTCATAAAATTCCTCTTCAAACCCTTTTTAAACGTTGAAAAAAAACGCAACTAGAAACTCATTTTTTTATATATAGTAAATATTATATAATTATATAGTAAAAATTATATAATTAATTATCTTCAAAATTTATTAGGATTCACTAAACAGTTACAGAGCAAAAATGTATAAAAACTGTTACAAAATGTCAAAAAATTACAAAACAAAAACTTTTCCCCTGTTCGAATGCGACAAAAACGCATTCCGAGCGTACTACAATGGCGCAGCGAGGAGCATTTGCAGCGTATGTTTGTCGACAAATCGAATGAGATGGGTGCTTCGTACAAGTAAATAAACTGTTTAAACCTACTCGACACAATCTAAGCTTTCGGCCGGGATTCTTTGGCGAATAAGAATCGCAGCGAGCGCGTTAACACCGGCTTTGCATGTCGAGGAGATATTATTTCATTAAGGCGCCCCTTGCAGACTGCGGTCTCGCAACAAGAATTTTAATTTCTCGTTTATGAAAAAATGGCAATTGTGGTTGCATCGAGTCGGCTGAGAATTTCAAATTGTTATTATCACGGTGATAATTAAATTTAATGCTTACCACTGTGCTAGAAACTTTATACAGGGTGAGAGGATTTTAAGAAAAATCATTTCTGATTTTCAACTTACGGTAACTTCTTCAAACGAAATTTTATAATCGTCTACCTGAACTTATTTGAAATTTTGGCGTGGCTTCATTTTTGACACCCTTAATTGCCTTTTTAATAAGATATTTATACATCGGTAAATGGCCGAGAAAGTGAAGATGGTTCTATTTGTTAAGAATTAAAAAATTAAGGTATTTCAACTTTGAAGATTGAAACCCCCGGCTTTGACGCACCTGAGTAATGCTGCTTTTGAAGAAGCACTGCATGAGAAATTAAGAATGAATGAATCTTTCTCCTGTGAACGTCGAATTACATCGTATTAAAAATTTAATCTGTTGTAACTTGAGGAGAGAAAAAATGCTCGGCGATCTATCTGAACCCTTTAAAGGGGGAAGTCTCTACTTTTAATAGCAGTAAGTCGCTTTTTTTAAAGATTCTTTTGCAAGCGGTCAAGACAGTGAAGATGGTTCTTCAGGATATTAGATTTAAACGTCTATGGGAGTTTGAGGAATTCAACCAATTCACGTCTGCGTAAAGAAATGGAAAGAGGATCTACTTTGGCTTATTTTGAAGCTTGAAATATCCATATACCTAAGTTGTTTCTTTTAAATTTAAGAATAAATACGTGTACAGTCTGTGGCCAAAGAAAAAAGAAAAATTAAAATTACTCACGATTTTCATTTATCGATTTTACTTATCTTGCGTTTTTGGTCAAATTTTTTGGACTGCGTTCGAACAAAGGGTCCACCATTAAGGTGTCAGGGGTGTCATTTGCAATTTTCCCGGATTCATTATTTGCGAAGACAGATTATTAATACATTATTAATACATATACAATATACGGTAATTACATAGAAAAGGTCTGCGTACTCCGATTTTGATGAAATTTTAATATGTTATAGATTTCGACATTTTGAACAACTTTTTTCTTTTCCAATATAGGGGGGTCGCTTTTAGTTTTTGAAATATTTGCAAAAGACTATCGCTAATACTGTATTGAATTTTTCGTATTCCTGCATACTCCGCAGCAACGTAAACCTGTTTCGGGACCGCATCTGTTTATTTTACCACGTTTTTATTAGCTCGCTTTCTTGTTTGTCTGTCTGTTTGTTCGGTGGCAAATTTTGCAATTGATTTTAAACTAACTTCCTGATGAGCTAGAGACTTGAAATTGCACACATGGCTCAGAACTGGATGACAATGCATTATTCAAAAATTTTTTTTTAAAAAGTCTTACCGTTTCGGAGAAAAGAACAATTAAATATTTACCTTTTC
>CM052325.1:12019802-12070443 GCA_028455615.1 Lasioglossum zephyrum
ACCATGTATTATCCAAGACACGATACCACACACACCCACCCAGTGTTCTTGAAACGAAGGTTCTCACATTAAACAATATAAAATGAACTAAAACCAATACCAATTTGTTTTACAATCAGATGCGATAATATAATACATGTATGCTGTATTGGTCTCAGTTGATTTTATATTGTATAATGTGAGAACCTTCTTTTTAGAAACACTAGGTGTGTGTTAAGCACTGGGTGGGTGTGTGTGGTATTGTCGAAAAAATAATAAGTTTTTAATTAATATTTAATTAATCTTTTTATTTTCATAATTTTAAATATTACACTAAACATTAGCAATTGGAAATGTGTCAGCAATTGCTTAAAAAAATGCATTAATTCGATTATCGTAATTAGTCTGTCGTCCGAATAAAAATTCTCTCTCATCTCTTCAGCGTCAAAATGTAAAGAAACGCCACACCGGGACAGGCTTACGTTTCCGCGGAGCGTGCAGGAATACGAAAAATTCAATACAGTATCCGCGATAGTTTTTTGCAAATATCTGAAAGACTAAAAGCAACCCCCCTATATTGGAAAAGGAAAAAGTTGTTCAGAATGTGTTGCTGCATAACATATTAAAATTTCATCAAAATCGGAGTACGTAGACCTTTTCTATATAATTACCCAATATACAGGGTGTCCCGAAATTCCTTCAGCATCGGGAAATGGGAGGATGCTGAGGTCATTTCAAGCAAGATTTTCCTTTACGAAAATGTCATCCGAGGCTTCGTTAAGGAGTTATTAACGAAAAACACGGACCAATCCAGAGCGCGACCTACATGTGTTGGTCGCGGCACACCGACAGCTGAGCGCTGTTGGCACGCCACGATGTCTCAACGAACAAGAAATTCTCGACACGTGAATCCTCGCCGATCTCGATGAACTTCAAATACAATATTGTTATAAATTCCGCGATTTAAATAACGTTTTAACATCAATTTTTTACAACGATCGATTCTGAACCACAACTATCACAGTTTTCTCTTAAACGAAAGCCGATAGGCAAAAACTGCAAGAGGGAAATGTTGTTCAGAATCGTGTTTTTGACAACGTATTCGAGTTTCATCGAGATCGGCGAGGATTCACGTGTCGAGAATTTCTTGTTCGTTGAGACATCGCGGCGTGCCAACAGCGCTCAGCTGTCGGTATGCCGCGACCAACACATGTAGGTCGCGCTCTGGATTGGTCCGTGTTTTTCGTTAATAACTCCTTAATGAAGCCTCGGATGACATTTTCGTAAAGGAAAATCTTGCTTGAAATGACCTCAGCATCCTCCCATTTCCCGATGCTGAAGGAATTTCGGGACACCCTGTATATTATACATAATATGTATACATTATAAGGTTACGAATTTTGTTTTTTACAATCAATATTACAAGTATAACAATAAGATCCACCCTACTGTACAGGTCACTGGTACACCCTATATTTGATTTTCTTTGCAGCTATCTTGAACCAACTCGACTGAACCTAATAATCGAATAAAGCACCGAACGTGCAAGTTTCACAGATTAGGTACAAGGCTTAAAAAAGCCCCGCCGCGTCGGTTCCCGCTAGAGCCGCGGCGCTATTTTGCAGGAACAAACACGCATAATTACCGGCTGATCTTGCCGGGGCTCGCTTGCTCGCTCAAGGAAGAGGCTCGCATAAAAGGCGGGGAAAAAAGGCGGAGGCCGCGTCCAAGGGAAAGAACGAGTTATTAAAACGTTTTGAAAATCCCTCCCTCGGCCGGCCGGCTGAGACAATGGCCACGCTAGCTGCCGATTGTCATCGGCTTTGCGAGCCTCGTCCCTGCCTTGGATCTCGTTCACTCCCCGGCGTTGAATCACCGGGCTGTCACGGACCCTGAATGCCAGTCATAGAGGCGACGACTCGATGCTACAGGAAGCTCATTAGGCATCGCCCCAGGCATTTTCTGGCCCTTGCCTCCTAGACTTCGTCAATTTTTCCGCCAGCCCAACCACCCAACCAACCCCCTCCCTCCCACCCTCCAACGTCCACGTGTACATATGCAAATACCGCCTCGAGAATGGGGCGAAAGTTGCCTGGAAATTTCGTTTCCATTTTTTAATTAACGCCACCAAGGTTATCCGACCGCTGCAACCCTATTTCATTTTTATGGGGTTGCGAGATGTCCCCGCGGCTTTCTGGAACCTCGTTTTGTGTCAGTTTTAATAGGATTTTTGTTATTGTTGCTGTTGGGTTGCGGACTTCTGGGAAATACCGTGAACCACACTGTAACACGATCAGGAAACTGTTTAACATTACGGTCTTAACTCGCCAAAATGTTGTTTTATTATTTTTAATTTATTATTATTGAATTAGTCAATTTCTTAGGGTTTCCCAATATTGTCGCGTGTGATTGAAAGAGGTGATTCCTGAGATGATTTAAAGTAACTTTTTCTTTTGTGGAAATATTCTCCGTTGCATGGTTGATGAGTTATTGAGGAAAAACGCGGAGCAATCAAGGCGGGGCAACAGTGGGCGGATCCCGTCGCGGCCAATGGCAACGCCGCGTTACGCTCAGCGGGACCTATCACCGTATGGGAAACCGTATGGGTCTACTCGCCGCGCTCTGATTGGTCCGTGTTTTTCGTTAATAACTCTTTAACAACGCCGCAGAGAACATTTTCGCAAAGGAGAAAGATACATGGAATCATTTCAAGAATCGCCCCTTTTAAAGAAGTACAATAAAATTTGTATATATTTTATGTAAAAAACTGTAAAAATTTAAATGTAAATGTAAATAGCGACTTGTGTAAATAGGTTTCAACATTAGGTTTCATATATTAGGTTTAAGCATAGGAATAAGATAGTTCGTAAGTTAGAGTAAGATTAGGTTAAGAAATATGTTTATGTAGTTATACAGGGTGTCCCAAAATTCGTGTAGTTCCCGGAAATGGGAGGTTCCTTGGGTCATTTGAAGCGACATTTTCCTTTACAAAAATGACGTCGGCGGCTTTGTTTAGGAGTTATTAACGAAAAACATTGACCAATCAGAGCGCATCTACAGCGGATTGATTCTGGCTCAGCCAATGACGCCGCCACGCTAAGCGGGACCTGTCGCTGAGTCGGACTCCGTTCGCTATAGCCGCGCTCTGATTGGTCCGTGTTTTTCGTTAATAACTCCTAAACAAAGCCGCTGACGCCATTTTTGTAAAGGAAAATGTCGCTTCAAATGACCCAAGGAACCTCCCATTTCCGGGAACTACACGAATTTTGGGACACCCTGTAGGAGGAAGAGAGAAAGTGGATTGTAACCCTAAGGGGAATCAATAAAGCTATACATACATACATACAAAGAAGTACAACATTTTTGGGATACTCTGTATAGTAATTCGAAACCTGGACTGAATGAAATAGCATGAACGGAAATGCAATCATTAAAATAGAGTAAAGACATATGAACATTGGATAAGTCTTAACGTTAACAAAATTGACAGTAAAATTGATCCATGACAATTCTTTAGAGTTTACGTATTTTTTGCCAACTTGTCCATGAAATTGGCATATCCAGAAAACTGCTTATTGGATGAATATTTTTTAATCGTACTAATTGGGCTTGAGCCACAAACGTCTGTGTTCGAAGATCAATCTTCTGCATTCGATTTACTTAATAACATTTGCAGAATGATTTCCCTAATCAATGTCTTCCCCGTGTCGAAAATTACGGAATGCAATTCTCGGTTGGAAAAATTAAAGTGAGTTTCTCCCCTCACTGTCAAATGTAAATATTAAAAAAGTGTTTAATATTAAAACCTTATATAATTTGTAATTAAGCTGGAGCGTTTCATTCCCTCCTCCTTCAGCCATGATTATATCGATTGATTATGGTTGTTGGTTCGTTCGCACACCCAATTATATTGTGACGTTGCCGTTATATTTAACAAAAAATTGTTTATTTATTATTCAATAAAAAGTTCTTCAACGATAGTTCAATCTTTCTAGGTTAAAGAAAAAAAAAGAATCAACCCAGTATAGTAAATAATTTTCGAAACTAGATAGAACTGTTAGTATTAGAACAATAAATTTACAGTATAAAAAATCCTCCAAGATAGTGAAAATCTTTCTAGATTAAAATACAAAACGAATGAACTGAATCGAACAAACAGTTTTCGAGATAAAAATTCGCAAACATAGACAAATATTCAAATAGCAGTATTTTCCCAGGCAAATTGAAAACCATCAAAATGATGAGAGTGAAGTTCCCGTCCTCTCTAATCTACATTACACTATACCATAGTTCGATTCGAACAAAATCGCGGACATCGACGCGAAAAATCGATTTGTCGTGTCACAGCCCCTGCAATCTCTGATGCATTCGTTTGTCAACGATTTGACAATGGACGATAGGACAGTGAGGGCCTGGCCAGGGACTGTCACTTGTTCAACTTCCCCTCGAAATGTTAGAAACGTCTGGTATCGTTCGTTCGGCGTGCATAGAAGTCGCGTAGCGAGATTCATGCCGCGATACCGATGATTTCAAGCATCCTGTCGCTTTGCCCTAATTCCGAGTTGCATTATACTTGTGCAGCTGCGGAGGACCATCCCGGAACGTGTCGTTTGGTACCCAGCTGGTCCCCAATCAACGTCGTCTCGCTTATCAAACTTCCAGCTCGCGACACGCGGCCGAAATGACCGGATTGAGGTGCCTGTCCGCTATTTGCATTTGAACCCGCAACCGCGCGTCGCGACGCCTGCTGCAATAAGAATGCCACGGTAATTTTATGCGGCTGGAAAGCTCACACTTTCGCCATTTTTTTTTTTTTTCTCTGCTTTACAATCGCTTCAGAGTCACGCCCGTATACAGTGTACAGTTTAATGTTGCCATAGTATATGCCGTAAGTGTACAGTAAACACTTTACAAATCGTATTACACAGGGTGTTCGATTTGAAAAGAGAGATTTCTCCAGAGGTGTAGATTCACTCCTACGACGGATTACCATTATTTTTTATACGCCCTGTATGGCTGGGGGAAAAATGAAGCGCCGTTTAAAAGTTTTGCAAAAACTTTTTGCAAATTGGACCAAACGACTTGGGTTCTTTTCAGGTGTTCGAAAGATTACGATGATCACGATTTACACCTTTCTAAGTATGTTGTTAAAAGTGAAAAATTTAACAGGTTTGTCGTTAGATTAGTATTGTCCCACCATATCGTGTTACTTGTTCATCCAAATCGATAGACAGACATTAAGTGTTCGGATAATAGAAAGACAGGCTGCAGAATTACGAATTGTTAGTAAATTGTTCGGATAATAGAATAATAAACTAAACATTTTTTAATTGACAGGCATGAACGTTCAAATAATGCAACGACAGATTAACAAATATGGGTCAGATATTACGAAACGACTGATAATTCCGATGCGATTATAATTTCCACGGAAAATGGTTCCCATGTGTTTCGAAATCGATTATATTGCAGCATAAATTTCGAATGTCGTAAGGAATTGTACACAATACAAATGTTATTGCATTTTAATTAGCGATTTTATAACGAATTATTTTAGCAGATAACTTGTTTGGCTATAGAACATTTTAATTGGCCGACTGCAAAACAGTTTTCGTTAGAATGTCTGACTATAGCTACTTCAGCTCTACTTGCCTGATCACGTACATAGTTTTCTCTACTTGTCTGACGATAGCCCTACCTATTCTACTTATTTGAATTGTTTCATAAAGATGCCTTTTGCTTAACTGATTATAAGTAAACCTATTTCAACTTGTTGCTTGTCTGAGACTAGATTGAATTATTCTACTTATTTGAAAAGGTAAAGCTTCGAGTTTTGTTGCATTGGGTTGCATTTTTTCACTTCGATCGTGGAAACGCGTTAATGAGAAGATAAGAGCCAGAAACTTAATTAGAAAGCAATTGTTGCAGAACACGCGTGTTCTGATCCTAGCTTGCTGCCCTGTCGTCAATAGTGATCGACGTATCGAAGGCCGACGACATCGTACGTCAGATACACGTCACTCCCGAGTTGCTTCCCTCGGAATTAATGCTCGATAACAACAACTGTACCCACCATCTCTGAACAATGAGATGCTATTTTTGATGACCCAGGAAACAAATATTATATTACGAAAGCACTCATTGTAAAAGCCACTTTGACATGCTAAAAGTGCACACTTCAATCGTTAAAACGAGCTCAGATACACTATTATCCGATTTTGCCGTCAATATTACCATATTATATTATAATTCTTAGAATGCAAATTTTTATACATTTTTAAACGAGTCGAGAAAAATGTACGGTAACAAACATCAATCATAAGTAATTTTCTAGTCGATAAACTGTACCTGTTCCTCATTCTGATTTTTATAAAAACTTTATTGTTTCTGATGATTTTATAAATGCAATTTTCATCAATATATTCGTGACATCTTTTTGCGTTACGACACTGTTTGCATTACATTCACTTGTTTAATCCACGATTTAATAGAATTTCAATTATCCGAACTGATCAGTGGAATATCTGACAGTCATCCAGATATATTATCGATTCGGATAATCGAGGTTCTACTAAATCATGAATTAAACATGTACATGCAATGTGAATGGAGTCGTGTTTGGGTTCATTTTATCCAGAGAAATGTCACGAACATGTTGGCGAAAGTTTCATAAAGAAACAATGAAAAACAATCGAAGACAATAATCGAGAACTCTTCTGAGCCCATATTAGGGTCTATTAATATGGGCTCAGTTTATCTACTTTGGTGCAATTTTATAATTATGTTCGTAGTAATGAGAATTTGAAGCACAATAACATTTTAGGATTAATAAAAAATACACCATTCACATGATTGTACTCATAGATATATTATTTATTTACAGAAACACGTAAAGCTATGTAGTTTAACACAAAAAACGAACTGCGAAATTTCCATAAAGCCACGTGTTTTTTTAAGTAGACAACATCTAGATTAGCAAAAATTTCTTCTATATTTATAAATTAATACTTAGCGTGATTGCCATTTCTTTGAATAACGTCGAAAATTCAATTAGATATTGATGAAATCAAAGTACGAAGAGTTCGAAGAGAAATTTCGCAATTCGTAAACTACATAACTTTACGATTTTTCCAAAATATTTTCATTACTGCGACATAATTATAAGATTTCGCTAAAAAATGAAGCTACATTTTTTAAAGAATCGACAGTTTCATCGCAAACCAAGGGTGTGTACCCGTTTAAAGATAAGAAAAACTGCGGGCACCAGAATGAAAATTCTTCGGAAATGAAATTGCGGTATCTCTCACTTGGTGAAAATGATTATCTCAGTGACGAGGCAGCGTTGGAGGGTTTTGATCCTACTATTATGAACTGTAAGGAGTAATAAAGCGGGTTGGAAGGGTCGAGTTTTCGTTAAGCCCGACTAAAAATGGAGTGGAATCCATAGGAATCGGTGGAGACATTTCGAAGGAGATGCGGTTTTCCCCATCCGGCCGTCATCCTGGAAACGAGTTTTCCGGCGGGAGGAGCGCTCGGAATTCCCCAGTCAGGAATTACTATCGTGAATTTCATAGCAGGATGTTCGTTAGCAGGATTTCTTTTCCTCCGGTCGACCAGCTGGCCACTCGACTCGAGTGCATTCTTATTCAGCCGTTTTCCAGTCATTGTCAGAAATCCTCTTCGTAAGGCGCGATTCATCATTCGTTTCGGGACTCATCGCCCCTCGGAGAAACGGGGCTTCCGGCGCGATTTCAATGGCCGAAATTATATCCCCGAAAAATCCTTTTCCGTTTTCGGGAGTTTTAAGAAGCGTTTCGTTACTCCCGATCTTCGTTATTTTCTTTTTTTTTGCGGTTTTATACTCGATTATTGGAATTCGGAACGGACGAAAAAAAATGTTTTCCCTAGGAAGTTGTGAACTGTTGTAAATTCGTAAAAACAACTCGCGCAATAATCTACCTGGGCTCATTCGAAAGCTTGAAACTTCTACTTCGAACGAGTTCCAAGATACTCTTTCCTTTGAATTCTTTAAATTCGTACGTCCTTAGAGAGTTCCACGTATCACAACTTCGTAAAAAAGATCTCACGACGATGCACTTACGCTTATGTGAAAGCTCGAACTATCACTGTTGTATTCCGGATACTTAACCTTTTGGCCTATAACCACGAGTCTGACTCGTGGTAAAGAATTTGTGCCATAAGCGAAAACCACGAGTCTGGCTCGTGGTAAAGAATTTGTGCCATAAACGAAAACAACGAGTCTGACTCGTGGTAGGTTCGCCAGTTCGGGTACACGGCTAAACAGTTGAATGTCACGGCGCGCGACCGACTTTCTTGTTTACTATAGCTCGCGCAATTGGCAGATATTGTGTAGGCCAAGGGGTTAATGTACAATATACAGGTTGTTAAGGCTATTACTAGCCAGCATTTTTTTTGTAAATAGTAAATATTAGAAGAAAATGATAGAGGAAAAAGTGGTACTCTTTTGTATGCGCAACACAATGGCATATGTATTTTTATTTCATTTACATTATTTTGTTAGAAATGAAGATGACCTTCAATTTTTTTAATGGAATGCTATACATTTTTTTAGGCCGTATGAAAGCGTGTGTCAAGACGAATTCATCCATCTACTACACAATGACCTTCAAGATCATGCAAGGTCAAAAATGGAAGAAACGAAAGAAAAAATTTGAATATTCCGTACCAATGTGTTGGTACTTTTCGTACGGAAGTTGTTGAATTTTCTTCAAAATGCAACAGGATTTCTAATTTCTTATCTTCTGAAATAACAGATCTCCGATTGTGAGAATTATTTTGTACGGACCGACCCTGTTTCCTCGAAAAGCTTTACAACCAAAACAAACTGATTTTCATTTGGTTGCACTCTTTCCGGATATTCTTCTAAGTATTTCAATTTACTTTGTCTTTTATTTCTATTGCACTGATAAGAAATGCGTAGCATATCCCTTTTCTCGTCTACCGAATAACGATACATTGCTATACGATATTACCGATCGGTTTAGGAAGTAGTACTGAAACTGCCTCGTTATGGTGGAAATTAGAAGTAAACATTCTGACAGTGAATGACAACATCATTCGATTTGTAGCTAATACGGAATACTTGTAAACACATTGGTACGCAATATGCAAATTGTTTCTTCTATTTCTTCTATTTCTAACCTTGCATGACCTTGAAGGTCATCGTGTAGTAGATGGATGAATTCGTCTTGACACACGCTTTCATACGACATAAAAAAATGTGTAGTATACCATTTAAAAAATTGAAGGTCATCTTCATTTCTATAAAAATAATGTAAATAAAACAAAAATGCATATGTCATTGTGTTGCGCATAAGAAACAGTACTACTATTTCCTCTATCATTTTTTTCTAATATTTACTATTTACAAATAAAAATGCTGGCTGTGAGCTGTTCTTTTTTTTACCACGTTTTTGTTAGCTTGGTTTCTTGTCTGTCTGTTCGGTGACAAATTTTGCAAGATGAGCTAGAGGCTTGAAATTGGAAACATAGCTTAGAAATGGATGACAATGCAATATTGAGAAAAATATTTTGAAAAAAGTCTATCCGTTTCAGAGAAATAACAATTATTCACTACAATCCACTAGTAGTTTTGGAAAGAACTTTATCAGCGTCCCGGTTAGTCGTGTCAGTGTTAATTGTTTCCTCGGCGAGGAAACCTAAGCCAGCACTATCGCTGGCGCGCTGTAACTCAAAAGTATGCATCTCGAGTAAAGTTCGACAGCCGGTCTGACGAAGTCAATCCACCGTCTAACAAAGTCATCGAAAGCATCGAGGCGTTCAGCTCCTCCGGCATCCTGCGTGGAGGAAGCCGGGATTAGTGCTGGGTTCTGTTCATCCGACGCTGATGGAATCTGAGCCTTCATTTAGCTCGCTCCTGTCAAGCCTTTCTCCTCTCCTTCGACTGTTACTCCGGGCTCCCTCAAGTTCATCTTTCGTCAATCTATGTTGCATCGCGGATGCAAATGTCATGCATGCGTAACTCAATGACTCCACCGCCACTCCAAAATACTCGGAAACGCCTATCCTGATTTGCCTAGATCAACCGAAACGTATGCAGAACATATTCGGAAAGTGGATGTTGAAAGTCTATCGAGAAATAATATTGTTTCGCCGTATTAACAGTGTTAAAATCGGTTTCAATGTAACATCGTCAACTTACGCAAACGGTTCTAATATTTCTATTAGTTTATGTATACATGTAATTGGCTTTCGGCATAGAAAATGAAATGTTTGGAAACACCGTTCCAGCGAAAAAAACCATGGTATACGCGATGAACTTATTGTGGATGCTTCGTTTTCAAATTAACATAGTTAGTCATAGTTCGGAAGTTATGTATAAAACATTGGCAGCGACGTCAGAACTTTCCGTGCGCTAGGACTCCTCTTCTTTCTTCCTTTTTTCTTTTTTTTTCTCAGCTCTACCAGTGCTTCACGCTCGAATCCCTCTGGCTTTTAGATCTCATTAAATTGCATTCTAGTTATCGAATTAAAGCGCAGGCTACGTCGAACGAAAGCCATTCCCTTTAATTCTCCAATTTGCCGAGAAGGAACGTAATCTCAATGGACAGATTGTTCCGAGAGTTTCGTCCGAGCTAAAAATCACTTCGACAATTCCCCGCTGATGTCGTCCTTTTTCTTTCGGAAAACTTCTCAAAATCTACGACGCCTCGCTCGCTCCCCGAAATCCTTTTACAAGATCACTGATTGCAGTCGAACGACTCCGGCCACTATTTTTACTTGTTAACGCTTGGGAAACACGCGATCCAAAAAAAAAAAAAATTGACTCCTGGTCGAGATGTAAGAAGAGGATTCGAATTTTCGAATGAGCCCTGGTACATTGTTGCACGATCCTTTTTTCATCAGGTTACTCAATTATTTGTAAGGAGACATTTGAACGAAGAATATCACTCACTTCCACGCTTAGTTACTCGTGTAAAAACATACTTTAGGATCCGTTTAAAGTAGAGATTTCATGTAAATATTTCCTTATGTAGATCGTGGAGTTGTTAATAACAAATACATTAATGTTATCGGCGCACTGGTTCGATCAATTGTTATTTAAAAACATTGTTTGCAAATTACCACATTCATTTCAACGTTTCGATCTCCCTCTAGATCATTTTCAAGAAATAATGGTAATTATATAGCAAAGGTCTGCGTACTCCGATTTTGATGAAATTATAATATGTTATAGATATCGACATTTTGAACAACTTTTTCCTTTTTCAATATAGGGGGGTCGCTTTTAGTTTTGGAGATATACAAAATCCCATAAAAAATTTCGCTTTTTTCTTTCCCTAAAAACCTTATGTAGGGAGAAGTCGTCTTCGAGCGACGAGAATTCCGTCGAATGTCGCCTCGCTGGAAACGATAGCGACGCGACCATATGATATTTATTATTTATTTGGCGTTGTTCATGTTTATTAATTTCTGTTGTTTCATTCATTCTCGTTTGACGTGTTTAAAAGAATAGACGTGTATTTAAGATTTTGTATCCATTATATTTGAAATTAAACCTTAAATCCTACATTGACGACTTAAATCCTACACATATTTGGATTATTACGAACATTTTTTAAGTGACGCGTTTACCAACGAACAGCATTTACTTTTTATTTATATAGATCAAATATTCAACCATGTCATGGTACGGTTATTAATAATTGCAACAAGTCTCGAATAATACAATAATATTATTTCCGTTTCCGGCTTTTTATATCTAACCAATCCATTTCGTCAGAAACGCATAAAATCCCCCGTGTTATTACGTGTTCATTATTATCAACATTATATATATCAGACAGTTGGAGGGAAAATAATATTTTAATATAATTTTCCCACTAAATAAATGTCTCCGGAATTAATAAACGAAGCGACCACGCATAGCGACACCGTGAATTCGGATAGCCGCGGTTACAAGAAGGCAAAACGGAAATTGCGCTACACCCGCATTAATTGATTCCCTGATGAATTCGCATCAGACACAGTTATGGGTTGCGCCATTATGTCTCGGTTTTCCATATTAGTCAATTCAATTACGGAGCCGGACATACACGTGTACCCGGGACAAGAGTACGTCCGCATATCCGACGATTAATCAACTTGTTCAGTTGGCCGCGGTTACATGCTGGATATACTAGGTTCGATCGATTCGAATAAATCCCTTTGAAGTCGGCCGATATATGAAGTATTATTCGAGGAATCTGTTACGCCAGGGAATTTAAATATATCTATCGCGTGCCAAACGCGCGCGCGGTCGCCTGCGGTAAGTTTCCCGGTTGATCTCAGCTGCTATGTCTGCTTTCTACATGGTATTTCAGGGAAAATTAATTTCAATTATTTTATTTAATACTATACCTAGTTCGGTACATTTCGAACAATACTAATTGATTTAATTAAATATGTGTCATGGCGTTTCATGTGTATGTGTGTGTGCGTGTTTCATTCAAAGTTCACTGAAAAGGTAGCGAAAGATTGTAATTCATACTTTAGTGAATTTACTTACTTTTTCACACATCACTTACATTTACAATAATATGGGTGTTTATTAAATATATTTGTGTGCATCATAGTGCTAAACATTGCATTGAAAAAAATGTTTATACGAATATACATAAATGTATAATGTATACATACGAGTTTTATTTCAGTTCATTTTTAGTTGAAGTTGTTGAAATGTATGGTCATTCGAATATTAAATTGTTGTACAAGGAAGAACGGTCAGTTTAATTTTTGAAGCGCGAAGATTAGAATTTGAATGTTGAAAGTAAACAGCGAATTTTTAAATAGTTAACGCAGAGGATAGGATATTATTCTATGATAATTATTTTTATTTTATGACTCCTGACCCTCCCCCTCCCTCCCACCCTCAATATTAATTTAATAGGAGCTGTAGCCACAAGTTGTATCACATGGCAATTTGAATTTTTCTAGTTCAAATATAATTGCTACTGGCATTCGAACAGTCCTGTCCTTGCGTTTACAATTTCTGCTGCGCTGTAATACGGTTGGATATTGAATATTGATTAATGGTTAAATATTGGCCAAGCTACAAATCCACTTCAGTGTAAATACATTTTCGGCTACGCGGAGTAAATATTTATACTGGATGCAATGTCGATTTATTACGCTTATCAAAAACTTTAGTGGTTCCGTTTATATGTATAGTATATGTGTATAGTATAATATGTTTTTAACTGTCACTGACCTGTATAGTTTCATCAAAACTGCAGGTGGTTGGCTTTGATGTTCGTCCTGTAACAAATATATAATAATATTAATGTATAATTAATTGGCAATAAGAACAGTATAATAGTATGATATATGCTTCATTAATTTTATTCTAAATTAAAATAAGTATATCTTTATTCAAATTTATAGTTTGAATAGAAAGAAAAATTGTTTAACAAATGCTTAACAATTATTTTCACCTTTTGTGACTTCTTTTTGATAGGAAAGTATCTAGAAAAATATTATTAGAGGAAATAAAAACAAAAGATTTGTCATTTGTTTTATTTTTTAAAGGAAAAATTATTCTTCAAATTATTCTCAATATAGAAGTCAACGTTATTAATTGTGCACCTATAATTTCGATTACACCATCGCAAACGATCAACAAGAACAAAACTGAAACTGATATAAATTTTGAAAAATCAGAATTTGCAATCTTGAAAATCAAATGATAGAAAAACTACCAAGAAAACGCTATAGAGAGTTACACAGAACCTTGAATTAAAGTTCCCTCGCCAAGAAAGCCCCGCGGAATCTCAGCAAACAGCACTGTGGCCTTCATTACACCTGTTTACCACGCGTTTAATTTCCTCGCTGACGAACCTCCTCTGAAATGTGACATAGTCCCGCAGTGTTATTGTCAGTCGCAGACCGCCATTTTGTTACAGTGGATCATTTTGAGGAAACGAATAAAGCTCGAACGTGACTGTTAACTTTCACAAATAAAAGTTGTACAACGATTTGTTTCTCTTTTTAAATTAACCTTGTACAGAATGTACAGGACACGTTTCACCTGAAAAATAGTTTTTTTTTATCGCGAATTTTGTAGAATACAATGCAATAAATAAAATGTAGTTTTTAAAACTGCCTTCAATTTTAACTAAATAAATCAATTTTTTATTAAAATTCTGGCTGAAACTTTACTGTTAAATTCCATGCATTTTTTAAACATACGTCAAAGGAGATTTAGATAAACAATGTGTATAGTATAGTACATTTTTTTAATTTTTATGAAAATTGTAAACCACTTTGTCAAAAACAAGGTAATCGCGACTAAAAAAAAAGTTTTTATACTTCATTCGACTGGCATTTTATTTCAAAAAGTATATTGAGGTACTTTACTCGAAAATTGTATAATTTAAGAGTTGACTTCTTTTTTCTGTGGGTAGGTGTGGCCATAGCTTTCGGTTGTTCCTGAAGAACAACGTAAAAGCGAGAGAAATCATGAAAAATTAAAGTGTGTGGAGCCGAGCATGGGTCGGGTGGGTATCTTTTCTGTAATTCTCGTATGTTTTAGATTCGCAGCTATCTACACCGAGTCTATTCGAGTTGCTATACGAGCGGGTGTCTGTGTTTTTTCCCCAGGGATTATCTGATACCAAAGGAAAATGTGCCAAGGGACGCGGCCCATGCGGTGCCTGTCGTCGAACAAATAATAATAAGCTCCGGAAGAGCCTTTGTCGAGGGGATACTCGAACATAGGGTCGTTGTCACGGCTGGACTTCTCTTCCGCTTCTTTATTTTATTCTTCCATCCCACGACTGACTGACAAGCTTCTATCGGACACACCGGCGACGTCCAACTTTCAGGATTTCGAGGGAAATCTTCAGGAATTGAGGATGTTTAATCTGGCGTGAGTTTGTTGGGGATTGTTGGATGAAGCTGGCCGTATTTTAAAGCGAACGACTGAGCTGTTAACACTGTACCAGAGTCACCAGATTAGAACGATTGATTCGAATTCAGGGGGAAACAGTTACCCCCTCTCTGCCGGTACCGGACTAGCCACGTGACATTGTGACACGTGTCACGTACCGGGCGGAAGCGTGGGGTGTAGTGTCATAGAAGGGGAAGGTAGAGCGGGGACACGAACTCTTGATCTAGAGATTCCACATTATGCAAACAAAATTGTTTGCATCGATTTTTTGCAGAAATGTTAAATTGAAACGTCTTAAGTTTACCCTATTGTAACGTCATGGAAGAAAATTTTACCAAAATAAGAAAAATTAGTTCTCTAAAAATTATTGACAAAGAGAAATTATTTTACGAAATTCTACAAACAGACATTCTTCCTTTAATATTTCTGGTAAGGTGGGTCTAATACATTGAAACTCTTAAAATCTTTCATCCTTTAAGTAACCCACTCAAAATAATTATTTACTGTGTAACTATAAATATAATATTTTTGTAATTTCATTGGATCACTGCATTTTTAATATTCATTTTAGTTTCCGCTCTGAATTCCGCCAAACCCATAAACGTATCAAATTTACGGTCTACTATTATTACAGTGCATTGTCAATTTTTATAGAATACTTCAGTTTCACTTGATATCGCTTTCGACTAAAGTGTTCTTACGGGCGTAAAACCGTACCTTGAACGAGCCCTCCAACAATTTTAATCGAAATTCCAAATGACTACGACGGCACAATGACTACGAAGGTGCGGAATAATTAGAACATTTTGATCGTGAAGCGGGATAACGCGAGTGCAGCGATATTTTACTTCGAACGTTCTAACGGTGCGCGGACCGGCGGTACATTCCGAAAATAATGGGACTTGTTTAAACACCGATGTAGATAAAATGGAACGAAAGGTGATAATTTTGTTGTGTCACATTGCTGTTTCCTTTTCATTGTACCATTTCTTCTTCTTGTTATTGCAATTCGTTTATCTGATTTGTCGCTTCCCGCCCATTGTTCTACGCGGGGGTTAACAAACTGCATAATTCAGTCGGCTTGCACAGTTTCCGAAATATTATTATTGTAATTTATTACGAGTATTTATGTTGTTCTTGTCTGCCTGTAAAGTTGTACAAAATTAACATATGCAACCGCTCGAAAAACATTACGAACTTATGGGATGACCTAATGAAAAACTTTAACTATTTTTCTTTGCAATTCCGATCAGTAGCAATATTTCGAAAATTTTATTTACTCGCAAGTAAACGAATTATCTCAACATGACAACGAATCTCAACTCATTGGATACAATTTTAAGAAAAGTATGAAATTTTGGTAATTATATAGAAAAGGTTTGCTTACTCTGATTTTTATGAAATTTTAATATGTTTTAGATTTCGACATTTTGAACAACTTTTTCCTTTTCAAATATAGGGGGGTCACTTTTGGTTCTCGAGATATTTGCAAGAGACTATCGCTAATACTGTATTGAATTTTTCGTATTCCTGCACGTTCCGCGGCAACGTAAACCTGTTCCGGGGCCGCATCTGTTTATTTTTTGTTTGTGAACACGTTGTGGAGATGAGAAGCGACAATATCACACCCACCCACTCAGTGATTAACACGCACCTAGTGTTTCTAAAAAGAAGGTTCTCACATTATACAATATAAAATCAACTGAGGCCAATACAGCATACCATGTATTATCCAACACACGATACCATACACTCCCACCCAGTGTTTCTGAGACGAAGGTTCTCACATTAAACAATATAAAATGAACTAAAACCAATACCAATTTGTTTTACAATCAATCATGCGATAATATAATACATGTATGCTGTATTGGTTTCAGTTGATTTTATATTGTATAATGTGAAAACCTTCTCTTTTTAGAATAATTAGGTGCGTGTGAAACACTGGGTGGGTGGGTGTGGTGTCAGGCTGGCCCTTTCCGCCCCCTGTTTTCTCTCTCATCTCTATAGCGACAAAATGTAAACAAACGCCGCAACGGGACAGGCTTAAGTACGTTGCCGCGTAGCGTCCAGGAATTCGAAAAATTCAATACAGTATTCGCGATAGTTCTTTGCAAATATCTCAAACACTAAAAGCGATCCCCCTATATTGGAAAAGGAAAAAGTTGTTTAGAACATGTTACTGCGTAACATATTAAAATTTCATCAAAATCGGGGTACGCAGACTTTATCAATATAAATACCGCGATTTTTAATCGAAGAAGAAATGCTTACGCTCCGCTTCTATTTTTTCTCGCAAGCGCATTGTCCAAAGTGTAGATACCTGTAGGTATCACTTTTCAGGGGGTGGATATTCCGACGCCGACATCGATTAACTCCGCCGCCAGAATTTCAGTTCACACTTTCCCCGATGCTTCTCGCGTAGACCTGTCCTGCGTATAATAAGTTGCGATATCATAACGATACCACGTTCGGGAAATTGAAATGCAACACACGGAACGTCACGCGGCGCTGTCGAAGGTGAATGTAAATAACGTGGCCATTATCGATTTGGCAGAAATCCCGACGGATCGTGTCCTATTGCATGTTTATTGCTCGCAACTTTCCTCGACATTGTCTACTTTCACGACCAAATTCTAGGAACAAAACCATCTTTACTACTGCGACTGAATCGTAGTGAAAATACGTTCGAAATGGCAAACTTCTTGGAAGCCGTCAAAATTGAATTAATTATTGAACGAGTCTTTTTAAAGAAATTACAACAGTTTAAATTTCCCAAGAACATATGTCTTTAAAAATTTCCAAGATGAAGACATTCTTTGCTTCTCCACTTAATTTGCTGGTGTAAAAGCATTCCAAGTAAAAAAGTATATTAGGACTCGTTTCAAAGTAGAAGTTTCAAGCTTTAGAATGAGCCCAGGTAGAGTATTGTACAATTTGTTGTTACGAATTTACAACAGTTTAAGCATCCAAGGTCATCTAAACTAAAAAATTTTCTAGAAAGAGACATTCTTCGCTTGCCCGCTCAAGATAGAAAGTGCTTTAGGACACGTTGAAAATAGAAGTTCCAAGCTTTACAATGTGGCTGGTTAGAGTATTGTATGAGTTCTTTTAACAAAGTTACACTGTGTTGAAATTACTAAACTTTGCAAAGACATCTGAATTTGCAAAAATTTCCAAGGAAAGACTTTGTTTTCTCGTGGATTTCTAATGTGATCATATTCTAAATATGTATAATATTTGATATTTTATTTACTTCTATAAATGAAATAGTTTTTTGAACAGTAATCTGAATATTGATGCGCTGTTGACCGATATTTTTTCGTAAAATTTAATCGTATCAAACGTCCAGCAATGTCGACCTGCATATTTTTATTAAATAATTCCAGTATCACAATATTTGCGAAGGTTCTAGCCTGGAAATTTTTCGACAGCAAATATTTTAACCACCGAACAGAGGCGCGTGGTCTCATATATGTTGGTGTTTCATTTCCGGCTGATAGTTCGTTCATAGATAACAACTTCCGCGTTACTGGCAGCGTTTTTATTGAAACATAATTTTACCCAGCGTCACTATGAAAGCATAAACTAGTTCAGAACCAACAAATTAAAATAAATTAAAATTAAGTTCTTGAATACAGCTTAAAAAAATCACTGGACAAAACATTATAAAGTAAATATTGTTCGATCGAGTTCGATTTTTTTCATTTGCTTTAGAAACAATTGTTTTAAGGTCTTTTTATTCGAAGAGTGGTTTTCCTACAAATATTGGTTCTAAGGGTGGTTTTTTTAAAAATATTTTTACAGTGAATTAAAATCGATAGACCATACCACGTGGGTAGGTTACGTAGATCCAGAAGAATGACGAAAGAATCTGTTGAAATCTGGGATCAAAGTGATGGAACTTTGATCCCGGGATTCCCGGCATCGTCCACGGGCGCCTGTGTTTGAAAAATATATACATTTCCTAGCTCCAGACTGTGTCGATGCAATACGAACGCGCAGCCTCTATCCGTGGTCTTATGAAAAACAAGCTTCGTTGGTTCGAAAATTGAAATTTTTGCTGTATGAATTTTACCGCAATATAGTCTCAGAAGAAAGTGCAATTTTGTTGAAGTGTGCATTTGTACTGTGACCGTATAAATAATGATATCAGATGATTCAAATAATTATTGTAAATAAATGGTGAAGGTGTTGAAGCATTTGCATTATTTTCCATTCATTAAAATGATTTTAGAACGAAAGATAATTTTGATAAGTCAGAATATGCACAACATTTAAAGTTATGAACAAACTGGTTCATGGGAGATACCTAAGGATGTTCTGGAGGTAATTAAAAACGCAAGAAAATTTTTGAAAATTTGACAAGATATAATTCTTACTAAATTCATGCAATTACCAAAGTTTGCACATTTTAACACGTCTTCTTATGGAGAGTTCATAAAATTCCACTTCAAACGTTATTTAAACCTTGAAAAAACGCAATTAGAAACTCCATGTTTTAATATATATACAGTCAAAATCAGGGGGAACAATCATTCGCAAAAGTCACTTAGAATTTTGTATAATATGAAGAGAGAATTTGATTAAACAATAAATAAATTTAACATGAAAGCTATTTAAATTATTCTATTTTTTTAATGCAAAATCTACTCATGAATGGCTTTTATTGCCAACATATTGTTGGATTTTGAATTTCTTGTACTTTTGTCTCCCATTGTACCTCCACAACATCCTTTCCCTACTTGTTCACGTGGGTCACAGGAACGTATCCAATTTTTGTCAAATAAAACCAATCCCTGTCACTGCCACCGTATAAATCATCCATCCTTGAATTCCGGTGACTCGTTAGCTCCCGAAACCAAGCGACATAAGTTCCTCGGAAAGGAACGAAGCAATAGTAGTCGGGTCACGGACGGCAAGTTTAAAATTAGAATTCCATGGAGATGGTAATTGCATGCATCAACGAAGAACAGTGCTCGTAGGAAACTTTTAATTTGGCCATTGAATTAAACGAGCGCGCTGCGTTTAGGGGTGCGTGGCTGTGTGTGTGTACACACACTTTTGCGACACGTCGGAAACGATTCGATACCGATCCGCGATATCGATCCGGGAGAAGAGAGACGTTCACGAGTTGCACGAGATCACTTTTAAAATTCGGAAAAACTGCGTTTTTGCTCGAAGAAAAAGGAAAAACAATTGTGATCTGGGAGAGGGCGCAAGGGGACGGGAAATTGCGCGCGAGGAGCTTTTAATTCCCTCGTTCCATTCAATGTGAATTGCACTGCCGCGCCGGCGTGCACGTTCGCGTAGCCGTTTATGCACGCGTGCACGTGTAAACGCGGTCTGATGCACACACGGCCGAATTCGCTACTGTCTTGACTGTTGCCGAATGACGAAATGAAATTCCCCGCGAAACAGAGGAAGTGTACTTTTCCTGGAATATTGAAGCCAGTCCGCGGAAAATTTCGGATAGTAAGATTCGTAGCAGCATTTATAGTTGCCAGTTTTGTTGGCCCTCGTTGGAGCACTGGTTCGACCAATCGTTAGAAATGTCGACCTTTTATGCAGTCGGGCCCAGCTAATCGGGCCACCCTAACCGCAATACTAAATAAATAATATCATATTCTGTCAAGTCCATTGTTACTTAATTGTTCATTGTAAACTCGATGTTTATTCCTCCTTTATACAAAGAAATATACACTTAGGTTCCATAGTGAATAGTTTCCCCTCGTAGCACAAAATATTGTATACACATTCATATAATATTAAAAAGCGATTCAATCTTTTTTTAATATTCAAATGTACAAAAGTACAAAAGCCATCCCTTATGATTTTTAATTTTTGTTATACATTTAAGGAATACTTTGAGGAGCATATGGTGTTCATAGATAAATTTGTAGCCCTGAAAATTCACTGTTCAGCAAAATATGAACATTTAATCGACCCACTGTATCGATTTCATGTTTCTAAATTTTTCGGAAAAGATCTGATTCTTCTAGCTTCAGGAGTTATCGAATGTCGATAATTACTGTACCACCCTGTATGCGATGTGTACACGTATACTCTCCGGGCTTTAATACATGTATATATGTCAGACGCATAAACAGTCACGTACAATATTACTGGTTAGAGGAATCAAATTTCCGTTACTTCGATCCTGGGTTTCCCTGATCCTATCACCTTACTGGCAAAGTTGAGGATTATATAGCCAGCAGTGTAGAAATATACCGAGTACCTGCCGTATATGTTGTAGAAAATCATCCGTAAATTTAAAACTCGAATCCTCCTGCTTCCTAGTCAATTTCCAGAATATTCCATTGAATTTTTGAAAATTAAATAACAAATATTTTCGATGCGCAACATTCAATCCTCACCACGTGGCACAATGTTTCCTATCGGAGCCATTGATACCGATTTTCGAGAAAACATTCACAATTTAGAAGTATAAATTATTACTTTATGGAGTTAAAACTGCTGGGAAATGAAAAGGGGCTTATTGAAGAATGAAACAAAACAAAATAACATAAGCATTGAATCTACAGAATCAATTCCTACAAAGAACAATGCAATATCTTGTATAATAACATGACAATATTTGTTTAAAATTGAGAAATATATTTTCTTTTTCAAATTTAGTTTCTTAAAAATTGTGCGTCCGGGAAAAAAATTAAGGACAGATTCGGAATCAGCGCAAAAAACTCTATAAGATCCACCCAATAGTTATATGAAAACATTTTTAGTGTTGGACAGTGTAATTAGTTTTGATTAGAGTTTCTTCCGTCGTGGAATGGATATTTAATGTCACGTTGATCAATGATATTTTATTGATCGATTAGAGAACGAAATGGATTATTTCCGAGCAACTGATCGAAATTAGGATCGCTGGTTGGCTCGCAACGTTCGTTGCTCGAGTATATTATTGATAGCGCACTCATCTCTTCTGTGTACAACGAAAAACTCGTGCAGAAGGCCCATGGCAAAAAAAAAAAAATAAATTTCCTATGGAAAATAGAAGAACGGAATACGTTTTACCCAGTTGATATCGGAGAAATTCTTACTCGCTTTTTGTCGATCGAGACCTGTGTGTAGTTTCAGACGGAGCACGTACGTCTCCGTCTCGATATAAAGTAGCGTGTATCGATTCCTAGACGATTGGTTACTTCGAGTCCAAAAATGGTTGGAATACTGACAAAGAGTTCTTCGGGGTTGTTACAAAAATTCAATAGTTTTGCATAATAGTCTCTACTCAGTTTTATAATTATTAAAAATAAACGATCCTCTAACTGCGTGTAAACATCGTTTGGATATAAATCGATATGTATATGTATATCTCGTTGAAAAATGAATTTTCCCTGTTAAATATATTTATATGCCTTCTTTAATCCTCCCATAAAAAAATTTCATTTTTAACTTCCCGATTTTATAGGGAAGTTACTGTAATTACCCCGAAAATCGAAAATCGATTTTTTAGCAAATCTTCACGTTTCCTGGTCATTGGAGTCATTTTAGACTATTTTTATCAAAATGTCTCTCTCTCTCTCTCTCTGTGTGTGTGTGTGTGTGTGTGTGTGTGTGTGCGTGCGTATGTCCGTTTCTATGATATCATATTTTTCGTTAACGTTTTCTGAAAAAGTAACAACGGGATCAGAATGATGAATGATGCAATCGATGTGCCCCGCTGTAACTTAGAGCTGATTAGATTTTGGTCCACTTTGGTCCAGTATTTTTTTAGTTTTTTTTTAAAGAAGTTCACTCAACAATGTAATTTATACGAGAGGGCGGAAATTTTCCACCGACGAAACAAACTTAATTCCACAAAAAAATTTTTTTCATTCCTTTTTATTTATGCAACTAATGCTAATGTTACCGCTTACAATAATCGAAAATTATCCCAATGCAAGAGTAAATTTCATCTCTACTCTCGAGAATACATTTTCAAAGAATATCGATGAAAGTACAAAAAAAATTTATATTACATTCTTTGAAAAAACAATCAGTTCGAAACGAATTATTAACAGAGACTAAATTGAAAGTTAATATAAAATATATGATAATTATTAATAACATTGATGTTGAAGATGGATTGGTAAATGGAGCACACATGCGGAATATTATAATTTATTACTTTTCAAGAAAATACTAAAATTCCGTCTATATTGTGATTAGCTTTGCAATTGGCCAGAGTAGCAGTGAAAGTAAGAACTCGTTATCGTGATTATATGAAAAATGCAAATATTCATCAAAATTTAACACCAATAATAAAAATATCGGATCAAGTAAATATGTCGAGTGAGGAAAAATATCAAATCGCACGTAGTCAATTTCCAGTGGTTCCTGCTGAAGCGATTACGATTTATAAAAGTCAGGGACAAACATACGAGAAAGTATGTTTGAATTTTAAAACATCAGAAAAACGAACTTTACACATGTTGTATGTAGCACTGAGCAGAGTTTCAAAATTGAGCGGTTTATATATTTTGGGACAATTTAAATTAGCAGTATCGAAGAAAACCAAGATCAATACTGCAAACACGGATAATGAGGACTTGCATCGTTTGCGACAAACTAATTAAGATAATATATTTTGCAACATTAGTATGCTATAACAAGGAACTAAACGAGCAACGAGCATACGATGTTGGTTTAATGCGATGCCACAAAGCAAACATTTTGATAAGTAAAAAACTATTGAATTTCCCTGAAAACGTATAATCTTCTTAAAACGTACACTTTATGTTTTTGTCTTCTTGAAAAATTCAAAAGACTACAAACGTCATGTGGTTGATAATGACGGAGGGATTACCTTTATTTTTTAGCATTTCCTACAAAACGTACACTAAATAAATAATGATAATAATATACTGCAACTATCGAATAGGGAAGTTCTTTGTGTGGCTCGTGGAGAGTCACACACAAAATAAAAAACATTAATAGATGCAGACCCTACTAGCCATGCGTACCACTAACCCTCTCGCGAGCTCGCAAAGCGAGCGAGCAACAACAACCCCACCCGCGAAGCTCGCGAAGCGAACGAGCAACACACTCCCCTCTAGTTTTACAATCTGCTCTTCCATTATTAAAAGTTCTTAAAGGAATCCTGTTTATACAGATGTCGTTATATGGAATATAGATGTCTCTGTGATTTGTTGAATATAAATGGTTATATCTTTGTAAAAAGTTAATCCTCTGGACTGAAAATAGTTGTATACCATTTTCAAAGCACGATATTAACGTACAAAAAGTTTCAAAGGTTTATAACTATTTGTTTAATTATTAGAAATCCTTGAAAAGAGCCTGCTTGAATTGATCTATACTCAAAATATAATAGCGTTTACGTATAAGCCATATTGTAGCTTGTTAACAAATGAATTCTCTAGGATAAAAATTGTGCTACACGATCTTCAAACCCTTGCTCGCAGTAAAAGTAAATTATGTTATCGCACTCAACATTATTACAAGTCGTATGTTTGTGACTGGGTCTGCACCTGAGGACCGAGCCAAAGAAAAATGAAATGATATGTCTGCTGCAGTTGTGTGTGCCACACATTCTCTTCTGTTACTCTAAATAAAATTTAATGAATGCAGATGTCCAAATTATTCGATCAATTTTCATGAAATTCTATGTACCCCTAAAATTTTTCAATTTAATATAAAATATGTACTTAACAAATGAAACGATTAGAAACTCTTAAACTATTAGAAATAAATAATTGTTAACTATATTGTGCAAGTTTCTGAAAATGTAAAGTCCTTCCCCTTCATTGTCAAATTAAAGTGCATATTACTAGAGGAGGATATGAAATTGCAGTGAGACAGATTCGGAATGAAAGTACTTTTTCCTCCTTCTATGCTGCTTTATCAAAACAGTTTGCATTATTATGTAGGGTAATACTATAATAAGGTACTTTGGAGTTATTGCAAGAATAAAACACACTGCCATAGCTTTTAAACAAATGGAAATAGGTGAAAGGCGGGTTTACCAAAATAAACAGGAATCAGCTAAATAATATATGTAGTTTACTGAAAATACTTATCGCTGCATTTCTGTTGCAATCGTGGAAACATTTTTATATCCAATATAGATGTTAATTATTGGACGACAAATGCATTTTTATGCGTTTATGACAAAGAAGACTTTTACACTTACACAATTTAGTTCAGTGGTTCTTCACTAATGTTCCGCGAAATATATTAAATAATATATTTTTTGAAATATATTTATTTCTCCGCGGGATGTTTTTCTTTGTTTTTTTTTTTAGATAATTAATTTTCGAAAAACCCTCATTAGTTATGTGCTAAGGTTATTTAAGACTACTATGTAAGTAATAATATAAACTTTTATAAAGCGAGGGAAATGTTTTCACACACACACACACACACACACACACACAGTAATTATATCTTGAAATTTTCTTTCTTGGCCAAACTTCCGTGAACGGTAGTGTATGTGCTCCGAAAAAATTCTTTTTCCAGAAAATCTGACCGAGAGTAATACGCTTGCGCGTTGCAAGGAACCACCTCCAGAGCTAAATGAAATCAGAGGCAGGGAAGGGGGCTCGGGCGAAGGAGGTGAGGGGTAGCTTGCAAGAACATAAAATCAACGGAAAGATAAGTTAACGGAATGTAGAAGGAAACAAGGAAATAGCCGTGTTGTTGCAGCAACCAGCCGTGGAATGACGCGGACAGAGTGCAGCAATTTCGTGCAATACCGCTGGAATACCGGGCGTTTCGGGAATGCGAATCAGCATTTCCCTGGTCGGCCGCATTGTCTACACCTCGATCTCCTTTTCTGTAGTTGAACCGCGTTTCCCTTGCATTCTTCAGATACGCTCGCTGCGAGAGACGCCCCCGCGAACTATAGGGACGGCGCCGCGCCGCGCCACGCCGCCCCGGTGGGTGGCTTCGAGCGAAAGAGTGAAAAAAGGGGGTGGATAAAACGGAAAATGATGAACCCAGGGCGAAGGGTATGAGTGCGAAAGAAAGAGGGGCGGAAGGGGGAAGAAAGAGAAAAAATCTAAGGGGGAACGAAAGGGAAAAAACATGAGAATGACAGATCAAGAACGATTACATCAATTGTTTTGATGTATTAAAATTGAAACTTTCTCGTTTTCAATCATTTCTGACCATTGTTATTCGTAAGATTGTTAAAAACAAAAGATGTATTGATGTTCTCGGCGCAACGATTCGATCAAGAATTTATAGATCGCATAATATAATTCCGAAAAAAAGATCGATAACTGGAATAACATTTACAATGGATGGCGAAATCAACACAACAAACACAATTTTTTTTGCGTCTTTGTCAAGGAGTTTTGGCTCTGAAGCTACGAGGTTACCGAAGGACTGGTCGAACATATGTTTATCAATTGTAAAGATAACTAATCCCGAAAGTTATTTCTGTTAAAATGTAGATCGCATAATATGTTACCGAAAAAAAATATTCTTCATCGAACCGTTGCGCCGAGAACATCAATACATTGTTGTTCACTCTTCGATTTTTGGTTGGATCATCTTGTCGACGATCTGCAAACGTTTTACATAATTATTTTTCATTTCCGGTTATTAAATCGTTTCTTCGTTACTGTTTAAATATTCCTATTATTTGTACATTTATTCAATAATTCTTATGGTTAACAATTGTTTCTTAATTGTTTCGATTCTTTGAGAGAGAACAAGGAAATGAAAGAGAGCAAGCAAGGTCTATAAAATGGATTGCAAATATCTTTTTTTTTAATGATCTGTCCCTCGTGTATAGTGATTCAGCAGATTCGTACACATTGCGTCGGAATATCGTTTCACCTACGCAATGACCACCGTTACTGACCACTCAGCAAAATCGCTAACAGTCGGCTCTGGATCTGATCCAGGTCTATACGCATTTATACTACGAATAAAACTCAAAAGTTTCCCTCAATTTCGATCATACCCCTTTGATTAAAAATAACAAAGTATAATCGATCTGCATTGTCTAAATGTATGAATCTATACGAAAAACTGAGTCGACAATATAGAAAGAAATTTTTTAGACTCTCTAGAATTCGAGACAAACGACTTTGGAAATTCAAAATTCTCGTACAAGAAAGTCTTATTCGGTTATTCCACATTCTTCGTGAAGAAGCATCCTGTATCGATTGTATATTATACATCTTAAGGATGGAGTTTCTAGTTGCGTTTTTTCAAGGTTTAAATAGGGTTTGATTAAGTTGCTATAAATATTAAACGGTGCAGTAAATCGAACCCAAACTTTAGTGATTGCATTAATTTAGTAAGAATTATATCTTGTCAAATTTTCAAAAATTTTGTTGCTTTTTTATATACCTCCAGAATATCCTTAACTACTAGTAAGTTATTTTGTCAAATCAATAACTATGAATAGACGCCACATCGAACTTGAGAATTTAATTTTCTAGAAATTAACCAAAATTATACAGTAAATATTTTTCGCAGGATGCTCCCTTTCCAAAAGAACGAATATCGAGGATTATTTTGAACTAGATTTGGTTGAAAATGACGCGTCGCACGAAATAAATTGATCGCATACAGCTCGTTTGGCTGATTTTAATAGTGAAACACGGTTATGGAAGACGTTATACACGATGTGAACCACTCACGCAAAGTTAATTCGTCGTGCCAGGTGTCTCGCGACGTCCACTATTATTCTGCAGACAACGAGCACGTTCAGTGTCCTCTGTAGTTCCAAAGTTAGGCGACTTGACACGGTAGAGATATTTTTCAAACGAGAATTGAAACTTTTAGTGCACACACATGTTCCATACTGGCAGGCACGAGTCCAAAAGTACTGTAGCGCGTTGATAAACTGTCACCCAATGAGAGAGTAATGAGAGAAAGAAATGGGTAAGTTGGGCATGAACACAATATTATAATTTGTTTGAACTGTTTGTTAGGTAATTTTAATGCATAATTTTATTCGAATTATTTTTCATTTCCCGACGCACCTGCAATATTTTGACGTTCTCTTTTTCATCGCTCGCGCTCGTTTGTGTGGATCCTGTGTAGGTATGCGCATCTTCCGCGAGGATAAAAATATGTCATTTTACTTAATCTGCTTTTTAACTGTCGGATAGTGGAATATTTGACAGTTGGACAGGAGACTGAACTGGGTCGTTTAGACGCACGATAATACTCATTATTTATCGATCACTGAGTAATCTTCCCCACCGCGTTGCAACGTGGCTTATTCCAATCTTATTCCGAAATAAATTTCACTGTTAGGAGTTTCTGTTATACGTTTTTCACTGATTTGACTGTGTCCCCAAATTTTTAGGAGAGACAAAACTAAAAATAACTAAATTGATGTTTTCGGCGCGAAGATTCGATCCTATGTTACTAACTAAGCAATTTTGCAAATAGCTATAATTGTTTTCAACGTTTCGGTCTAGTATTATTAAAGTAGGAAACAAAGTAGAAACCAATTGGTTCCATAAATCTACCTGGTCAGACAGGTATGTTAACTATCTATCACTCGTTCTAACCTATGCAAAATAAATTGGGCTTGGTAAAAGGTCTGATTGATCGTGCGATCTTACTTTCTGATCCGGAATTTAGATCTGAAAACTTGTCTCTTATTAGGGATGTTTTAGGACGTAATGAAAAGAACGGGTTTTTAATATTTACAATCAGTGGTCTCTCGAAAAGCAAAAAGAAAAAAGAATTTCGAGGATAGGGCCAATAAATGGTAGAAACACGGTTGTTATTTCTTACGTACAAAACATTTCTAACGATATTTAAAGAATTTTCAGAAAGGTTGGTATCTACACAATCTTTAAGATACTACAATATATGAAGGATTTTTTTCCCGCGATCAAAGATAAATTACCACTATTAAAAAACGACAATTTAGTTTATTATGCAATACCTTGCAAGGGATGTAACAAACCATACATAGTAGAAACCTCAAGGCATTTGGAGACACGTATCAGAGAACACAGAGAACACAACATCTTTTTACCACCTACACAACACACTGCTCTGACGAGGCATTCAATTGAATTTGACCATGCTCTTGATTTTGAAAATGTCAAAATCATTGAAAAAGAAGCCAATTTACATCAGCGGATTCCATTAGAAACGATTGACACGATTAAACATCAAAGCGTAAATCTTAGGTATGAAACACCTAAAATACATAAATATTACGCGGCATTACTGAACCAGTAATGGTTTATGATGAATCTTTATAACTATCAAAATCGTTAAACGGCCTGCATTACATCATTAGCATGTTGAATGCTATTTAATACAGGTTTATATTGTACCTGAACAGTGTTCAATTGTGGATTGGAACGTTTTATTCGGTTCAAATTAACCGCCAAAAATCGATTGGACAATGGTTCGATCGATGCTATCTGTTGACGATTCGTTGTCTCTCCAAACCAAGACTTTGTCCTTTTCAGATCAGAACGTATCTCACATTTCACCTCACTCTGTATTACGCCATGCCGGCTTGTAGCCAGCACGTCTTTACAATACTGACTCTTAAATAATTTTCCACTTAGCAAGTAAGTTTGTTCCATAGAACCGTTGGTTTTGGTTTTTCTTTCCTTTTTCTTTTTGTTTTTTTAACACGGAAGTGAACCTGAACTATATAATTTACAGTGGTCTAATTGTTACAGACGCAATTATACATTTCTTGATAATGATCTTAAACTAGACCGAAATGTTGAAAAAAGTTATAGTTATTTGCATAATTGCTTAGTTAGTAACATAGAATCGAATCTTTGCACCGAAAACATCAATTTATTTATTTACAAATTGTCGATCGAGATAAAGGAAACCGTTAAAACTAAAAATGTCTGAGAAATAAATGATATCACACACCAGTTCACCATTCTAACCTATGTATATGACTTTTTTTTTATTATGATACTGCGTTATTGTGTGTTATGGAACACACTTTTCTCAGGATTTCACCTATGCTTACAAATTTTTTGATGAAGGAAACGTCGTAATTACATTTGCTACGAACGATTGAAGATAATACTGTAAAGGAACCTAACACTGTAATATGTGTGTGTCTGTGTAAAACTAGAAAATCTTATATCACAAAACTTGTTCGTAAAATTTTTTCCCGATGTATTTACGAAAATTGCGCTTATTAGGTGAGGGGGTGATGAAGCCCACCCCGTGAAAAATTGATCAACCAGCCGAAGTTTGACTGCATCTGACGACAGTTGGTTTTCAATGGTGTTCGCGATCGAAGACCATCAGGGTCAGATCGTTCCACCGGATTCCTTCCGTCGTAAACCTCTCGTCTTCCCGTATATCGTATTTCGTGAAGGTTGCGCGCGAATCTCGCCGCGCATCATTCGTTCTCGTGAGTTCAGCATTCGCCCAGGCGCTTCCCTTAATGGACGGCGAATCAGCGACGCCAATCGTTCTCCTCAGCTTCGTAGGAGCAGATTGTCGTCGTCTTCTTTCGTCCTCGGCACCGAACGGCAGCATCCGGTCTCAATGGACACGGTTGCCGTGCTCTCTTCGAATCTCAGCTATTCCTTAGCATCGAACTCGGCTCCCAAGTTTCTCCGTAAACATACAGCAATTCAAGCCGGCTCGATACCTCCCCTGGGTTACGCTGATCCTCCGGAGAAACACGGACGCCTCTTTATGCTGCGTCCGCGGTCCAATTTCACTCTAGACATTTTCATTCCTGTGCTCTGTTCCTATTTTATCATAATTTTCCCGAGATTTTCGTTCATTACACCGTCACGCCGTTTCACAATTTCGCAATTTCGACCGCGTCCGATGATTCCACGCGAAAAAGTTCATCCAAAATGTAGAAAATGATTTTTTCGTACGAAGACTCGTAATCGAGGAAATTGAGTTTGAAAATCGCAAACGCGCTTGTCGCTGAACTTTCAAACTTGATTTTCCCCACAACCACGCCCCGTATGAAGAAACGTTATTCTACTCTTTCGACTCGGATTGACGCGCATAATAGTAGTATACCATTCAGAATACACGAAATTGTTAATTAATTTTAGTATTTTGCATATTTCATTTCAGTATTTCAGTATTTCAGTATTTCAGTATTAAACACGCAATAATAATTTTCTGAATGTTTTGGTGGATTTTCAACAATTTATCGTAAACATTGACAATTGAATTAATCGAATCTATTTAGCCAGTCAGCCGTACGGTTAATTGCTTAATAATTACAGAGGAAACACACACAGAGAAATATCTCGGAATTTCCGTGCTCCTTCTCGACGAACTAAAAGGAGAGTTATTTTCCACCGATGTCCATTACTTCACGATAACAAGTTAATTAGATCCCTCTGGTAACTTGATTTAGTCAGTTTCGAACTTTCCCGCTCTATTTCTATCTTGTAAAGATTTCGACGTACACTCGAAAGAACTTTCAACCGTAAGACCTCATTATTGAGTGCAAACTGAAATGAGGTCCGACATCATACCGGGCTAACTGCATTTAGTATAAAGGGGTCATATCGCAATATCTTGTCAACCAGGTATATTCATATTTTTCATCGTACAAAGTCCTTCGCTTCTTACATCGTATAATGTTCCATCAAATAGGATTTTAAAGAAATTATAAATAAATTTTATTTTAAATTTTAATTACAATAAACTCCATGATAATTAAAAAAATATACTTAAAACAATAAATTGAAAATAACTTTGAAAATGAATAATGGAATTGAAAATAAAATTAAAAAACAAAGATTTAATATGACAGATGAAAACCTGTCCCTCGTGTATAGGGCGCTTCAAAAATGTTCTACTTCCTTGAACAGAATGATTCCTGAATTCATTTCCTTTGCGGAAATGTTTTCCGTGGCTTTGTTAAGGATTTATTAATCTCCGATCGAAGCCACGACGAACATTTTCGCAAAAGAAAGTTACTTGAAACGACGCGCGACGTCAGGAATCACCCCTTTTGAGGAAATGCATACAACATTTTCAGACACCCTGGATCGATATATTTAATTCCACATAGTTATTATTGTGTGTTTAGTATAATGATATCCATATATAATAATATACATATATAATTAAATCGAAAATATCTTTGAAAAAATATATGTATAGTTCGTTGGAATGGAAGAAGAGTTTGTAGTGTTTTTTTAAATTAAAATTCACTTCAATAACATATTTCCCTTTCTGTTCCATAATAAGTTAACATTTCTCAGGTGATTTGCCATGTCGATTTGAAAATGATACGAACTTCCGTGCCAATCCAATAAATTGTCTCTATTGCTTACATACGTACGTACACATTTTGCAGGAAGGTCCAGTGGCGGGCAAGGATTTGTGAATTGTGTGGAGACAAGATGCAAGCAAAATTCGGAACGGTGTCGAAGGTAACAACGCACACGGTATGGCGATAGAAAATGTTACGGTGGTTCGGAAAACACGAAGCGGTGAGAGTCATTTGTCACTATCATAACTCTCTTTCTCCTGGCTGGTAAGCGAAACGTGCGATAGCCACGCGCCGATATCTTTCGGGTACAACCTCTATGACGGTTTGTTTTACACCTCCGTAACGCGCGTGTTCTTTTAAAGACTTATGTTCCAAGCCGGAGGCAACGCATACCTATAATTCACGTGATTTGTAGCCCTTCGTTCTCGACTTTTCGCAAAACAATACCAGCGGAACGGCTCTAGAACAAGAAAAGAATACATTTTTATATGAGCACCAACAAATTCACAGAATAAACATTATAAAACTATCAAAGTACTTTATCCGTTGTACTTGATGAATTGATCATCGTGAAAGTAAGTTGACAGTGAACAGTGATGGAGAAATATCGATAGGCAGCACCGTCGATAGTTTCTGATTGTTGGATTATAAAATAATTTTGCAATTGTAGAAAAAAATATTCATCTCAATTTCGTATATTATCAATCTAACAACCATGTCTTTTTAATTAGAAATGTCAACATGTTTACGTTATTGCTGTAAACAGTAAGATCGACAGTTCTGCACCACTACGTCTGAAGTTGCAGTGCTAAAGATTAGGAACTTCAGCATGGTCGATGTTATTCGCTGAAACCAGCCTCTGATAACAATTTGGTCTAAATACATTCTTCAAACACGTGTTTACAAAAACAGTAAACTGACGCTGCGTCGCGTCGCACATTGCGTCGGAATGCCTGTTTTTTGGACAAAAATCCATATCTCGAAAACTATAAGTGACATAAAAAAATGTTTGAAATAAAAGTTATAGAGTATATGGAAAAGTATACGATGATTGTATTTGTTTGATTTTGTTGTAACCTGGAGAAGCTCTATGAAGGTCACTTTAAAAATTTCATACGGTAATGTATATTTTTGATCATGTATACTAATAGGCGAGGTTAAGGCATTTTCAAAACACTACAAATACATTATTTTTGCATAAACCGTTGACAAGTTATAAGCATCCAAAGTTGGCGTATCGCCTATAGTGGTATTGAATATATGTATTACTACGAGTGAAACAAAAGTCAAAAGTAAAAATCGATTGTTTAGTAACCGTGTTTATTTTCGTACGATTTTATAATAAATAATGATGATAATTATAATAATATAATAGTAACAATAAATAACACTTATATTTAATCTGTATCCGAGTCATCACTACAGTCAACGCTATCAGAATCTACATTTTCTAAACATGCATTTGCCTCAGAATTTGAAGAGGCACGATCATGTGCACGGCCAATAAGATATATTTCTTCCGGGTGTCTTCCTAAATAAATAATTTTAAAAATTAAAGGAGTAAGCTCGAGCAGAAAACTTTTGTAGAATTCAATAAAGGATAGTTCTGCGAATATTTTCTAGCAAAAATCTCAAGACATGTTTTAGCTTTTTTGAGAAAAGCTTAGTTAAAGTTATAAGAATTTTCCATTTCGCGTTTTAAGAAACGGATCACTATGAAGCAATAAAATACGATAAATAATAATTGTACAATTTGCTAGGGAGCCAAAATAACGAGTACACACCCTTGATCTAAATGATCCACCACAATTTATTTAATTTTACGCTTAACAATACGCTGTATACGGTTTTCCTTTCATGTACGCGCACATGAAGTTATAACGCACGAAACAGTCGTGTTAGATTATGACGAAAGGAACAAGCTATGTTCAGTTTTTTTCTGGCGATTGTTCATGAATATATGGTACGTCTACAATAAATTCCTGTAAACAGATATACATTTTAAAAACATTGATTTTTCTATTTTTGTCCCTCTTGCACTGTGCGCCAGGCAGGCTTACGTTGCCACGGAGCGTGCGCGAATACGGAAAATTCAATTTAGTACTAGCAATAATTTTTTGCAATTATCTCGAAAACTAAAACCGAGCACCGGGTAGTTGTAATGACAAAAGTTGTTCAGAATGTTGTCCTTGACAACATATGTCAAGATCAAGGTCATCGGAACTGCCTAACTCCCTTAAACGTAAGGTTTACCGAATTCGATTTTACATTAAAGTATGTGTTCACACCGAGCGAAATTGTTTGATTCAGTGATGTTTTTAACTCGTTACTGCCGGTACGAGTGTGCCGGCTCGATGATATTTAGAAAGAATGTTAGCCCCAGCTGAAAATGTAATTTCAACGACATTGTTATTAACGAAGTAGGCCAACAACTGTTCGCTGGCGTGACTCGTGAATACACAGACAATAATTGAATAGCAATTCTAGCGACCGCGGGTGTGTAATGGCACGTAAATTCCCCATCTCGTGGAAACAAACAGAAACGAATGTAAACGACCGCGAGTGCACAGCCAGGTGGCGGCACGCCGAAAATGAGTAAAGGCTTAGCTTTCGCTGACCGAAACTAAACGGCACGTCATTAGCCACCGGTAAACAACCGCCGCCGCCGGTTTCAAACGTTTTCATTCGAATTACACGCGCGCCGGGCTCTCTCTTAGTTTTTAAACTGTCACGTGCTGCTACACGCCACACGAAACGTACTTTGCACGTGACGTTCGCTCTGTCGCGACACGCCAAAATGTTTGCTCTTTATTAATATTACAACGCGTCGCATAAAATCGCGACATTATTTCGTTACCGATTTTTTTTTCGAATCACTGAATTAGCGATAGCTAAACTGTTCATTTCGTGTCCGGGTGGGCGTAAAGTATTTTTTCCTAGTATTCGGAGAGTCAATATTAACTTCTTCGAAGATATTCAATTGCTTTTCTCTTTATTAGTCGAATATTCACTCGACTATTTTCAACTTCTCTTCAATTATTCTCTATGACTCTGCAATTATTCAATTAGTTACGTTATTTCTCAATTATTTGAAGTACGTTCTGCTTGTCTCGATGAATTTCGGATCTTTGTAAATATTTTTACACTTTCTCTCATCATTATCCGTGACGTTTCAATAATTCTCAATGCCGTTTTCATTATTTTCCCATTGTTTTTCAATTATTTTGTAATTTTTTTCAAAATAGAATTGTTTCCCAATTATGTCGGAATTATTTTTCATGTACCCTTTAGTTCTCGTATCGTTCTCAATTGTCCTTTTTTATCATTTCAAACGTGAAATTTTTGTATCGCGTTTCAATTACTTTAAAAGCATCTACATATACGTTTAGTCAGAAACAAGAATATTCTCACTGAGACCTGATCTAATTCAAGCCTTAAATAGAGCTGAACGCATAACTTATCCGGTTCAATGACTTTATTTCGCGGTTCTGTGTTCCTAGATTATTTCTGAACAATTAATCTACTTCCACGCGTGTAATGCCTTATTCTCAAGCCAGCAATCGTCACCGAGATTACTTCTTAAACAATCTAATTTACTCGTGGAATCCGTGCTCCCCGTTTCCAGGACATAATATAATTTCAGAAACGCGTATTTCGTGTATTCCATCAGATTCTTAGCATTCCGGTTTCGCGAGTGCCTCGGGCGACTCGCGTAAACCCGGGACGTACGTTTTCGTAGCCAAGCTGGAACGTAAAAAAGTAATCGTTCAATTAAGTTTTCAACGTTTCCCCTTGTCGGTCAAGTGTGCACGATCATTCGCGATGCTTTATGGTCGCAGTAACGCGACCCCTGCGGGGCTGGATTTCATCGGTTTTTGCACGCTTTTGCTTCTTTTGCGAGCGAGCAACTCTCCTCGAAACGGAGCTGGAACTTCCACAGCGAGCCAGAAACTTTTTCTAGACTCGAAATAATTATCGGGTCCGGCGCGCCGATTATTCCCGAACTATGCAGCACAGAGAATCGATCAACAGCTTCCTGGAAGACCATTGTCCGAGGAAATATCCGGCGTGTACGAGTCCTCGAACGGTTTCTGGAATCCTGGACCTCTACACGTGCACGCTGCAGCATCCACTGGTCCGGTAAATAATTAACAATTTTCTGTAGACTAGTGCTCGTTTAAAGCTAAATCTGTTGCGCTCAGCACGAACCATCCCCACTCAGTTTCTCAAGCTCAGCTTTATCTCAGAAGAGAATAACACTACACTAACAGAAAGGAGACACATACACTTCAGGTTTTCAATTGAAAATACAATCATTTTTCGCTATGCAAATAGCACCAGTGGATGGCCGAGATTCGTCCGATTAAGACGACTCTAAACACGACGTATATCTGATGAATTTTATAAATTATGTAAATAAATAAATTAATGTACAACGTTTATAAATGTTAATCGCTATACGTCGTGTTTGGACTCGTTTTAATCGGCAGAATCTCAGCGATCCACTGCCACCACGTTTGAAAGGGTAAGATAAAAATGACCGAATTTGAATCTTCGATTTTCAACGAAACGAGAGAAATTGGTTCAATTAAATGCCGTTCAGTTCAATGGGGGTATCGCAATAGCGAAAGAATGTTAGAGGCCTTTTCCCCCTCAAGTTAATACATACGAAAGTGTCAGCTTCCCTTAACCATAAATTAAGAAAAAGAAATAGGATCGATATATTCGGTAATAAACTGCGGATGTTTAGTCTAGTGTAAATGGCAATAATTCACCGAAAAAATTTCCTACAACATCTCGGAAGCGCTGCGAGGACGCAGTGAAAGTCTCGCGAATTCGCACGCGACCGTTTAATTGTTGAAAAGTAGCCGACCCGACAGACGTTGTCCTGTTCAAATTTCAATAAATTTATTTCTGATCATTCTGCGAATATGTGAAAAGCTATTGGCAATATGTAAACAAAGTAAGGATGAGAGAAAAACGTATTTCTGAGTGATCATCGTATCTATTAACGATTGTGGCCATGCATATTCAATTTAAGGAGGAGAAAATCCCATAGAAAAAAAGCACTTTAATTTTCTCACGAATTTTCCGGGAAACTTTTCCAATTTTTCTTTCCCTAAAAACCTTATTCGGACTATTACGAACATTCTTTTTTAACAAAATAGCGAAATCGGTTTAGCCGTTCCCGAGTGGATGCGCTTACCAACGAACAGCATTTCAGTTTTATTTATATAAATTGATTAAAAGCTAAGACGTTTGTTTTTTTGTTGTTGTACTGAAATATGATCCAAAAAGCACTTTTAGTTTTCCATTTTACCGGGCAACATTTCCTATTTTTCTTTTCCTATGTTACAAGCCGAGGGCTGGCGGATAAGACGAGGCCGAGGTTTGTTCTTACGAACTGGAAAGTTGTGAACTAGCCGGTGCCTGTTTCATCACCGGGTGTCACAGGATAGGTTGTCGTGGACTAGCCGGTGCCTGTTTCATCACCGGGTCGCCACTAGAAGGAGGTAGAGAGAGGTTGTCGTGGACTAGCCGATGTCTGTTTCACCACCGGGTCGCCACTAGAAGGAGGTTGTGAACTAGCCGATGCCTATTTCATCACCGGGTGTCACAGGATAGGTTGTCGTGGACTAGCCGATGCCTATTTCATCACCGGGTCGCCACTAGGTAGGGAAATAGTGGGTTGGCTCTCGTAACTTCCTAAATTATGTAGAAATAAACCTCGAGCGGTAAAGGTTTATTTCTGGTGGGATAACTTACTAGTACTGGAATCGAGAATGAATATAGAAATTACAGACTCTCAAATGTCTGGTAAAAGTATAATATATTCGATGGTGAATTGAATAGGGTACACTTGTAAATGTATTGTGTAAATCGCGGAAGCTAATTCCTGAGCTCTCGGTTTTGACGCACTGAGAAATGCGGGGGCAATAGGACTGACTTGCCTTTGAATAATCGCGGTGTGAAGCTTTGCCTCAGTAAATGTCCGAAAGGGAATGGAACCCGATCTTTCTATGCGCGTACTCGTCTAATGTCAGTAGAGAACTAAGCCCATGGAGGCCAAGCTCGAACCCTTTATATACCAAAACTTCCCATAAAAAGCGGTGGTGGGGAAATCTGGTAGATGTTAGTCAGATTCCCGGCTGCATCCACTTCACCGTTAATGGAAAACTGTTTACATAAATAAAGAGCTGGACCTCCTACATGGGCACGTGGTTGCAAGAAGGGAGTAAAAGTCACGTAGGCAAAGCCTCCGTACGTAACACCAAAAACCTTATTCGGACTATTACGAACATTTTAAAGAAGGATGGTAATTATACAGAGAAGGTCTGCATACTTCGATTTTGATGAAATTTCAATATGTTATGCAGCAACACATTCTGAACAACTTTTTCCGGTTCCAATATAGGGGAGTCGCTTTTATTTTGCGAGATATTTGCAAAAAACTATCGCGAATACTGTATTGACTTTTTCGTATTCCTGCACGCTCCGCGGCAACGTAAGCCTGTACCGGTGCGGCGTTTGTTTACATTTTGACGCTGTAGAGATAAGAGAGAAAACAGGTGGCTGGGAAGGGCCGGCCTGACACCACACACACCCACCAGGTGTTTCACACGCACTCAGTGTTTCTAAATTGTGCTCTAGATTCTTACGTATTTTGACGTGTTGATTACGAATTTGATATTGAAAATTGGCGCAAATGTTGATTTCATAATGGAAACCTTCTTTTTAGAAACACGGGTGGCTGTGTGTGGTATTGTCGCTACTCATCTCCACAACGTGTTTACAAATAAAAAATAAATAGATGCGGCCCCAGAAGAGGTTTATGTTGCCGCAGAGTACGCAGGAATACGAAAAATTCAATACAGTATAAGCGATAGTCTTTTGCAAATATCTCGAAAACTAAAAGCGACGCCCCTATATTGGAAAAGGAAAAAGTTGTTCAGAATGTGCTGCTGCATAACATATTAAAATTTCATCAAAATCGGAGTACGCAGACCTTTTCTATATATTGTTACGAGCCAAGGCTTTGGCAGCAGGCGAAAACCGAGGGGAGTTTAAGTTTTTAAGAGGGTTGAGTACAGGTAGGAATTGTTCACGAAGGACTAGCCGCTGTTTCTTTCGCCAACGGGTCGCCTTGTAGGAACAAGGAGTGGACTAGCCGATGTTTCTTTCGCCACCGGGTCTCCACTATTAAGGTACACAAGGACTAGCCGATGTTTCTTTCGCCACCGGGTCGCCTTGTGTGTGGAATTTGGGGGAAAGTGGACTAGGCGCTGTTTCCTTCGCCAACGAGTCGCCACTGTTGAAGAGGATAATGGTGTGTTTCCGCTGACTCGTAACTTGTTAATTGAATCTGATACACCTTGAGCGGTAAGGGTGTATCGTCGTAAGATACTAGCGACTTTGGATCGAATAGGAAAAATAGCGTGGTTGAAATGAACTACAAATGAATTCACACACAATAATATACTCTAAATTATTGGTATTACAAATGTTTAAAAAAGAGTTCAAAGTAAAAAGTCTCTCTGTGTCAACGCACCGGGGAATGCGGGGACTATACTTGTACGGAATCCCGTGATGGGATTCGTACCGGAAGAAATCTAAGGATGGTGAATTTACACCCGATCTTGTTTAAAATAGATCACGACGTGGACCGACACGTACAACGCGAAACTATAGAGATGAAAGCCCAACTATACAGGGAATCTATGCCCTTATATACTGTTAAAATCCCCATCAAATCAGACCAGGCAAAGGTGGGAGTTACAGAAAAACCGAAATTACTGAGAAAAGAGATTACCGCGGCTTCACTACTTGCAGGCCCTTATCACTTTCTGAAGGGCCCTTTGTTTCGATGCATATCTCCAGAGAGGTAGAAGGTTATTAACGGTTGCCTCCGCATACGTAACAATATAATTACCAAAAAGATTAGCCAAATCGGTTCAGCCGTTCTCGAGTGATGCGCTTGCCAACGAACAACATTTAATTCTTATTTATATAGATTCCCCGAGACGCTCCGTGTTATTTCAATTTCGCCAATGTTCGTCGAAAACTCGATATCCCCCTCTCGAAGTTTTCGGGCAGCTCTCGCACAGCCGAAAGGTGTCGGTGTCGGTGTCGGTGTATCTGCGGACAGTAAGAGTGGTCGGCAGTGTAACTCGGTAGCGGTCTGATAGAGGTTAAGTATGTAGTTATCGGATGGCGAACACGCCGCGCGCCGGCTAGTTTCGTCTTGTTTCAAATGTTTATTCGCGGCGCGCTTCGTAGTATTCGTGAGACCACGGCGGAACGCGAAACTAACACGGTTTCCGGGCGATTTTGTCCTTGCAGGTTGTCCGAATGAACCGGCGAGAGCAACTCTCTGCGGATGTTTATGGCCGGGCGGTGTGTAACGCCATCAAGTTCCATAGTGTACACGGTTTCAACCGGTGTACGTTTAGCATCTTGGTTAGAACGCGTCCGCCGCCGCGAAACGCCGACATAAAACTATACGATGAGCTATAATGGACTTCCCAACGACTCGTTGCTTCGTATTTTCGTGACTTGATTCGCCCGTTTCACGGCAACGTGTATTTACAACGTGGACCTCTTACGACTCCAGTCGCCATTTTTTTTCCTCCAACGCGACGGGCAAGCGTCAATAAAATATTACGTGACCCGAATGGATTTTCGAATAGCAGAGTGTTTTCAAATATGTATAGTGGTTCTTCAGTGAATTCGAGGTGTACGTTTTTTCCTTTTTAAACGATTTGGGATTATGGGATTATGTGGACATGGAGGTCCCATTGGCGGATAGAGTTTTTGGTGATAGTTACACTTTTACTACACGCTCGAATAATTAACCATTCCAGCTTCGAATGCATCGGCCGAACGTTCTTTTCCATGTCCGTAAAATAATTAAGAACTATTTAAGAATTACTTTGGGGCAGGATAAACTGTCAAAGAACTATTATAATTTTGCGACAAAAGAAGCCTGAGAAGATAAATATTGCCATCGTGTATGCATTAGATTTATAATGATCGTTATATACCAATGTGTGCAACTGTTTACCAAATATTTTGTATTTTCATGTATTCCACTTTTCATGGAATAATAATTATGTAAGTGTTTTTACAATTGTTTTATTTTTTCCAACGTGAAAATATTATTATTTAGTTGGGGTCAGAGGCTCCGAAATTCTACTTTGCCCAATGCCCCAACTAGTTATAACCCGCCACTGAGCCGGTGAAAGCTGTGTCATGTAGTTAAACTTTTACCACACCCTTGAGAAATCAGCGATTCATTTTTCAGTAAGGAATGGTTATTTATTTGAGGTATCAAGCCATAATTTTATCACATACAAATTAAGATTGGATTCATAATGTAATTGATTGTACAGTGCTTGAACAGGCATTGATCAAAATCAGTGAAAATTATTCATGTCAATCCTATATTTCCTAGGTTACTGCGATTCATTAGGTAATTAGTTATTCAGCCAATTTGCTTTATAGATGTCAGCCAGCGAAGTGAATCATTATTTTAACCGTCTAGCCATAAATCGCAAATCAATTTGCATTTATCGGTCGATGTATAACGATTCGCAATTCGTATGATAAGTGAAAACTAAGTAAAAATGAAAGTATTTTATTTACGAGTGTATGTATGCTTTTAAGCGGAATTTGAAAATTTTATTATCAATTTTTGTTACGATTAGACTGTAGATTCTTTAATATAAAAATTATCTGAAATGTACAGGAGTTGCATAGAGATTTATTTCGTTCTTTCATAATTGTAATCGGTTGGAAATAAAATGTAACAGTGCTTTTTAAATTCTTCAAATATCTTCATTGATGATACAGCAATATAAATACGTTTATCGCGATGAACGTTGAATAGTTGAATATTTTGGATTTCGATTGGGTGTGGATTCGTACGTAGGATACGTTCGTTAATTCTCATGTTTTGGTTATAGTGCTGGATCCACGATTTTGGTTGCGAAATTATGTCGTCCTGTGTGCTCAGTATGTTTGTCGTCAGTTTACATCAGTCTGTGACCTGACTGCGGTCTTTGAAGATTGTTGACACTTACGATACTCGTTTGCCTCCACTTTTCAATTTACTGGCTTAGTCCAAAGCAATTTACAAAATGTAAAACCTCTCCGCACGAATAAAATTATACAACGCACAAATCATTTACAACAGAAATCGAAAACTGTAATATGTGGTATACCTCGCGAACATAATGAATTTAAAGCCTAATGACTAGAGAAAAGACATTAAAAATTTTTTAAATGTTCGGTTTTCTGGATTTTTGTTATGTTGATCGTCTTAAGATTATAATTAGCAATGATTTTATCGGCGCACAGGTTCGATCAAACTCTACACACTATTATAAAGCTATTTTGAAGAAATTACCCAAACAATTCTTCCACTATTAAAACATTTTTAATAGCAAACGTGGTCTCGAACCTAATGATTCAAATCCGAATCGAAACTATGTAGTACGGTTTTCTTTCTGAAAAAGTGTTTTTAGAGAAAATTTTTATTTTGCATAACGATTATATGACTCATTTCAAATAACTTTTGAATTAAGTTTCACAAAAATGCAATTTACTGTATCAACAAATGTATGTACTTGTTCATTTCGTTATTGTTTTTATCTATTTTAATAATCGTTATGCAAAGAAGACTTTAAATGATTTCAAAAAATCTTCAAAAATATATTGACCCGTATACAACTCTGGTCGTGTGATTTCTAACATTATCATCAAAGATTTCGTTTGTTCCAAAAGATCGTGAAATTGCTTTAGAGTAACGAAAACCGATTTTATCATTCAAAGTATATAAAACGCAACGCGACGTAAAAATCTAATAGAAAAACTCCAATAGAATTTTATTTACATCTTGATGGAGACTCTGATGCCACCCGCGACAAGAATAATGAGATTTTAATCCCCACTACGATAGAAGAAAATTCTACAGATAAGGACAGATTCAATTAAGGCAGTCCTATTATGTTAGCTATCTCATCGACCAATGAAAAATTCATCTCACCGAGGCTGGGGAACACACATAATTACACTACTACATTCTAGCGAAGTAATGTAAATTGAAAAAATTGCATCCGCAATATTTCCAGAAGAAAATTCACGATAGTAATTAGGAATTAATTTATTGTGCATTTATAATGCACAATATTCATGCTTTCAAAGGATTTGAAATATCTAAGAACATTATTACGTTGTTTTTAATGTGAAAGAGCTATCGGGTGTTTTTTTTAGCTTAGATAGAACGTTCAATAGGGATAACTGTCAATGCAAGCTGTCTTTCTGACCGTTCTTGTTGATATTTATGTTCAGTCTGGCAAATCATCATGAATAGATTCACGCAAATTAACCAAATTTACTTTGGAAACATTGATCCGGACGAGATGTGGTTTCTACAGCATGGCGGTACGTGCCATACGGCGACGGCAACCATCGAATTATTGAAATCAAATTTTGGCGATAAGGTGATTTCGAGAAATGGACCAGTCAATTGGCCTCCAAGGACGTGTGATTTTGGTCACGTGAAGCCACTGGTATATGCTGATAAAGCAACAATTGACGCATTGGAGGCCAACATTATTCGTGTTATTTGTGTGAAAAAGTGGTCCAAAATGCGCTTTGTTACATATGCCCGAAATGATTTTCAAATATTAATGCCATGTGTTTATCTCTCTCGAATGAATAAAATAATTTGATTAAAATGAAATCTTTTGTGTTATTTTTTACAATTTCAAGTTCTATCGGGCTTAGGGGATCTATCCGATATTAGGGGATGAAATGAATGTTTCGAGAAGCTACATCATTTGTTCTGAGAAAAAATGTTGGTCCGTACCGAAAGTAATGACGAGTATGGCGCGCTTCAAAGTGTTTTTGATCTTATTATCAACAGCGGTTTAGTGAACGATTGTTTGTGAAATCCGAGATGTATATGGCTTATCCATTAAATGGTTTCGCAGGTCCCTTCTACTGGCGAAGCCTTTCAGACCGCGCCAATAATAGTAGAATGATTGGCCCGCCGTCTGCTCTTATAGAGGACCAGGCATTTGTCGGTAACAATGCGCAACGTACTATCGCCCGGGTACAACTAGTCCGATTGGTCTGGCTCACCACGTGCTTTCAAACTTCGACCTTAATTGTTACGTCAGTTTCGCCGGCTAACGGCGTTGCACTTAAGTCGAGAGAAGCTTCGAACACGTATCATGCTCTGGATTCGATGGCAGCCGCAACCAACGCATATTGGATGCCACACAGTCGATCGCGGTCGCCACCACCGTTCCCGGATCGATCTTGATCGTGCGACCAGTTACTCAAATATCACATTATAGGTGCCAGCGAAAATAATTCTCACTTTACAGTGACGAGCAAAACTTTAAACATACTTCGCTAGTTTTACGTAAAACCTGATAATACAACCTATTTTTCAATTGAATGATAAACCTTAGGGAATAATAACACTGTCCAACAACAAAAATGTTTCTATACAACTGCTGGATGGATCTTATAGTTTTTCACACTGATTCCGAATCTGGCCTTAATTTTTCTCCTACACGCACAGTTTCTCAAAAAATTGAATTTGAAAAAAAGACGTATTTTTCGACTTTGAACAAATATTGTGATTGTTTAAACATGTTTAAACTTTAAGCGTCCGCCGCGCCGTATCCCGTAGAACGCTCGCTCTAGTGGAGAGCGTCACTGGAGGCGACTCGTGTTCCGCGATCATATTTTGCTTTCTGGTTCGATAAAAATTGAAACTTGTTGGACAGTGTAATTATATGGTGAATATGATAAACATAATGTCACAGTTTATTTTCGTTAATATTTGCAATACATATATAGAATTCACCTCACTCTGTGTTATGCCGCCATGTAGCCAGCACGTGTTTATAATACTGAATTTTCCACTTAGCAAGTAAGTTTGCTACATAGAATCGTTGGTTTTTCGTTTTTTCTTTCCTTTTTTCTTTTTGTTTTTTGATACGGAGCTTATCGTGAACTATATAATTTACAGTGTTTTAATTTTTACAGACTCAATGATATATAAAAAGTTTTTCTTGACAATGGTCCTAAACTAGACCGAAACGTTGAAAAAGTTATAGTTATTTGCAAAATTGCTTAGTTATTAACATAGGATCGAATCTGTGCGCCGAAACATCAGTTTAAGTTAAATATATAGAATACTAGCTTTTCCCCGCGGCTTCGCTCGCACAGGAAACTGTTTAATGCCCTCGAAAATTGATATTGTTTCTCCATAAAACCTTTTAAACCTTCATTCACCCCATTCAGATTGTATCAATGAGCATTAAGACCAAGTATGATTTTACATCTGATTTATCAGACCACGAACAATATATCCCTCATACAAACGTTGCAACCCCTTCTCACCCCCTTAGGGGATGAATTTTTTAAAATGCCGAAATAGGTGTTTGATTTCAAAATTTCAGCTTTCTAGGGCCAAGGGTTTAGCATGGGCGTTGATGAGTGAGTCAATCAGGACTTCGTTCTTATATATATATAGATTTTACAAAAATAAGGATTTGTAGCAATGTTTACAGTTTTGCATGTTTTCTCAGAAACAGTTGAGATAGTATTTAAATATTAGGGAAATGAAATTGTCGACAAACACTAATTTTCTCGTTTATACAAACATTTCTGAACACAAACAAAAGTCGAGTGAAGAAATATACTTGGGTTCCATAGTTAAGAGTTTCGTTGTTACTATTCATGTAGTGTAATTGCGAAAAATTGATAGGGCCACCCTAACCACAGGGCTAAATGGTCTATGCTCTGGGGCGCAAATCTTTTGGGGGTAGCAATTTTTATTAGTGTTATATGTTTTTGTTATTATTAGTTATTTAGTTATTAGTTATTTTCATTCAAAATCTTTTCACGACAAAAATAACCAGACAACCTGTTCTAAATGAAATAGGAAATATTATATGTATGCATATCTTTGTTTTGGAACGAATACATAATAGAAAAAAAACAGTCCGACGAAACTACATCGCAAGGAGTTAAATTTGATAACAATAACGAATTCCGCATAAATACTTATTATGCCATTATTGATAAACTCCTAGCAGAAGATATTTACTAAAAATTTTGGTTTTTGGTCAATTTAAAGAAATTGAAACGAAGACACAATTAGTAAGAATGCTGCAGAGTTGTGCGAAACATATATGGACGATATAGAAAATTGTTTTTATTGAAAAATGCCTTGATTTTGGTAGTATCCCAGGGCCGCCGAATGTTTTAGGTACGGCCCTGAAAATTGAGTGGATCGTTTTCGTAGAGGTCGTAAAGTGTTGAAATATTCCGAGAAAAAGTGAGCACTACGGTACACGGTTTTAAAAAATTCCTCAAAGTTAGTCGACAAATATTACATAGCGCAACATACAGCGCGCGATCCTTTTCCGAAAAATTTCTTTCCCGGGTGAAATTCGAGAGTACCCTTCTAAACTCGAATTTGCTTGAGAATGGTGAACGCAATCGTGTCCCGCGAGTCATGATTCGATCGCAGTGAAAGACGCGCGAGTATATGGAGGGAAATGGGTATTCACGTTAAGCATGTTGGCCATAAAATGGGAATATAAACGTTAAAACGCGTTAAACGGCCAGGAAGAAAGGGAGCAGGAGCCAAAGGCAGAGAGAGAGAGAGAGAGAGAGAGAGAGAGAGAGAGAGTTCTTTTGACCTATACAGGCGACACTCTCCTCTCCCCCTCCTGCTCCCCCGTACGAATGCACTTTTATCGGGTTGGGTGCACGGACATTGTGCATCATTACAAAACATTCGGCGATCCATTCATGGCCAGCGGTCTCGCTCACAGTTGTACCGGGTAAAATGTATGCCTTTTGCACGGCGAACCCCGCAACATCGTTACCATGATCGTCAAACTAACGATATAGAATATGTAGATTTTCGAAAAAGTAATTATAACATAATTTTCTTTGCTTTTTAAGTATTTTTGTAATGACACTTTTATCGGCATGTCCGTGACATTTTTCTGATTAAAACCAGTCCAAACACGAGATACTTCGAGCATATTTGCATGTTTAATCCATGATGTACTGGAATCTCGATTTTCCGAGCCGATGATATTTGTGACCTCCATTAATCACGTACGGGCAGTTCAATTTAAAGTGATTCGTATATGTATAAAACGATTTCTTGCGCAAAGGTTTAATTTAATAATGTAGCTAGATAACTGTTCTATTATCCAAACACTCATATTTCATTAGTACGAATTTTAAATACAATGGATTAATGAAGTTTACCGTACTCTTCTGGTCGACAGTTGCCTGCAGCAAGTTTAGATTCACACTACTCATTATGTGCTTCCAATTGTCCCTTATTGGAGGAAGATTCTGTGGGAACAATACCTCGATACGAAATAATGCAATCTTCCCCATAAACATCTCCGACGTTCGATTGCGCGGCCAATTGTTTGTTTCTCAAAGATAACATAATTTATGACGCACCCTATGGCGATTTTTGATCATACGATTATTCAACGTTGTCTCCAAGAACCTCAATGGTCGAAATTGTTTTACAGGGGATGTGAATTAGAAAATTTTTTTTAACGAGTACATCTGAATCGAATGAAATCAATGATGCGCCATTCGATAACCCATTAAATCCAGACATATTGTGCACAATTTCAACTCTATTTCTTAATCGGAAAGGTGGTATTGGGGTAACGTCGAAAAAGCTGTTTTTCACCCATTTTCCCTATTCAATCACTTCGAAAAGCATGTGACACGTTCAGTATCAAGGTACATACTCACCATTTGTCCTTCCAAATTTTGAACGAAATATATTTTGTTTGTAGAATATAAAAAACGACAGATTTCATATGTGCGATTTAAAAATTACAAACGCATTGATGTATGCGGGAACTAAAGTTGTTCATATAACATACATAATAGATATATGAAAAATTGATTTTTCGATTTTGCCGCATATGTTTTTACAGTATTTATGGTCAAGATACGCGATTGAAATTTTGCAGAATACTACTAAATTATTAATTTATAATTATTCCGATTAATAAAATTCCGATGGAAGCAGACTTATGTTCCCACTCTACCTCCCCCTTCTAATTTAGTTGATTCAAATCACTCGGTGATGGAGTTCTTGAGGTAGTTGGTCACTTTTCGCCCGAAAAAAGTTCATGCATCGCTGCGAGTGTGCTCAGCCAGGCTTCGCGGTGAAACTTCGTTTGAATATATTCGAAATTCTTTCTGGCACGAGTGGATGGTCGAAAGATTTATTGAGGGGGGTTGTACTATTGACAAAATCCGCGGTAATACCCGGCCAGAACCATAGATACTGGTTACATAAAAATCCCCGAGCATAGAATTTCTCTGGATTTAGATTAATGACGCCGGATAGTTCGATATATCCTCGTGACGACGCTTAGCAGCGTGAAAATAGTATATCTCGCGTCCCCTAAGAACTTTCACGCTTCAAGCATAAACTGTACCTCTTTGTCAGTTCTATATACTACACGAAATATTCGTATCTTTTAAAATAAACATTTTAAGTAATTATCACGTACAGTTCATTCGATTATTCAATATTGTGTTAGTATATATGACAAGTTAACTTCTTGATTTTTTTTGTGACGAAACTACAAAATCGATTCTCAAGACCCTTGCTTAGAAATTTGCGTTTACACTTTGACTATGTTTCCAAATTTTTTCATCAAGAAAAGATCAAAATTGAATTTTTTATATACCATTAAGAAGATTCGTGAAAAAAAGTAATATTACAGGTTAGCTCTAAGATATTTTCATAAGGAAACTGCAAACCCAATTCTCGTGAATTTGGGTATACACAAATTTTTCGATCAGGAAAAGTTCAAAATTGAATCTTTTATGTGCGATTGAGAACATACTTGAAACAAGTAATATTATATAAGATAATATTCAAGGTGAAGATATTTTTATAATGAAACTGCAAAACCGATTCCTATCAACTTTTATAGTAAATTTTTAGAAATTAAAAAAAAAAGACAGACACGGTTACGCAATCTAATATTTTAGATTCACTATAGGATTTGTTCACAACGAATCTGTCAAATCGTTTATCAGAAAACTGTGCTATAAAATTTTAAAAGGACTGCCATTTCACCCTTCGTAACCCCGCTATCGCTAAAAACAGAGCAAAAAAACGAGATAAAGTCATGCATTCGTAATGTTTGATATGAAAATTTTTCATTTGAAAATTTAACAGGATTAGAAGACGCGCGGATCCTACGAGCGGAAGTATTTAATCTACGTGAAACAGAACACCAAACTGGGATTTACCGGTCCAAGAATCCGTTGCCCTCACCGGGCTTCAAGTAAAGTCACGAATCGTCTCCATATCCTTTAAACTGTCCATAAAAAAATATTATATTACACAGTTCACGAGCCCGTGCAATTCTAGGAAAGTAATATCTACTAACACTTGGAAAAAATTCATATTAATCAGAGACTCGTATACGCTCTTTTTATTTTCTGTTCAATTTTCAAGTTTTTATTTCGAAAAATTATGTATAGTTTACTATTAATTAAATTGTGTCTGAAAATTCTATATAATTTGGAACAAACAAAAGAAAATTCCAAGAAGTAAGTTATCTGAAAGTGTTCCTGTTTGTTTCAAATTCTTTTGATTAAGAATTGTACAATTTTTGAAGTTTTATTTTAAACTTCAATAATACTGGGCAAAATTTTTTAATCTTTTCTAAAAGGTCAATTAATTATATAATTAGAAGTATGATATTTATCTTTCGTATACAATTGTAAACTCTTGAACCATTTTTGGTTAATTAGTTATAAAATTCTGAAAATTTTATTTGAATCTTCAATAATGCGTAAATCTTTTTAATATTTCGAAATTAAATTGTACGTTTGGGATTCCACAATAACTGATGGAAAATTGTTATGTACCATTTATTTTCATTTATCTGTGGTTCTAATAATACCGTCGGGCTTCTGGAAAAACTATTTTGTAAGAAATGAATTAATTAAATTCAGAGGTTGCAGTAAAACCTGTATGCTCGCCCATCGTGGAAACTTCGTTCTGTGTGTGCATATGCGACAACACGTACCAGAAAGTAACGGATTTGCATGGTCCATCATTGAATGGAATTTTTATGACACTTGATTGAAGAAGGACGAATTCCAAACGCATGTTGATTACGTCACGTTTATAGAAGATTAAAGGATATTACATTTTCATTTGACGACCAATGAAACAGGTTGAATTATAACCCTTGAAAAAGATCGTTTCATAGCGGACTACAGTACTCGAAATTTACTACTCAGCTATTTTTATTTAAAATAAAAATACAGTGGTCCGTCATAAATATATTTTATAAGAGTATACAATATAATAGAATAAAATCTACATATTTTTACAAGTTAAATGTCAGTCATTTTGTTTAATATTCTACTTTAATATATAGCAAAATATATGTATGTATAATGAAATATACAGGGTGTCCCGAAATTCCTTCAGCATCCGGAAATGG
>CM052325.1:12070543-12087160 GCA_028455615.1 Lasioglossum zephyrum
AACCACATGACGTTTGTAGTCTTTTGAATTTTTCAAGAAGACAAAAAAATAAAGTGTACCTTTTAAGAAGATTATACGTTTTCAGGGAAATTCAATAGTTTTTTACTTATCAAAATGTTTGCTATGTGGCATCGCATTAAACCAACATCGTATGCTCGTTGCTCGTTCGGTTCCTTGTTATAGCATACTAATGTTGCAAAATATATTATCTTAATTAGTTTGTCGCAAACGATGCAACTCCTCATTATCCGGGTTTGCAGTATTGATCTTGGTTTTCTTCGATAGTGTTAATTTAAATTGTACCAAAATATATAAACCGCTCAATTTTGAAACTCTGATTTGATATTTTTCCTTACTCGACATATTTACTTGATCCGATATTTTTATTATTGGTGTTAAATTTTGATGAATATTTGCATTTTTCATATAATCACGATAACGAGTTCTTACTTTCACTGCTACTCTGGCCAATTGCAAAGCTAATCACAATATAGACGGAATTTTAGTATTTTCTTGAAAAGTAATAAATTTTAATATTCCGCATGTGTGCTCCATTTACCAATCCGTCTTCAACATCAATGTTATTAATAATTATCATATATTTTATATTAACTTTCAATTTAATCTCAGTTAATAATTCGTTTCGAACTGATTGTTTTTTCAAAGAATGTAATATAAATTTTTTTTTGTACTTTCATCGATATTCTTTGAAAATGTTTTCTCGAGAGTAGAGATGAAATTCACTCTTGCATTGGGATAATTTTCGATTATTGTAAGCGGTAACATTAGCATTAGTTGCATAAATAAAAAGAAATGAAAAAAAAATAAAAAATTTTTTTTATGGAATTAAGTTTGTTTCGTCGGTGGAAAATTTCCGCCCTCTCGTATAAATTACATTATTGAGTGAACTTCTTTCGAAAAAAACTAAAAAATCTAAAAAAATACTGGACCAAAGTGGACCAAAATCTAATCAGCTCTAAGTTACAGCGGGGCACATCGATTGCATCATTCATCATTCTAATCCCATTGTTACTTTTTCAGAAAACGTTAACGAAAAATTTGATACCATAGAAACGGACATACGCACAAAATAGAAGTTTTTAATTTAATTTATTTGTAATAATTTAAAAATACAAAAAAGGAAAACATAAAGTGCTTATTTAAAATAGCTCCGAGTGCAATGTGTTAAATTTCGCGGTATTATTAATTCGTGAAGATTAGAGTTGTCACACTTCGACACGTGATTAGTGAAATTGTAAAAAAAAATGCTAAAAACAGCTTTTTTCTCGTAATTTAAACTAAGATTTTTCAATGGAACAGCCAGTATTTCCCAGTAGGTACTGTGTCTTGCGTTCCCGACCGTAGATCCGACATGGCAGTCAAAGTGTTAAGAACGCGGTCTGCGGACTTCCATAAAATCCCATTTAAGCCCCGACTTTCACCCCTTATAAAAATAAATAACCGTCGAGGTCAATAAAGAAAGTGTCAGCACCTGCGAAGGAGGTGGGAAAAACGTTTTCAAGTTTTTCTTGGCGCGATAGTTATTACCTCCTAACATTAAAAATCCGTTACAGGAGCACGAGAAGAGAGAGAGAGAAGTTTCGCGAACGAAAGAGGAAGAGGGCGAGGGAGAAAGAGAGAGATGGAAGGTTCATTCCTAATCGGCGCACGTTGCGAAGCACTTCCGCGTGGAACTTTGCCGAAGTAAAGTCCACGTGCTCCGGAAACTGCTCCATACGGGCGCACGGGCCAAGAAAAAGGGGGTTGAGTGAATGGCGCAGCCGCCGAGGAGAATGTTTGAAGCTCATTCAGACCAGAAGTGAAATCCTTCCGCGTTGAAGATGTCGAGCACGTACCTCGGTTCCTGATCATTGCCCGGAGCTGACTATACCGAAGATATATGAGCACGGCCACGCAGGATGTCACGCGGCTACCACCGCCAAAAAGTTTTCGCGCGAATTTCTCCGTACGCTGTATCCGCGAGGATACCGTGTGTTCATTCATCATGCGCGACGCTGCGCTGCCGCGGAATCAAGGAACAATTTCTCCGAGGAGCACTGTCGCAATTTTTCAACGCGGTAAGCGGCCATTGTGAATCGTCGCGCCGAATTCAACTGTACACGTTCCGAGAAATAGTATTCCGAACACCGGTTTATTGACGCTGAAACAAATTTTTTCCAAGCATACAAACAAATTAATCCGGTAAATCAGGATCCTCTTTCACGCTACAACGATATTGGAACTTCTAGATGCAGCTAGTCTCATATTTATTGTAGACGGACTGAAGCCCTTTTACATAAGTGTTTACAATAACAAAAAGGTAATTATATAGAAAAGTTCTGCGTACTCCGATTTTGATAAAATTTTAATATGTTATGCAGCAACACATTCTGAACAACTTTTTCCTTTTCCAATATGGGGGGTCGCTTTTAGTTTTTTAGATATTTGCAAAAAACTATCGCGAATATTGTATTGAATTTTTTGTATTCCTGCACGTTCCGCGGCAATGTAACTTTGTCCCGGTGCGGCGTTTGTCTACATTTTGACGCTGTAGAGATGAGTGAGAAAACAGAGGGGGCGGAAAGGGCCAGCCTGACACCACACCCACCCACCCAGTGTTTCACACGCACCCAGTGTTTCTAAAAAGAGAGAGAGAGAAGGTTTTCACATTATACAATATAAAATCAACTGAAACCAATACAGCATACATGTATTATATTATCGCATTTGATTGTAAAACAAATTGGTGTTGGTTTTAGTTCATTTTATATTGTTTAATGTGAGAACCTTCGTCTCAGAAACACTGGGTGGGTGTGTGTGGTATCGTGTCTTGGATAATACATGGTATGCTGTATTGGTCTCAGCTGATTTTATATTGTACTAGCTTTCCCCCGCCACGCGTTGCTGTGGCACAGTATTCTTTAACAGCATGTACGTGCTGAACGGGTTTGTGATAATCTATGTCTCTCTCTCTGACTCGCTCTCTCTATCTTTCTCTCTCTCGCACTCTCTCCGCACTCTCTCTCTCTCTCTCTCGCACTCTCTCTCTCTCACTCCGCACTCTCCCACTCCGACTCTCTCTCTGTCTCTCCCTGACTCTCTCTCTCTCTCTCTCACTATCCCTGTGTCTATCTCTGGAAGGTTTTAGAGCAAACCGCATTCGAAAAAATCCATCCGATCAAAAGTTATAAGTAGAAACGTGGGAAAAAGAGGGCGAAAAAGTTGCATGTGTTGACTAATGACGTCACAACTTTTGAACCAATGGATTTTTTCGAATGCGATTTGCTCTAAAACCTTCTCGAAGAAACGCCGAGTCTAACGGTCCAAACCGCAGCTTTCTACGTTGAGCCGTTCTCAAGTGATGCCTTTACAAACATACATACATACAGACAGACACGATTTTATTATATGTATATAGAGATAGAGATAGAGATAGAGATAATGTGAGAACCTTCTTTTTAGAAACACTGGGTGCGTGTTAAGCACTGTGTGTGTGTGTGGTAGTATCGCTTCTCATCTCCACAACGTGTTTATAAACAAAAAATAAACAGATGCGGACCCGGAAGGGGTTTACGTTGCTGCGGAGCATACAGGAATACGAAAAATTCAATACAGTATTAGCGATAGTCTTTTGCAAATATTTCGAAAACTAAAAGCGACCCCCCGATATTGGAAAAGGAAAATGTTGTTCTAAATGTCGAAATCTATAACATATTAAAATTTCATCAAAATCGGAATACGCAGACCTTTTCTATATAATTACCAAAAAAGAAGAGAAATATACAAGACTTCTCGCCTAATAACGAAGAAGGGACATGCACAAAAAGAGGAAAAAAATATAATAATGGTACAATCGATATGGTATTATCATATTATAATCCTGCGTTGTTTCATTTGAAAATTTTGTAAAGATTGAAGTATAATTTCAAATAAAAATTTTTTTCACGTTTCGATTCTCACTAGGCGATTCTTATTGTAGAATTCGAAACTCTTTATTTAAGTTCTTCTCAAGATAAAAGTCTGCTCTAACGTGTGTAGATCTTTGATTTTCCGCCGGATCCTTAGTTCTTCAGATAAATTAAAAAATATCACCAAAAAAAAAAACGGTGCAAAAGTGGTGCCTCTCCGTCTTTAATGATTGTTTAAACATGTTTACACAATTATAATGTATTACTACTGCACATCACTGGATTCGTAAAGAACAATACAATATCTTTTTAAACTGAAATTTCTCAAAAATTGTGCGTTTAGGAGAAAAATTAAGGTCAGATTCGGAATCACCGCGAAAAACTCTATAAGAATCGCATAATGAGAATCGAAACGTCTTTTGGCTGTTGGACCGTGTAATTAATGGCTCCCACGTGTCGTCTGAATTACGAAAAATTTAGAAGTTTCTTTTTACAACTCTTTTATTCGGGCTTGTAACGAAAATTTATGAAATTTGTTGTTGTGTACGCGCTGAAAATTTTATCGAAATTGATTGATTGGTTTAGAGATTGAAAATTGGGAAAATCGTCGAATAATGTCGCTATTTTTAATCGTTTACAACTCGTGGTCCACACAATTAAACCGAACTACGGTGAATATTTTTTACATGCACATAAACACAATGAACACTATGGAATAATAAATAATAACAATAATAGGTTTTTTAAAATAAATATTAATCAGTGCTAAATTCATCGTAAAAAGTCTAATATTGATGCGCGGGATTAACTGCTTGAGAAATATTCGAGTAACATGCTGACAACGGATGGGAATAGCCAATTTTCGAAAAATTCGATTAAAATGAAAGAATTTATCGCGTGCGGCGTAGTATGTAATAAAAATCCTGTCGAAAACAGCCGGGGAATTGGAAGTGTTACATTTTTCAATATAAAGTGCAAATATTCTGGAAATGGAATGCCAACAATTTTACTAGAATTTACCACATGTTATCCACGATGATATCAATCCACGAGAATCACATCAAATTCAACTTGAAATGAAATGTAAAAAATATTTTATACGAACGTTTCGTGTTTTCTCGTATCATTAACGTGAATCTGTAGTGGGAGTGGCTTCTTAAATGTGTTCAAGTATATTTTTATTACCGCAGAACATATTAACATTATAGTATAGTTGTAAAAGTAATGGTTTCCGAAAGAATTTTAAAATTTTACAATAAATTTCAAATGATAGTTAAAGTAATATTTAAAACGAGATTAATGTTATCTCAAAAAATTTCTATATTTAAATATTCAACAACAGTGGATTCCTACAAATTTTGATAAACTGAACGCAAACCCGAAAGCGGCTCCCGATATGTTTAATTTTCATATAACACTCGTATATTTCAATTTGAAATGTTGCACTCGAACAGTAAGAGCTATAAAAATATTTCTTAAGAATTTTAAAACGATGTTCTAGATTCTCCCGCGTACAGCGATATATTTCCGAATGATGCTACTCAAACAAGTTTTAGAAACACATTCGAATGCAATATTATACTTACCATTTTTCAACGAGAGTGCACGATCACCAAAATATTCAATATTCCTATAACAAAATTTCAGTATTTCACAAACTAACGCTACACTTTAATAAATCTCGGTGCTCCAATTCCATATCTTCGATCTCTTCTCCTCTGTCACTGTTTCCAAAATATTTCATTTTTAAGCAAAAATTGAATTTTCAACTTTGAGAATTAGTCGCGCTTCGAGAGACGCACAGCGAAATTTATAAAAATATGTTTTCCCCGAAACGAATATACAGAGACGCCCAACTCACCTCGAATAACGTCTAAATATTTTGTAACAAAAAAATTATTTCTAACATTACATCACAATTATTTGCACATTACTTTATTAGGAGTGGAGGCGTTTAGGACGTTTGAAGGGCAACTTCAATTTTTAAGTTATTGTTATTGAAATTATTGAAGAATGAAACAAAACAAAATAACATAAGCATTTATTTATTATAACAACGAAACGAGTAAATAAACAAAATGTTATACGGAAAAAAGTTTCCGATTAATAGAACTGCTGGAAGAAATTTTCCGATTCGATTTACACTGTCCAACACCTTTGTTCAACAACTGTAGTTGGATGATTCCTATAGAGTTTTTTTTGCACTAATTCCGAATCTGTCCTTAATTTTTTCCCCGGACGCACAGTTTTTAAGAAACTAAATTTAAAGAAGAAAATATATTTTTCAATTTTAAACAAATATTGTCATGTTATTATACAAGATATTGCATTGTTCTTTGTAGCAATTGATTCCGTGTGAAGCATCGTACCAGTGCCGTGTCGTATTTCGTCGCATCTGGTGGCAACTCATGTTGGACGAAGATATTTTGCTTTCTGGTTCGAAAAAAACGTCGACTCGTTAACTTGAAAGGGTTGGGGTTGGGTTAGTCTCAAAATAAAAGTCTGATCTATCGCGTAATATAGTTCAATTTTTCGCTGCACCCTTATTTTTTTAAGATAAATTGAAAAATATCCTCACAAACTGGTGTAAAAAGGTTGTTTCTCTATCTTTAACGATTGTTTAAACATGTTTAAAGATTCATAATGTATTAATATGGGATATCACTATATTCGGGAAAGTCTACAGAATCAATTGCTACAAAGAGCAATGCAATATCTTCTATAATAGCAAGACAATATTTGTTTAAAATTGAAAATATATTTTCTTTTTCAAATTTAGTTTCTTAAAAACTGTGCATCCGGGGAAAAATTAAGGTCAGATTCGGAATCAGCGCAAAAAACTCTATAGGAATCATCTAACTGCAATTGTTGAAAAATTTGTTGTTGGACAGTGTAAATCGAATCGGAAACTTTCTTCCAGCAGTTCTATCAATCGGAAACTTTTTTCCGTATAATATTTTGTTTATTTACTCGTTTCGTTGTTATAATAAATGAGTGCTTATGTTATTTTGTTGTGTTTCATTCTCCAGTAAGCCCCTTTCATTTCCCATCAGTTTTAACTCCATAAAGTAATAATTTATACTTGTAAATTGTGAATGTTTTCTCGAAAATCAGTATCAATGGCTCCGATCGGAAACATTGTGCCACGGGGTGTATTACACCCTGTATATACTTTTCTTACTGTGTATAGACGCTACTCTACTGTAATTGTTGTAACGTCCGTAATACTTAAAGTATCCGTCACGTCACGAATGGAACGTCCAAGCTATTCGACTACGTATGAGCACACGTATATTCGATTATTTAATCAGCTCGATTATCCGAACCGGCTCGGTCTCAATGACCTCGGCTAATGGGCGGTCGACTGTACTTAATTTTTCCCATTGGAATCCGAATTTCCATGAATCGGGTATCGGAGATGACGATGGATGGGTGTGTGTGTGTGTGTGTGTGTGTGTGTGGGCGTGGAGGGGTGTGTTGTCGGTCGCAAGGGGATGTAGAGGAAGTCGGCGAGGAGGCGGCGGCTGGCGCGGAGGACGCTCGAGGGGGTAACAGGTCGGATGTCCGGCAGTCCGTCACCGGTTATCCTCCAGTATCTCCGGCGTGGTCCACCGCGTCACACCGACCGTTCCGCGGCCATATCGGCCAACTACATAACAAGTCCTGAATATGCATATATATCCGACGCTGCGGGGGTGTAGGCTCGCTTCCATCCCCCGCAGATCCGTGAGCTCTGTGCACGCGGGTGCACGCAGTCGCTCATACGCTCGCGAATCTCTCCGAGTACCGACTACCGACACGCGGAACAATCCTCCCGCGATCTATTCTCTTCCTCCTACATGCCAACCCCTATTCGACCCTTCAATCCCCCTTCCCCAAGCCTTCTGTCACTTATAGGCTGATCTAGGGATTTTTATGTGGCCCTGGATGCAGCAAATATTCTATAATTTTACCCCGAAAAATTTTCAAGGGGAGGCAGAGCCGTCCCTCGAGGAGTTGCGGAACTTCGGGACAAGCCTAGAAGTTCACCTCCATTTTTCACGAACAAATTTTGTTTTCCAGCTTTTTCTTTTTCTATTGCATTTTGTAACCGACTAGAAACTAATTCATTTTGTTCCGAACATTTTTTAGGAGAATCGTGGCGACAGTTGCGTGAGACACCCTGTATAGTGCGTGTAATAAATATTTAAATGTTTGTCAGATTGCATAGACGTCGTCTCTGAATTGTTAAACAGTTAATTTAAGAATTGCTAGCCTGTATAACGAGAAGCTGATGTTCATAGATTCTGCAAATTTATGATTTATAAAGCAATTCAAAATCATCAATTTTTTCGTTAGGTCACCCTTTTGACTTGAGCTTTTACTATGATGTGAATCTTCTTCCTTTTTCTTGTCGAAATCGATATTACCAGCCTGAGGCTGGGTGTATATCGAAACTGAAACTTGTGTGTTAATATTTCAAACTGGGACGCATGTATCGCAATGGTTTTTTTTTGGGCTGCGACAAATGTACCTCGGTAAAGTTAAATAAAAGGTCGAAGCCTCTCCATGTTTTTCAGTCTGCTATAATGGATCTTTTCGTAATTGTGATTAATTCTTGCTGTAAACTTGTTTAGAAACATTTCCTATCTTATTCTGCATGTCTTAATTCTGATTAATTCTACGATTAATAGTCCAAGTAGTAAAGGAATTCGCTCACTCCACGAATAATAAATATTTCTATGCACTTTCTTGTTTAATTTAATTAATGGTTACCATGAATATATAATTAACGACAAATATCATGAATATAAAATGAACCAATAACCACTGAATTAATACTGGATTAAACCGTTTAATGCGTAGTTAAATATGTATTAGGAATTAACGTTGTTGAAGGGACTTCGTGGTTGCTCCGATGGATCATTTCGTTTTTAATAATTGATCAATTAATATTTAATTAAACATACGTCGGTAATTCGTGTAGTAGTTACTGAAACAACTTTGCCACTGGTCAATGCTGCTATTTCGTGTTTTATCGGACTGCCTTACGAAGGGGTAGTTACTCCCTATTTATCTTGAGAACTGTTCCGGCGAGTGATATGAGAACTAACCAGCTTTTATATAATTACCTATTTTCCCTTCGAAGTTCATGTTGTGTTACTAAATCTCCAACTCTGTATAATCAAACGGTGGAAAACCACCCCGTGCATAGCTACTATCTTTCTACGAATTAACTGCAACCCTTGGCCCACCTTTTTGTCTACGATGCTTCACACAATGATTCATTACATCGAAAAGCTTGCCACAATTCTATTCGATAAAACAAATCCAAGTGCATATCAATTGTAATTATTCATAATTCCAATGTGGAAAATATTTTCCAGGATAAAACATCCCTTATACAGAGATAATATTAATACATAAATGTTGCTTTTTCACAGTGCACAAAACGAGCAAATTGGACACCGATTTAGGGGCGAGTTGAACTATCCTAAAGCATTCAGAACAGTATCATGGCAACGGACAGTGCTCATCTTCACCGTTAGAAATATTACAAGGTGTTCTATTACACCACATATTATATAGGGTATTTCACCAGACTTGACCATCCTAAATATATCGCTTATTTTCTACGAGAATTTGATAGAAAAAACGTCTATAAACGTAAATGAAGGAATTTCAATTTCATTGAAACAGTCTTACGTTAAATTTTTATTTTAGAAGGTGTTTATTGCAACTGCAGGACTTAGGTATACAGTCTTGACGTTATCAGTACGTCGATATTCGTCATGGAAGGGTAAATCGATCAAAGAATTATTATATCATTAAGAAATCTTTCGATTTCTGCGAACATGGGGTCGACCACGGTGTTTTATTCGGAAAGAGAGGGTGGAAAATTCGGGAACGGAACTGGTCGCATATATTACAGGCCACCCCATGTAATATGTAGATCTCACTCTCTGTATCCGTGTTCGTCCTGCCACCCCTTTCCCTTTTCGCTCGGCTTGGTCCAGGCCAGGGCCGTCTGTGTCCGTCTATCCCCCCTCCCACCTCCATGGCTACTTGACTTCCTGCCGCCCCCTTGCAACCCCCGTCGACACCTCACCCCTACCGTTTCCACTCGGTCATCGACGAAGCACCATTGACGCCAGTTCACTGCTTGCCAACACACCGATTTATGACCGTGTACCCAGCCTGCCCGCGCCCTCTCATATATTTACCCGCGCGATTTTGACGTATCGGATGCATTAGCATGCACTCTAATTACTCCTATCCCAATCAACTGTGCCCGGCCGACTGTCCTTCTTTCCGCCTTGCAAGGAACAGGAACGCCACAAAGTCAGGTTGAACGAATTAATTTTAGTATTAGCTGTTCGACGTTCGGTAAAATATAGTTGATAATAACGAAGGAAAGTATTGGTAGAAAATACTGAATGAGGTAGGATATGCATTGAACAATACTGAAAATAAAGGAACAGGTGAAACGCCAAGTCGTTTATTATTTGGTGCCGATCAAAAAAAAGTGTACATAATGGATTAATTATCTAATGAATCGCATTATTGCAGAATCATGCACTATTTATAATCGTATTGATTTTTTCATTGATTCTTTACTAAATTTTCAAATGCAACTACGCAGGATTATATATGATAATACCATATCGATTGAGACATTACTATATTTTTTTTTCTTTTTGTGCATCTCCCTTCTTTGTTATTAGACGAGTAGTCTTGTATCTTTCTTTTCTTTTTTTTATTGTAAACACTTCTGTAAAAAGGCTTTAGTCCGTCTATAATAAATAATAATAATAATAATAATAATGATAACATTTGTAATTCTATAACTGCTAGAAAGTATAAAATCTCGACGCAGGTCTTCCAGTTCGAATCGTCGAGTTCCGATTCGAACAGTATCGATCATCGCAAGCAAACCGGTCTCCCTCTGTCTCGTTGCGACTCGATCAGTCTCGAGCATCAAGCGGATCGAGTCTCGAGCTGCTTGTTCCGATCAGAGTCGAGCATCAAGCGGATCGAGCGCTCGAAAGAAGCTCGAGCATTTCGAGTCTACCTATCGATCGTGCTCGAGCTTGATTACCTATCACTAGTGGTCATCCATGCCGCCTCTGCTCGATACCTCGCGCATCAGTACAAAATCGTTTCCGATATACTGATTCGATAGAAAAATAAATTTTCGCAAAGGAAAAAATGTTATTTGAAATCATCTTGGGAATCTACCTTTTTCAAGGAAATATATTTTTGGGACAGCCTGTACAGACACGTTTTCTTCTGTTCCAGAAGTGTTCAAGTGTAGCCTAACACAATAAAATCCGCAATGTAAATACTATGCAACTCGAACGAACTCTCGGATCCAGTTTGTAAACGATTAATTATTCCACTCTCTCGAACTAAGAGCAAAATGTCAAAGTTCGAAGCAATTTGTTACGTTGTGTTCGAACATGTTCGGCGCAGAGTCTCCGCGCAGTTCGTTTATTATCACGTTTGTTTCTCTTATCGAACTTCTCTCTCTCTCTCTCCCCCCATTTATCTTTCTTTCCTTCGATGCACGCCGTGTTTCAAGTTTTATCGTTTCCAAAAACTGCTCGGATGACATTCATCCATTTCGAAAGCATTTCGCAATAATATTCGAAACATCCTGGAAATAATTAGTAGTGATTTACGGCGCACAGATTCGATCTTAGGTTACACAACACTATATATAGCTATTTTGTAGGAATTACCCAAACATTTGGATTCGGATTTGAATCATCCTGAAAATATGTTATTTAAGCTTCTCTTGATGGTTAATTTTTTGTATTCTTCAATTTTGTAAGAATATAATAACTTACAACAATTTAAGTATTACCTAATTTTAATACAATTTCCCTCTGAATTTCAATAGATTCAATTAAATGAATATCCTATATTTAACACTAACATATTTTTTATAACAATATTGTTTTGATTAATTATTATTATTATTATTACGTTGTTTTTTTTAATATTAAGAACGTAACGTGGTAAAATTTTGTTTTTGTATTTTCTGGCCGAGAGATAATCTTAATACAAATCTAACTATAATTATTCGACTGTGGAACTTTATGCAAAATGTAAATTGTTTGCATCAACTGCAACAAACGAGGATCGTATAAAAATTTCTTTCATTTTTTCTAATTAATACATTAATGTACTTAAATTGTTTAAAACTATCTACTATTTTAGATTGCAACTACTCATTTTTATGATAAATTCATATAATCCGCAGTCTAGTAAGTATAATTAACCTAATTAATTATTTAATCCCACTATTATTAAAAGGGGACATGATTGTGGGTCAATGCTATCGATTAACAATGGCATCTCTGGTCAAACTTGCTTCCCCTGGATTCTTGTCAAATTAAAACAGTGTCGGATAAACCCCAGTCGGCGATTTCAACATCACCGCTACGTACGATCGTATGGGAACTCCATTTCACAGCGCTGACAACAATAAAGCAGTAAACATCCTGAAACGTTATTTCACGTGGCGACGTTTACAGTCTGACATTTTTAAGCAAATTGTTTAAAACGAAGTCGTTATCGACAGCATACGATGCAGCTATTTCTATTACAATATTACGAACAATAGAAAAATATTCCGAAAGGTTCAGGAAAATTTAAAATGTTTGGAAAAGCAGCTAGATAAAACTTGTAATAGAATTATAATCAGCAATACAAAGCTGACTTACACGGAAAGTTATCAAACCCGTAAAAACTTAATAAACTATTCATTTTTGTCTTTATTTTCAATCTCAATTTTAAATATTATTGCTGAATGGTTCGCATTCAATAGATTTACGAGTAGAAATAGTTTCCTGGTGATAAGATACACTGAATGTTTTTCAACAAACCTCAGTCGGCAGAAAAAATACAATATTCTATTGTGTTTTCGATTGTTAAAATAGAAATATTTGATTTTCGAAATTGTAGATCTTATTTAAAATACTATATTCTTTAAGCAAAATAAAGTCGAAAATATTAAATAGTATTTGAAATATTTGTTTCGCTAAATAATATTCACCTCTGCATGCAACTTTCGTTTCAACAATTTCTTTTTTAAAAATCATAATGTTGTCCAACCCGAGTAGTCGAACCACTGTGCGACACAGTGTGTCAGTGAAAGTAATCTGCTTAAAGTATGCAAGAAAACAATTTTACGCTGAGCGTGAAAGCGTATACCACCCTCAGTCCCGACGATACTCCGTGCTACTAGGCTGTTATCATTCGTATCTAACGCAAGATCTGACCCGTAAAAAGACCCTAGTACCTGCTACCGACGTGTGCGTTTCTCCGTGAAATCAAATGATTCGTTCCGTGAAGTTCCGTTGAAACGTTTACTGCACGTTCTAACAACTTATGGGCTGTTCTGTCTTTAAAACAGATACCTTCGCAGGAATTTATTTCCCTCAACTTTTAAAGTCTACGATTAATTGGAGGATCGAACAAGACACTCGAACAATAAAACAACTGACGAACAAAGAACAATCGAACATCAATGGTTTACAATAATAAATACAATCATGTTTCTACTTTTTCAAGTTATCAGTTGTACACTCGTCACTACATCATTTTAAAATTAAATACCTTTTTCAATTTTTCAATATTCATACTTATTCTATGGAACACCCTGTACCTTATGTTTCGTCACCATTTGCAATGATTCACAGCTAGATCGTTAAAAATAATGCGATCGAAAGAATTTATGTTGTAATTTATACAACGATTTTTTATGTAAAACGGAAATTTTTTACCTGAATTGCAAGAAACGCGGGTGAAATAGATATTTATTATTTTTCTTGACCCATTGGCATCATTAGCTATTTTCCTGACCACTGTCACTAGACTATATGTCTATATATAGATGATATATCGCTATATATAGACTATGGGTCAAGAAAAATAATAAATATATATATATATATATATATATATATATATATATATATATATATAACAGATATAGACAAAATTAGTGAAATATAATGAAATATTTTGTTCTGATGAAAACTATTCTTTTTAAGTATAATTAACAAATTGGTGATAAGACCGTTCTTCAATCTTCCTCGTGATGCAAGGGGTTAATATGTTGAAAATAATATAACGGTGTTTTTAAACTGTTCTTAATGTTTTAAATTATACCTGCTCACCTTTTTGCCATAAGTCCGTAAAATCTGTCTGACTGTAACAAGTCTACAGTTACTTCGATCACTGTATCCGGCCAAAATCATGCTACTGACTTGACGAAATGCAAAACAGGCTACACTTGAACGCCAACTCATAACGCCTAATCGCAGAGCACACATAGTTCGCGAAGCGATCGAGTTTTCTCAGCAGACAAGTCTCCTTTTAATCCCTTTGTGCAGCTACGAAAATTATCTTTGCTTTCAATCAATTCGGCGTGTGCTCGCAACGGTCCTCGGGGTTAGCTGGTTATTGCAGGTGTGCAAACTTCCATTTCAGGTGTATGAACTTCTCACCAAACACACCCCGCCCCTTCGTTTACATTCGACCAATAGCTGATTTAATATCGCGCTTTGTGAAGTCGCCATTGAAATCCCGTTTACGAAGTGTTCTGTACATAGCCGGGATATATTTTAATAAAGCCTCCCTTATTGGAACTGATCAGAGGACTTTTCCCCTTTTCCGTTGAAACCTCAAATTAACGGCAATTTTCAAAAATGCTTTTTAGAACCTCCTGGAATTTTTCGCACGCCGAAAACTAGCAAGTATTGCAACATTATTGGAAATTGCTCCACTGTTTTTAAAACGTATCCGCCAAATATTTCGAACCAAGAGTGGTCTAATCGTTTACTGTGAAGACTTTTGAACTGCTCGGACCAATACGCCGGGCAGTACGAATTTGATGCAGCTGTGAAAAAAATCGTACAACAAATAAATAAACGTTTACAAGGTATTGTAATATAATTACAAAATTCTCCAACGTTTTAAAATTTAAGTATTTCCCAAACTAATAATTTTAAACCAAATTCTGTTTTCTGTACAGACTTTCAAACTACCCGGACCAATACGTCGGAAGTACGAAATTCGCCGAAGTTAAAGTATAATAACAATTATGATCGAAATTGAAGCAAGCTAAAACTGTGCACACGAGTGTGCGAATTCGGCTCTCTCGAGAAGCAAGGAAAACAGAAGAAAATCAAGAGCTTTCTCGGCGTTATACGATCCTCCTGAAAGCTGCCCAAACCTCCCTCTCTCGTTCTCTCTCTCTCTCTCTCTGTCTCTCTATCTCTCCTCAGAAAAGCTAATCCCATCAAAAGTTTTCAGTATGTTTATAATCCACTGATCGCTCGCCTTTCCCAGAACAATTTAAAACTTTCCTCGACGCCGTTATCCGGTCCGGTCTCTTTGCCCTCGGCTCTTCAATCCATCGTCCTTCACGGGCCCTTCTCCTTAACCCGACTTCATTTTGCGGCTCATAGATTGCCGAATTTCACGGAGTTACTCACCGTACATCTTGCCTCTACCCTTTCTCCCCGAAAAAAGCCCTGGACCATTTAAAGTTGATTAGCCTTATTTCCCTAAGACCGCTTTTTAAATTTTAATGGTGCGCCAAAAAGCCAGAATCGGCGGTCATTTTGTTGGCAACGGTGCACTAAGTTATAACAGTCGAAATTGACATTACAAAAAAAAAGAAATTGTGTAAACTCTTTCAGTAGTCAAAGACCCTTTTTAATTGTCTCTTTTTAAAAACATAAACAATACGACCTGTTCTAAACAATTAGAGAATTGTCTGGTTGCTGGCTCCGCGGGAAATATGCAATTTTAAATTTGATTGTTTTTATATCTCAATTGCAAAGCACACGATTTTATTACAGTTCACGTATTTATTACATTTAATATCGCATTCGTTTACCGAATTGTATTATGGTTCATTGCGGGATTATTTTTCACATTTATCGGAACCGAATTTGAATGTGTAAAATCTGATTGCGTGCTACGGGTCGAGATTGATTTCATTTGGCATTGTTTGAAAAATATTTTTGTACGATGGTCATAAAGGAACGATATATCGCCGCGAGAACAAGAATGACAATATTAAATATTTGTTCGAAATTTTCGTTACAAATTCTCGTTTTATTACTTCGAAATCCAACGCGTTTCGAATTTCGCGTTAATCTTCGCCGATAGTAGCGTACAACTGCTCGCAATTTAAGTGGCTTTAAGCACGCCGACTGAAATTCCTGGCAAATCTGTTTATTTCATAATTCAAGTTAAATTGCTCTACAGCTTCATCGCAGCGATAAAATGGAAATAATTCTATTATCCTATTTTCATTCTTCCTGCAAATGTTCAGCTGTACAAACGCTTATACCAGTAACATAAACTATGAAAATATTATGATACACGGTTCTCGCTTAACATAAGTATTATACTATTCGTGTTGTAATTATTTGATAAAATATTCAACCTTCATTGCCTCGTTATGTATTAAATAATCCGTGAGATATCTGCACTAGTACAAGTAGAAAATTTTAAGTCAATGAAATGATGAAACATTGAAGATGTTCAAAACATAAAATATTATATATTGATACCGCAAATGCAATTAAACGAAACTGCGAGTAGATCGAACACATTCAAAATGAATTAAATAAATTAAAAGTATTAAATGAATTCAGAATTGTACAGGGTGTTTACCTACAGGTGGGAGAAAATTGAAGGGGTGGTT
>CM052325.1:12087260-12109816 GCA_028455615.1 Lasioglossum zephyrum
GTTTATGGCCCTTGACCTGCGCACGGATGGTCGGCCATGTGACGCACGAATCCTCGGAGCTCGCGGTCCGAGGGTGCCTCGAGAAGGCAGCTATAAAAAAATAAACTCGAGTGTGGCGCAAGGGAAGCGAAACCTTGGCCGTTGTCGTTGATGCTAAACATCAGGCCCGTTAGTGTCCGAATCCGAGAACCTCGTAACAAAAAAGCGATATTTTAAGCTCGGGCCTACGGATTGACTTATTGCCACTTTACCAATCCTGTCAGCTCGAACCCTTGTGTTTCGTATACGACACGTCAAAGGCTAGCATTCTTCTAAATAAACGAAGGACAGCGTGAAATCGGTAAAGAGGCTTGCTTATGTAATGGGAACCGGCTGTTCTCAAAGTTTAGGAAAAAAAGACGAGAGATCGAACATTATATTTTAAATTGAGGAACACACATAGTAAAGTTCGAAATTTCAAATCTCCCGCCAACACAGTTACCTAGCAGTGGATAATCTTCCGATTCCGATTGCCATTTAACAACCATTCCAGGTGTTATTTGAAGGACTTCCGGGTTACCAGCTACACGTCGACCATAATTATCAGTAAATTCATCGATGGCCTAGGATTAGGTTGGAACCGTGAGCAACAGTAGCCTGGCAGAAAGCCCGTGGCGTTTCGGTTGCCGCCTTTTGAATCTTAATAAATTATCCGTTGACCATGGATGATCACACCCGGTTTACGGGACGATGGGAGGGAGGGGGAACGGTTTTGGAGGGGGAGTGGTGGGGTGGGAGAAACGCGCATCTATCGGCATGCTCATTAATCACCCGATATATATACTGCCGGTTCGTCGCCGCCGATAATCGGCCGCGCCGTAGCCGACCAGGGAATTTGAATTTCGAGGACGCGCATACGGTTCTGGCTCGAATATTATTGGCATATCGATTTCACAATCTACCCCCACCTCTCGTCCCTCCCCCTACCCCTCCCCACTATCCTCCCACAATTTCGTAAAATCGTCCTGTTAAACTTATCGGAAAAGCTTTTCCTCGGACTCTTCGTTTGTTGCGACTCATTTCCATTCATGGCCCTATCTCGCTGTCACTTGTTTAATGACTGCGCGACAGTCAGCGCAAAATAACCTGCAAATATTGACGAGACTCGGCATGAAAGTTTTCGCTCCGAAATTGAATGTGTCGACGTTGCAGGAATTTCCGGAGTTTAAATCGGCGGGATAATGACGCTTTTGACAGTTGCGCGATTGGCCAATTATCGGGAACACGCACGTATACAGGGTATCTCAAAATTCCTTCAACTTCCGGAAATGGAAGGTTCTTAAGATCATTTGAAGCAATATTTTCCTTTGCAAAAATGGCATCCGCGGCTTTGTTAAGGAGTTATTAAAGAAAAACACAGACCAATCAGAACGCGACCTAGACGCGTGTTGGCACAGTCTGCCAATTGGCAGTTGGCGCGCCGGCCAACTGTGCAAATGTTACTTCAAATGATCTCAAGAATCTCCAATTTCCAGATGTTGAAGGAATTTGAGAACCCTGTGTGTACAATCAAGTTTATTGGGTCGTAAAAAATTGATGAAGTACAATGTTACGAGATACTTGATTTTATCGACGATAACTTTCGAGTCGGGTCGAAGTTGACCCGGGCGCCGCGCCGCGGCGAAAGTGAATCGTGCCGATTTTGACGAGTCTTTGTTTATGCGAAATAATTCAAATCTAGTAATCGCGGAAATAAATTATAATTGCAATCAGTGCAGTTTTGTTGCGAGAGTGACCCATAAAAATTACAAACAAATTTTCGTGGTTTACGAAGAAAATTTTACGTGGCACCTCGGAGTCAGATACATATTTTATAAGATATATTTTGCAGGCATCTACTTTGAGAACAGTTTTCATTCCTTTACAATTCAAAATACATTCGCCAAAAAAAAAAGAAGAAGCATGTGTCGCATATGTTTCCCAGATCTATATTATACTGAAAGCGGATTAAAGTCAATGAATAATTTTCGTTAATTAAAAACTGGGACATTATTTCTAATAATTCATGTGACTGAAAATTATATGAAAAAGTCACGAGACCGGTTTTCATTTCATTTAGTAATATTCTCTCGGCTTCATGCGTTGAACATAATCCTATTCGTATGATCACGTGCTTCCCCACTACGAATCCTTCACTTTTAGGGTTACACAATGTATTGTAAAAGAAGAATAATTTTAGCGTGATGGTTTCTTTGATAGTGCAGAAAATGAAGCAGATAAAAAATCATTTTATGGACATAGTTATAATAGTTGTTATTCATTTTATTATAATTAACCCTTTGCACTCGGAGCTATTTTAACTCGAAAATTAAACATTTCTTTCGATCTAGAATATTTTCATTCTCTATGATTTTTGAAATTTTATAGATATCAAATTGATATAATATCTCGTAGAATATATGAAATTTTATAGATATCAAATTGATGTAATACCTCGTACAACACCAAAATCTTTAGTAATTGATTAGGTTCCGATATATTTAATAATGTAAACAATATTTTTATTAATGGTACAGCAATTTTTAGTGGTGCCTCATAGAGGACAACCGAGTGCGAAGGGTTCAAGCACAAACATTTCTTATATTTGCTACTCATAAATTGACAATATCTAAAAACATATATTCACATTAAACGCTTATTATATTTGTTATTCACAAAATATCATGCAGTTACATAAGATATAAATAGAATTGAAAAATTAAATTTTCTATTAAATAAAATTTGAATACTCTATACATATGTGTATTATTTCGAAATATATTAGGGAATGTGTAGTTTGAATTGTATTTAGGCTGTTATAATTATTTTTGAAAAAATGGTACAACGTGTGTAACTGCCTCATTTCTAGACATTGTAACTGTTTTGATTATATGTATGTATTGTGTCAGCAGCACGTGCACATGATTGAGAGCATAGAAGTATAATCCGTTCCTATGCAGTATTACCTCAACTGTTTCAGAAATCAATAGAGAGGCAGTTTTTCAATTTCGTTAATATATTAAAACTTAAACATCAAGTGCATTTCAATGGAATTTCATTGCAAGTGTATTTCAATACTTACTTTTATATAAATTAATAACATCAGCTTTGTTTTATAAATATAGACAATTTTATTTTGAAATTGTCATTTTATAATTTAATAGATCTCGCTTTGAAAATAGGAATTGTATTTTCATCATTCAAATATAGTACATTTCATTTTTAAGAAATACGAAACTTCATTTTAAAAATAGAATAGATTTAATTTGATTTTCATTCGATATTTTATTTGCAAAGTAGACTATGATTTCAAGTAATAATAAATAGTGTAATTCAGATTTTATATGTATTTGAAATGGAAACGAATGTTCGATTTTAGGTAGATATAAAATAGAACGTACATTGAAAAATTAATAACAAAATCGACGTTGTGTAACGTAGCTATCGGTCATTTAATGAAAATTCGGGGTGTATTTATCGTTTTAATAAGTGGAACAATGTAAGTCGATAAATTTTTCAGTTTTGTGCAAGTAAAAATTCAGTGTTGCCGGAACCTCGAGTATGTCGAACATTTTGTGGTGTAGGAAATTTTTTAATTGTCTCGATACCATCCAGTGTAGGTTAAATACCATTTCTTCTCAAGTATCTTAAGTATGCTTCTCCTTTTTACACTTCTTTATTAATTCCACGATTTATTGATACAATTAATGAAAAATTTGGTTTAAAATCTGCGGTATTTAACCAATAATATTTAACATTTTCACAATATTTTATATTTATTATAAATGGTGAATTAAATGGTTACGGTATCGTAAAGACTGGCAAATTCTGAATGCTGTCAGTAAGAAATATTTTCCAGGTAAAATCTGTGTGAATAGTGAAAACGATTTTTTCCCGGAGATTACTATTGTCCTATTTCTCTGGAACTAGGAGAACACGGTGTCCGCGGAAGACGGCATGGGAGGACGCACATATAAAACGCAGCATCCTGAAAGCATTTCGCCCGTTAAAAGCATCGACGAGAAAATTCGTTCCATTTTCAAGAAAAAAAGACGCGCGCCGCCGTGAAGCGTGCTCAATCGTATCCATCAGGTATAATCAACCTGGAAAAAAGACGATTAGTACATGACTCGGTGGAAAGCGAAGGAAACTGTATCCCTTTGTTTCAAATCCCACCGGCTAATGCAGAAAACCGCCGAAAGGATCAACCGAGCTTTTTAATGCATTTTATTCACAAAATTGCATTTCTATCGCTCGCTACTTCGCGAATCATCTTCTGTTCTTCAGTTATCGTCACGTTCAGTACTTGGACGCACTTTAATGTTTCCCTCTTAGCTATGAAAAACATGCTAAACTATGTAGTACAGAAAGCTACACATATTGGGATGCGAGGCTTTGAAATCCCAGTGAGGAATATTTTATTGTTTTAAATTTGAATATCAAGGAGGATTAGGTGGTTTGGAATATTTTAATGAAATTCAATTTTAGTGGGGTTTAATTGATTTCAATTTAAGTAATTTGTTTACGAATTTAATTACACTGTCCAACAACAAAAATGTTTCTATACAACTGTTGGTGGATCTTATAGAGTTTTTCGCTGATTCCGAATCTGGTCTTAATTTTTCTCCTACGAACATAGTTTTTGAGAAATTTGAATTTGAAAAAAGACGTATTTTTCGACTTTCAACAAATATTGTGATGTTATTATATAAGATACTGTATTATTCTTTACAGTAAAGGTTCTCTAGACATTACCGAATCCAGTGATGTGCAATAGTAATACATTGTTCAAACATGTTTAAACATCCATTAAAGACGAAGAGACACCACTTTTGCACATATTTTTCAGGATATTTTTCAATATATATACGAAAATAAGGGTCCAGTGAAAAATCGAATTATACCACGCGATAGAGCAGACTTTTATCTTGAGAAACCACCCTGTCAAGTTACGAACGTCGACGTTTTTACCGAATCAGAATGCAAAATATCATCACGGAACACGAGTCGCCGCAAGTGACGCTCACCACTAGAGCGGGCGTCCGCCGCGCCGTATCCCGTAGAACGTCGGCTCTAATGGTGAGCGTCACTGGTGGCGACTCGTGTTCCGCGATGATATTTTGCTTTCTGGTTCGATAAAAACGACGACGTTTAGAACTTGACAGGGTGGTTTCTCAAGATCAAAGTCTGCTCTATCGCGTGGTGTAATTCGATTTTCAGCTGGACCCTCATTTTCTTGTATACATTGAAAAATATCCTGAAAAATATGCACAAAAGTGGTGTCTCTTCGTCTTTAATGATTGTTTAAACATGTTTAAACAATGTATTACTATTGCACATCAGTGGATTCGGGAATGTCTAGAGAATCTTTTGCTTTGAGGAGAATACAATATCTTATATAATAACATCACAATATTTGTTCAAAGTCGAAATATACGTGTTTTTCAAATTCAAATTTCTCAAAAATTGTGCGTGTAGGAGAAAAATTAAGGCCAGATTCGGAATCAGCGCGAAAAACTCCCTAAGATCTAACTTGCAGTTGTATGGAAACATGATAAAAATTGAAATTTGTTGGACAGTGTTATTAATACGCTCGATAGTAAAGACTAAAAAGTGGAAAATAAAAAAATATATAAAAAAAGCTTTTGAAAAAACACGCTTATATTAGAATGCACTAAAAAGGAGAAAATAATATTTTTAGATATTAGTGACTATAAATAAAAACGTCGAGCGCCCACGAAGATTACGTTAACATAATTTGGCGCTCCAAGCTTTTATTTATAGTTACTAATATTTAAAAATATTATTTTATCCTTTCCAGTGCATTCTAATATAAGCGTGGTTTTAAAAAAGTTTTTTTATATATATTTTTTGCACAACATGTTAAATACATAATCGAATTTCTCTGTATGTGTTCGTGCGCATGTGCTCGTGATAGATAGATCATTGACGTATCGTCTCAATCTCCCGATAGAGGTCAAGCGTTTTCATTGCACACATAAGAACGGTTGGATCGATGCCGGCTACCGTCGACGCGGCGATTCCCAAGGACAAAAGGCAAATTGCGAAATAATAATTCAGCAATACGGAAACAATAGGTGGCGAAAGGCTGATGCCGGGGGGATCGTGCAAACCTACACCGGCCAGAGAAAAACGTCCAGGGGCCCACGCTGAAGCGTTATAAATTGTTCCATATGCACTGCATTAGAGTATAACGCGGCGGCTCAACCGCGCGCCCGGACGTACCACGTATTTATTGCGATAGGTTTTCGGGGACAAAATGCTGCGCTACCGAATTTATCGTTTCACGCACAAAAACCACTCCAGCCCCCTTAACCTCCAACCCTCTTGTCATCATCCTCGGTTCTCTCTCTTTCTCTCTTTTCATACCTTTGCACTTATTCTGCTGTTGACCCTCAGCCTCCCACTTCAACCCTCGATCGTTCTTGCAGTCTCGACAGCTTTATGCGATTGTTGCTAGTCCCGCTCTGTTCAAAATAAGTTAACCCCTTGTCGTAAAACTTATTTCACGGTTTCAGTGAGTAGAACCTCTTTTTCTAGTAAAATTAGATTTGACCTTGACTTTCAAGGTTAAAATTTTTTTATTACATCATATTCTATTCACCGGAAGGATAAAAACTGCAAAACGAATCGTCCGCTGTGGTAAAATCTTTTCATTGTCAAACTGTTTTGATTTTATACAGGGTGAGACAGTAATGAATTGCCATCTACAAAAACAAAAGATGCATGGAACAACACGGTCTGTGTAACATGGCGTTAATCTTTTTTTCCTAGGTCGAGTCGCTACATTGATGTGAAGGTCACCTTCATTTTTTTTAAAATGGAATATCCTATTTTTTATACCATGTAAATTTACAGGGTAGGGCAATAACTTTGTCCACCTGGATTATCTCCGTTATTTGTAATAATATGTAATAATAATTTTTTTCTTGAGATCAGTTTAGATGAAAAGATTCGGCATTCAAAGACGTAAAAATTGGATTTTGAAATTTTTGTCTATGCCTAATGCTTTCGGAGATATTCAATCAAATAGGATTTTCTACTCCAACTTTGAGAACTATTTTCACCCCCTTGGCACAAATCTCAGCCGCTATAAAAAAATATTTTTTCGACTCATATATTTTTTTGTAACCCCTCGTTAGTACACGTCCTGGAGTCTTTCTGTCCGGAACAGATTGTTTCGGTGTATTCCCGCCAATATAACTGCCTCATTGGCTCTCCTACCTCATCATTCTAATTTAGATACGTTACTGTTTTAGTCGCGCATGCGCGAGAAAAGTTGCACCATATCGGAACACTTCTACGCAGTTGCACATGTATACCGTAATTGCTCGTGTCACTTTGCACAAATTTGACACGTCAATTAGGATACATCCGTTCTTCTTCATCCCGCCAGACCTGTTACATATGCACACGTATGAAATTGTCTCTTCTTAAACAATTCCTTCTCTATTGCAACGGAACTGCACGGCACGACTTGTATAAAATATCAATTCCACGCGGGATCGCAAAAAAGAAAAGTAGTAAAGTCTGTCTATTGACCCACGGACGATAAAATTTAATTAAGCTGTCCTTGATACAAATCCGTTCGCCGTTCATGTCGGCCCGATGAATTTCGCGCGTGATCGTCGCACGGAAAATTGTGCCGGCAGCTGCAAGACTATTACATCGACTGTAATGGAGTAGAAAGAAGGGGATAGCAGCCCCCGGAATCGCCGGATACCCAAGACAACGCCTTGCTTCCGGGGACCGATAATCGTCGGTGCATTAAAATCATTCGAACGGCCGTATCGGTGAATCCCTGCCAATGCATTTAGTCTCTCGCAGCTGCATCCGCGCAGCGATACCGCCGTATTAAGCGTGGAAACGGGTCAGCACGCGGAAAAATCACGAAGAAAACACTATCCTCCATGCCCAACCCCCGCCCCTCGAACACGGAGAATGCTTTTAAGATCGGAATGCGCCGTGGAAACCTGTCGAGGAAACAATGTGACTGGTCATGAGCGAGATGTGATTTCGTGACACGGGATTCTCACGTCAGATTACTTGGTCGGAATTGATAGGGGGTGTCGATGGAACGAGTAATTGTTTGTTAACTCTCCGAAGAACGGAGTACGGTAATGTCTCGATATATGTCAAAAGTTTCGAACTGATGTGTCGTCTGCAGACACCGCTTGATTTGTTGCTGCTTATTCCCAACGTCGAAAGGATAGCGAGCAAACGAAAGGAACCGTCGCGTCTGTGAGATAATAGCAACACCGTAACGAAACTCTATTGTTTTCGCTTGGTCTCTAATGATACTTTCACCGGAATATTCGCGACGTTTTGCTGATTAAAACGATATCAAACACGACACGATTCGGGAAATATTTACACCTTTCATTCAAGGTTTGGTGGAACTTCGATTATCCGAACCGTGGATTTTGAATTGAGTGATTTTGTTGGAACTCCACGGACAAAAACTCTGAGGATCTTCCATGTGGGCTCGTTTTAAAGCAGGAAGTTAACATTTTATAGGACTCTTTCCATTAAAATATTAGCTGAAACATTGAAGGGGCAATCGATTCTTCAAGTATCCTTACGCTTCCGGATACATGAAAAAATGGTTAATGGACATTTTTAGGCATTTTTTATAATTACACTGTTAAACGTAAATTTAGAACATTTTCATGATAAGTTCGATAGAATTTTAAAATACATGCTGCAACAATTTCCAGCTGGAGAAACTTATTTTTTACCAAGGCACAACAGTTCCTCTCGAGAATCCAAGTTCTGAAAGATTCTAGCATTTATCTAAAAATTTCTCCGTGTATAATAGATTTTCTATCTTTCGAGGTCTGTTCTCTCATATCGCAGAGAGAGTAGTATCAGATGGAAAGCTTTGAAATTCGTTTCAATATGTACAATTTGTCGCCGGCTGTATGCTATCGTTCCACACGAAGATCGATTTTGTTCTTATTCCACGATTCTATCCATTATATGGAATTGCTGAACTTTACATTTGCTTCGAATTTTATTCCGTTCGATTTTCTCAGCTCTTGTAGAACTTCTGATAAGAATACAAAACTCCGAACGCGAGAAATATCTCGTGTGTGTTTGAGAACTTCGCTTGGATTCACCTTTTCTCTCAACAATTCCTCAAAAACTTGTCGACCTCGTTCTTTCCTCTCTCAATTTTTCATTGGCAATTTGTTGTGTCGAAACAGAACATTCTACGCTTTGCAAATCCAGGTAAATTCACATTTTCCTACATAAATTATGCATTGTCTATTATATTGGAAATTATACTTGTATATTAATTATTATTGAACCTAATTACACATTGTATATTATATTGAAAATTATATTGTAAGTTATACTTGTACCTAATTATAAGTTGTATATTATGCTTGTACATAATTTTATACATTATGTATATTATGTATATTATACAGTGTATGTAATATTGTAAATTATATTGTAAGTTATACTTGTACCTAATTATAAATTGTATATTATGCTTGTACATAAATATACGTTGTACATTACACTTGTTGTACATTACTACGAAAAGCTAATTAATACACAGTAGAGGGTGTAAAAAATTGACATATATGTATTTATTGTTCGCGATCTGCCTTGTTAGCAGACACGAAATCGGTGAAGTTTACATCTGCCAACGACAGTTTCTTCCCAGATTCCATTCCATTCCGTTCTATTCGACTTTCTCGACTGAGTTTTCGCCCGTTTCCCGCCCCTTGTCAGAGAATAGAGCGAGGTAGCCGAAGGATACCACGTGAGAGCATGCTGAGCATTTCAATAAACGACAGGAAGAATAGCGCCGGCTGCATTCCTCTCCTGTATCGTTCAGAATGCGACCCCGGCTTAACCGATCACGTGGTTTCCGGAACGCTTTCTTTTCGATTTCCAACTGTTTCTGCAAACGTTCGATCTAGAATCTAGCTTTTCACTATTTTATTCAACAACTAGTTTCCTAGTTAATTTTGCGGAAATACGACCCTAAGAAAACTACTCTTATAAGGGTTGTTTCTAGAGGTGCACAATATTTGGCGAAATAAATATTTTAAATACTGTTTAATATTTTCAAGGCTGGGTAAAATAATATTTGAAATAAAAACTAAAAATATTTTCTGAGATTTTTTTTATTAAAATGTAATATTTTATTTGAACAATCTAGTATAAAAAAAGAATATTTTAATCATACTTCAAGCATTGGATCACCCATAAGTAAGGGTACAACAATATTCTTAAATTCTGTTAACGTTCTACAATTTTGTAGTTCACCGAAGTCTTCTCATAAATGCAGAAAACTTTGCAGTCTACTAATTACATTCCATGAAGTGAAAATCTTTTTCTATTAATTTTCTTCACATTATATAAATTAATGAGTGGCCACAGTGTGAAAGAAACAGATAATAGTGAGCTTGTAGCAGTATTGAAAATAATACACGTTCTACCTTGTAGCTAATGGTTTCAGTAGAATTGCTGATTTGAGACAGGATATATCCAAGAGCGAGATGAAATTGTTGTATCTCTCATCGAACAATGTATTTTTCCAGTTGGACCAGTTTTCTGTATCGTCTTTGAACGATTATTTTTCGTTGTCGCGAAAATTTGCTGAGTTTCGATTCAGTCGTCCGATTGTAATAAATTTCTAGAGACGCATATTTCTCGAGTTACTCTGCTAGTCAGGTAGCAGAGTCCGACATTTTTTAAGAAGAGAAGAATTTTTCCATAAGACTCTCCTTCTGCGATACATCCAGTGAATTCGTAAAAATACGAGAATATGTATATCGCATTCCTTCATTCCTTGTTTAGCGCTGCTTCGGTGCCTAGTGTCTATGTGTTCGACGGAATCTTTAATATTACACGTATCGTACATAAGTAGAATAAGTTTCCTTCGGCGACAAATAGACTGTGAAACTTCGTGCATTCGTAGTATGCAAGAAATTTGTCGACTTTCAATGGGAATGTAAAATACAAGAGTCGATGCGATTGAATTCCATTTTATTCACTACTTCTCCCACAGACTCTACTTTTTTATTTTCGTTCATGCTATTTCATTGAGTCCAGGTTTCTTTCTATACAGTGTCCCAAGAATGTTGTATGATATTTCCTTGCAAGATGAGATTCCTTAGGTGATTTCAAGTAATTTTTTCCTTAGCGAAAATGTTCTCCGCAGCTTCGTTAAAGAGTTATTAAGGGAGAAAGCGGACCAATCAGAGCGCGGCTAACAGACGAATTTCGAATCACCGACAGAGGTCCTGCTAAGCGCGGCGGTGGCATTGGCCCATCTGGAATCCGCCCACTGTTGCCCCGCCCTAAATGGTACGTGTTTTTCGTTAATAACTCCTAAATAATGGCAGGAAGAACGTTTTCGTAAAGGAAAAAGTTACTTCAAATGATCTTAGGAATCATTCTTACATAAGAGTGGGGGAAAAACCTAAGCAGGGAATTTTCCTCGAATAGCTTCGGAGCTACTAGTTGGAACTGCCTGATATATAGTATGATTTTAGAAATCGCACCCCGCAAGTAACGCGACACAAGTCAAAAAATAGTAATTTTCAAGTTCTGCCATTGAAAGATATGTATGAAGTGCCCCAACATACACAAAAAGTGTCACGTCACATCTCTATCTCGCGATTTATCCAGCTGAGGGAAATATTTCTTGAAAGAGATATAATAATTATTATGATGGCCTGTCTGCATGTGTGGATGTTATCTAGAGATGGATCATAAAATCGTGTTGGCAGTGGATTAATTACGTTACTATTTAGATAAATTACTCACCAAGTTCTAACCCCTGGAGACGCGACACAATCTGTAAAAGAGAATTCAACAATTTGAAATATATAAATAATGAAATTTTGAATGCAATCATTATATTAATCAGTATACCAATAAATTAAGAATGGAGTGTAGCTATTACATCAATATTCGTAAATTTGAAATTATAATATTAATTTAAAAAAAAATGGGCTATCGCGTTATCGATTATATTAATATAATATTAGTGAATATATTAATGAAACTAGATGATATAATACTCATAATTGTACAGATCCATGTATCTACTATGAGATACAACCGTACAATTAAATAAAAATTTAAAATAAATGTTTCATTTGATCGCATGCATATGTTTCCCACTGTTTATCGATTCGAGTGAACGGCAGCCATATGTCGAGCTTAGAATCTTCATATGAAAGTAGAATTTTAATATATTATGTAGAAAATGTCGCAGGTTTCTATAATCTTAAACAATTTATATTCAACAATTTATAAAGAAAAATACGGACACGAACCACAACGCACCCCTCGCACAACTATGCATCATCGTCCACACAAACCTGCAAAAACGTCTCAAAATCTTCACTTAATTAACCAAAATATCCCGAAACATTGGTCCTAACGATACAGTATTGTTTCCAATCTCAACTGAAACGATCAATGATCTACCCGTTGATCGCGCCAGATTATGCAGGCCCCGGTTGACCAGCTATATTCAGTTAAAAACAATTAGCGAGGCCGCGATTGGCAGACGTTCGTATTGCGTGTATACGCAAAGAGACCCATCAAACGAGCATTTGCCGCGCAAATAACAGCTGATGCGCCGATACACTCATTGCACTCGTTTTTCTTCTGTCTCCTCCCACCGGCACCGCCCCCAACCCCGCGAATTTCAGATCGTGCTTTAATATCGGCTGCCGCTTAATCCGCAATGACGGTTTTTCTGGGATTTCGCCACTTTATTACAAAAAAGCTTCACTCCGCTGGACGGCAGATGTCACGTATGCCTTTTTTGCCGGCCTCCCGAGCCTCTCCTCCCTCCGCACGGACTACCCCCACCCCGCGACTTCCCCCCCCCCCGCAATACGCGAGCCGTTCGTTTCAGATTTTCTTTGAAAAGCGCTCGTAGGTAGCGTCCATGTGCTTGTCAAACTAGCACAAAGCTTGACACACTCTTTTTCAGAAAACAAAATCTCCCCTTTTCAAAATATTTCCTGATTTTCTTCACTGCTTCTGAAATTTTCTACTTGAATATTAAGAATGAAAAATTCTATCTAATTTGGGAAATGTGAATTTTTAGCTGTCATTTAATATTTGGAAATATACGTCCGTCTTCCAATATGGATTAAAACAATGAAATTAAAAGCCACGAAATGCAATTTCAATGCGCAACTAAGAATTCCACGAGAATTATTGCGAAAACCTCCCCTTTTCAAAATATTTCCGGATTTTCTTCACTCCTTCTGGAATTTTCTAGTCAAATATTAGAAATGAAAAATTTAAACTGATTTGGGAAATGTAATATTTAACTGTCATTTAATATTTGGAAATACGTCCGCCGTCTTCCAATATGGACTAAAACAATTAAATGAAAAACCACGAAATGCAATTTCGACGTACAACTAAGAATTCCACGAGAATCATTGCCGAAGCCATTCGCCTAATCGCGTCGTAAACCGGCACTGTTGGCACTCTTCACCCGAAACATTAAAGCCACGCGTTTCTTAGGGGATCGAGTGAAAAAGCGGTGCAACAATGCGGTCAACGAGGGGGAAAGGCGGCTCTGAAATATAGCGAGGCGTACCATGCATTATATCTCGCGATTATCAACAGGTCTCTTACGTTTAAGCATTCATTGGCAAGCATCCAGCGCTCTGGGATCGGAAAGGAGTGGCTCTCACCCTCAACCTCCTCTGGCAACCCCCTTATCACGGATTTTCTTTCGCGCGAAAGTAGCCATGAATTGAAGCCAAGATAAAATTAATGCAATTCTTCACTGTGATATCCATTCTTTCTGTTTCACCATTTCTCTATGACGATACAGAACGTGGCGAAGATTGCCATAACGCTGTTTAGATACAGCGTTTGTAATCACTAGACTCTGGATGTTTATGCAAAATAAAAATCTTTCTCCGCTGCAATAAGCTGCAGTCAAATTTTTTTTCGAAATAAAATGAATTTTTCTTTCGTCACTCTTTTCGTCACAAATGCATAAACAAAATTACTAGCCTCTGGACCATTATGCAAAATAAAAATTTTCTTTCCCCACTGCAATAAGCTGCAGTAAAATTTTTTCAAAATTATACAGAATTTTTTCTCATTACTTTCTTTGTCACAAATGCATAAAATTCACAGCCTAACGTCGACTGTCACGTAAGTAATTATAATACTCTATAAATAAAACTAAACAGAAATTATATTGAAATAAAAAATAAGACATTAAATATACAATAATATACTATATATTTTATATAATATATATTCAAAGTTATTATTCAATAAAAATTATGACCTTTCGCAATTACATTAGATAATAATTAAACTAGAATTAGAAATTGTATAGGTATTAAATATGTATTGTATATACATATATTGATCTGCAATTGAAAATTAAATATTAAATCTAAAATGAACTGAAATTGAAAATTAAATATTGAATAAAAATTGAATGAGTAGGAGATATTTCGTATAGCATTAAGAATCAAATAAAAATGGAAAAGTATGTATTAGATAAGAATGTTTTTTATTAACAGATTTATAGTTTTGGTAAAAGTAAGAATTTCGTAGGGATTTTGGTCCTCCAACCATGACCGCAAATGAAAGAATGTCGTGAATTTTGATTTCGACTGCAACTGTGAGTGAAATACTGTTTTAAACCGAAATTTAACGAGCCGGGCTCATCATTGTACACTTTGGCTTGGAAATGCTTAGGCAAATACGACTCTGACACTTCCAAAGTGATTAACCGATGGAGACTTTCCTTAATTATATCTAAATTATCGAACCCCGAAGAAAACTATAATGCGATTAATATCAAAGAGAGTTTGAAAAGTGCCCACGCGCAATTGATAAATTGACTTTCTCGGGAACAAAAATTAATAATGAAAAAACAAGTTTCACATTCTCGTTCGACGCGCAAAAATTTATACGAGTTTCCTTTTATTTATTGGAGTATTGAAGTTTATCAGACGAATGTATATGTATAAATGCATACAGGGTGTCCCAAAATTCGTGTAGTTCCCGGAAATGGGAGGTTCCTTGGGTCATTTGAAGCGACATTTTCCTTTACAAAAATGGCGTCAGCGGCTTTGTTTAGGAGTTATTAACGAAAAACACGGACCAATCAGAGCGCGGCTATAGCGAACGGAGTCCGACTCAGCGACAGGTCCCGAGTAGCGTGGCGGCGTCATTGGCTGAGCCAGAATCAATCCGCTGTAGATGCGCTCTGATTGGTCAATGTTTTTCGTTAATAATTCCTAAACAAAGCCGCCGACGTCACTTTTGTAAAGGAAAATGTCGCTTCAAATGACCCAAGGAACCTCCCATTTCCGGGAACTACACGAATTTTGGGACACCCTGTATATTGAGGTCTCGGTAATGTACTATATTTATTTAAAAAAAAACAGAAGCATATCGGTTGAAAAATGGTTTAAACGTTCCGATGTTTCTAATGTTATCAAAGCGTGTATCATTGTGTTGAAACTATAAAATTGTTTCACGATTCAAGTGTAAAAAATTCCCACATTTATAAGTCGACTATTTTTTAAAAGATTTATTATTTATTTAGTCATAATCAATAATGTGTGTTGAAGAATGGTAAACCATATTAAAATATATTGGGGAATACTTAAAAAACAAAATGTATAAACAATTACAAAAAGATACGTCATTGTAATGTATAACATTAAAAAATATTCAGAACGTCGATTATCATTTTGAATTTATTAGGATCATCACGGAGAAAAAAAAGAAGAAATTTTAATGCTTCTTCTGTTTTATGCAATTGATGACGACAATTTTTATATTCCATAAAGATCTGCAATCTAGATATCACTGTAGATAGCTAATAATGAAGTAATATTTCGAAGAGACGAAGCAATTGGGTCAAATCCGGAAACTGGAGAAGACATTATGGTTACAAAAGAAGAAAAGTATCGCTATTATGTAAAAAGCGTGGAAGAAGCTGCGATCGTTCGAGAAGATCATTCAACGCTTGAATCATAAGAAAGGCACGGCAAGTTTTAAATGAGACAGACCGCAGAACTATGGCTCGATAAAATAGAATCGCCTAAATAATTATTATACAGTTATAAGTATTCATTAAATAATTGTTTTTATTTCATAAATATCCATATTTAAACATAATAAATCTCTGTGTAACGCGATCAAATAATTATTTAAAAAATACTGAATATCTTTTGTGGTTGTAAGAGTGTATTTTCAAAGGATTCTTTACACATTTACAATACATTACATAGTATTTCTTGTAATATTAAACTTTACAGCAGAGCCCACTTGAAAATTACCTCAAATTGTAAAATAATTTGGTATTTAGATACCCGGTATTTTGTCATGTACATTAGTTCTAAACAGACTCCGGATGTTTATGACAAAATAAAAAATTTGTGCATCAATTGCAAGACGCAGGAGCAAAATATAAATTTACATTCTTCATTAATAATTTTAATATGGTGAAAATAATACATTTACACTCTTGGTCTTTTAATATTTTCACTTTTTTAAATTGGACTTGCTCGTTTCTCTTATAAATGCATAAAAATCCGTAGTCTAGTTATAAAGCACACCACATTGTACATATTTATTATAATATCATATTTTTGTTTAGAAATATATTTCAAGTTGCGTCACCGGTTTTGTGAATGTGGGCGTGAACGATATATTCTATCTTCTAAACTGAAGATTTTGTTTCGATGAAGACTTGCGAGTATTTTACCACGTTTTTTTCAAACAGTATCGACAACGTCCTGTTAGAAATCACCGTGAAGGTTGTTGTGCAAATATTTTTGCGAGCGACTATGTTGGCCAGAGGGTAGGTCGTATTGTCAGGGTCGATTAGAAAGAGGGAAAGTGCTGCAAGGGCAAACGGGATAGGGATGGGGATGGGGGTTGGGGGTGGAGGGTTAGAAGTGAGAGAGAATTAATTTAATTCGGGGTGCCATAAAACGTAGAAGCAGGGAGGATCATCAACAGGTTCTACGAGTCAGCCGGAAGTCATTGGCAGTTCTCCAAAGGAGAGAGTTCACGAGGGACGGCCGGCCGGGTCCACAGGTGCTCGCAACGAGCACAGTGGCTCGGGAAAGAGCGCTGTGCGACACATATATGTCTCGACTGAATGAATTGGCAAACGGTGCCGCGAACAAAAGAACTCCACGGCATTCGTACTTACAAAGTCCTTGCGTTCACTTAGGAGACCCCCGCCGCGCCGTAGAGACCGTTTAAAAGAATTTTCTTTGCCGGCCGCACGTCCACGCAATCTCTTATTCCCTCTATCTTGTCGTACATCAGCTTTTAATAGGTTAAATATAAAACGGAAGCTCGATCATTCTTTTCGCTATGTACAGGGTGTAGAAAAATTATATGTCACGACCACCATAGCGTGATACCACACCTCATAATCGGTGAGGATCTGTTAAAAAAACTTCCCGCAAAATTGTCCTTGACTGACTTTTTTAACGTTTTGAAGGTCAAATTTTTTAATGATTGCATCCTGTTCTATTTATCGAGAGGATAAAAAGTGTTTGGGTTCCTACCTGTGGTTCTTTTGACACTTTTTATCCTCTCGATGAGTAGAACGCAATGCAATCATAAAAAAATTGACCTTCAAAACCTTAAAAAAGTCAGTCAAGTAAAATTTTGCGGGAAGTTTTTTTTAACAGATCTTCACCGATCATGAGTTGCAGAATCACGCTATGGTGATCGTGACACATCAATTTTATAGACCCTGTACACAGACTGATCAGATTTTTATTAACGACTAGCTGACCCGCGACAGACGCGCGCTGTCCTTTCAATTTGTTTCTGATCGTTTTGTGAATTTGTGAAAAGCTATTGGAATAGTGTGAACAAAGTAAAAATGTGAAAAAACCTATTTCTGAGTGATCATTGCATCTATTAACGACTGTGGCCATGGATATTTGATTTAAGGGGTACATTCAGAAGTACGCCAATGGGAGATTTTATGAAATCGACATGACTGAAATGCTGGAAATATGTGATGTGCCTGAAATGTGACTTGGAACCATGCGGTTTTGTTTCAAAATTTAAGTCACAATTAAATCGTGAGTTATAGCCTCTTAAGATTATATAAAAATCCCGTAGAAAAGGGCACTTTCATTTCTTCCCGAATTTTCCATTTTCCCGGGCAACTTTTCCAATTTTTCTTTGCCTAAAATCCTTATTTGGACTATTACGAACATTTGTTTAATTAGCCAAATCAGTCCAGCCGTTCTCAAATGATGCGCTTACCTACGTACAGTGGTTAGTTTTTTTTATTTATATAGATTATTATGTTAAATGCATTTGTAGCAACAATGGGTGGGTGGAATTTCAAACAATAAGAAAATTACCCAATATTGTACCCAAGTCAATTAAATAAAATGGTATCCAAGTCGATTGAAGCAAATCGATTCTGACAATCAGTCAATTGGATAAAATTGATTCTGAGCCACTTGAGTAAAATTGTATTCAAGTCGATTGAATAAAATGGTATCCAAGTCAGTTGTATGAAATTGTACCCGACTCGATTGAATAAAATGGTATCTAAATCAAGTGAAATTGTAAAATTTAACAAATTCAGATTTAATTGTCAATTAATCTTCTAAATAAGTGGAATGAAACTGTATTACTCAATGAGTCAAAACTATAGAGTAATTTAAATAAATTGTATCAGCTAGATTGATTGAAACCATGATAAACACTAAATAAACGGTTAATCTCTTAACTAATAATGGTACATTCATGGAAACCATTCTAGAGGGACATTTCGTGTAACAGAAAGACGTTAAAACCCGACGAGCAATTCGTATCAGACTATGATAACGCGGGGGGTTCTTCAACAGGTACCCGACTCTATTACACGGCGATTTATTATGTAAAACCGTATCGCTCCGAAAGTTCCGCCAAAAAGTAGAGGCTCCTCGAAAGGCGACGTCTCCGAAAGTTAATAACCCATGACTCCATAGACTTTGCAACCCCGTTAATTACCGTTCTCGAAGCATTTTTGAAACGACGCGTTCACCATCGCTCGACATTCCTTTTATATCAAACAACCTCCTTGCTATTCATTACGTTACTTGAATTTTGCTGAAATTCAATTTTCCGTAGAAAGAATACTGTACGCTCTTCTATAGCTGTCAAATTAACATCACTTAACATTTTAATCATTCCTGACGCCTTCATTAGCGTTTTTGATACGATGTATTTATATTTCCAAACATCTGAAGTTTCCGTAATTTCAAATTTTCGAATATTCAATATCTGATAGGCTAACAATATCTGTAGACTAAAGTTAAATTGTGTTTCAAATTTTTAATGCTTTAATTACATTAGATTAAAGACATATGAAATTGTTGTAAAACCGCGTTGAAATGTTAGAATTAGTATCTTAATTGCACCTAATGTAAATGTTAACTAAACAATTTATTTAACAATTATTGTTGGAGGGACAATTTATTATTGTAAAATAAAATAGCTGTACGTAAAAATTGATGATCGAGGATTTCTTAGTAAATAAAAAATTTGGACTAAAATCCTTAGTAAATAAAAAATAATTAATAAACTAGAATTTCTCAGCGAATTCTGATAGATGCCTTTAAAATGTAACAATTGATGTAAAAATTAATAACCTGGAAATAAATTAATGAATGGTTACCCTTAAATAAATAATCTCAATAAATTGTTAATCGATCTCTTAAAGATAAATTTTTAACCAACCTAAAATTTCCTGAAAAATGTTTTTATTAATCTAATTTACAAATCAATAATTTTAAGTACGCCAGCTGGCATCACCTTCCTTTAAGCTTCAATGAAACGTAATGTGTAATGATTGCAATCCACCCCCTGCCCCTATTAAAAATGAACTAACCTGAATCTCAATAAATTATTCGAGCTAACGATAAAAGAGAGTGAAATAACATAAAAATACCTGATTTACTTTCGAACCGCAAACTGAAAACAATACACCGAAAATTATTCTCTCTACTCAGATGTGCTTATCTATTTGCGAGATAGCAAAACTGTTCCAACCAACCTGATCAAGCAAAACACAATCAAACTCTTCTCAGGTCAACCGCAGTAATCGAATCCTTTATCCAAACTCCGAATAGTTAAATTCTTCAAAACAAACCAATCGACCGGCTCCAACATAATAATCAAACCATCCAGATAAGTTCCAGGTAGCTAAGCTGTTCAATGTACAACTGGTAGACGCTTTGTCTGGTTTCTAGTTATCTCAAGTCTGCTAATTAAATCCAGAACACAGTTAACCACCTCCAACATAGTGATGGAACCACATAACTCGGATCCAAGCTTGCCAAAGTATCCACACAAACCCAACTCCACAAATAATCCAATTAAACTCCCCTCAATCATCAAAGTGATCGGACTCCCTATCCAGTGATCAAACAGCCCCGAACCCGTCTAAACCCCCCAAAAAACCCAAACAAACCTGTAATCTCCAAAGTCTCTCTCCCGATCACGTGAACCATCAGCCCGAGCCCTCGTTCTCCATGCACAGCAGCGCGACTCTTCTCTCTCTCCAACAAACCACACCGTATCACAATCCCAGCACACAGTATCACACCGTCGATCCTCGCATCGTCAGCGTAGACAGTCCCTTCTCTATCCTCATCAACAGGTATTCCGAAAACTGTTCCTCGAGATCGTCCGCCCGAAAATCCTCCGAAAATCCACCCGCCGGAATGGGAAAAAACTCAATCCATCAAATACAACGGATACATCCGAACGAATCTTTTGCTCTCTCACTCTCTCTCTCTTCCTCTCTCTCTCTCCCTCTCAGCCGATTAGGATCCGTCTCCGGGATACCGAGAGCGGGAGCTTTGAAAGCATAGCACTGTTCGAGAGAGCGGGCCCTCTCTCCTCTCAGCAGTTCTCGGCACGCGCGCGGTTTCACTCGTGGGGGTGTCGCGGCGCGACTGTAGCACAATCGCTGTCCTCTCACGCTCTCACGGCGCTCCCCCTCCCCCGCACACCCCAGCCTCCCACCGCCCACCGTCCCCTCCCACTGCTCGCCGTCCCTCCCACCGCTCGCCACCCCTCCCTTTTGTCCGTGATCCCAGCGTCTCGCTCGGCCAGGCGTCCTATAAATACAGGCCGTCTCGCTCCTTCCAGTGGGTGGGGCGTCAGGCGGAGGGAGGGGGAACGCCAGAGGTGGGGCGGGGAGGTGGAGGGGGAGCAGTGGGTGGCACCCCACACCCCAGAAACCCGGAAAGTCGTCTCTATCTCGCGCTTTCTATGTCATTTTGCCGTCTCCCTTTCGTTCTGTAACCATGGAGCAGTGGATGCACCCCTTCCACCGACACCATAGCAGCCTGCAAGCCACTCCTGCAGCTACGGCGTGTCTTTTCGCAAAAGCCCCACTCACGACTCTTACGTGATAGCCGAGGTGGCTGGCTGACGGGATGCCTGCCTGGCTGACTGACTGAGGGAAGAGAGTGAGAGAGAGTGGCGCGCACCACCGTCTAATCGGCCCGCGCAGCGCGTTTCGTTGCGAGCCTAGACAGAGAGAAAGATAGTCTGCCGAGGCAGATTGTGGGTTAAGGGAGATGTGCGGGATGGTTAGGGTGGTTTTTCTTAGTAGTGTTTTTAAGAGGGGTTTTTTGGGAAGTGTTGGCGATGTTCGAAGGGTTGTAAGAGTTAGGGGAATTGTAGGAGGGGGGAGCTACTTACTTGGCCGCGTTTGGCAGGGGGGAACCTTTCCTTGTTCTGCTGACCAAAGGTGGTTTTCTAAGAATTCATAAAACCAGAGCTCCCGACGATTCTTATCATTTCTTAAATATATTTTCAAGATCGTCAGGGTTCTCAGGGTGACTGTTTATTCAATTGTATAGTATGATAATCGAATTGAAAAGTAAAACCTCTGTCTTCGCTTTCTGAGCAAGTCTTTCAGGATACTCTTCAGTTATGAAATTGGACAAATTCATATTGGCGAATGTCAATTTCCAAAACAATATTTAACCAAAATGAACAAGCAAATCGTAGATGCATTCTGTCGACGAATCTCAAAATTTCTTTTCCTAATGATTTATTATAAAGAGGGTGGTATATTTGATGGGGATGGGATCATAAAGATGGGAATTTATGTTGCAGGATTGCTAGGATCAGATTTCAAAATGTAATCCCATAGAAATTTTTTCATATGTTTGATGAATCACCAAAAATATATAGTAATTATAATTGAAGGGAAGGGTTAGAATTTTATTGAAGTAATATTGGATTTGTTAAGTAAATTTTTACTTAAATATTTTTAGGTGTAATTTGTATTTGGTATTCTGTCAAACATATCGAATAATTTCAGCAATCCTGAAACATAAATTCCCATAAAAACCCAGCCCCATACAAAACGGAGGACGCGCATTTTTCCCGCTCGTTTCGTCTATTTATCTGAAACACACAGCATAAACGTCAGCTTACACTGTTGCTCGAATATATCCCCGTCTGTACATGACTCCGGCTGACAACAGGATCTA
>CM052325.1:12109916-12137700 GCA_028455615.1 Lasioglossum zephyrum
TATCGCATGCGCCCCACGTTTTTCGTTTGAAATCTCACAAGTATTTTCACAGCTATTCAAAATTCACAATCACAAATTTTCAGGACTATTTGTACGAGGTTAGGAATCTGTATGGCACTAGGAAAAATTATTTTATACTTTTTAGTCCGTTTTTAAAAACGTGGTATTTTTAAAAAATTTATTTTTTTCATACTAATCATGAAGGTTCGTTTCATTGTAAGGTATTTTATCTTTGAGAAATTAATTTTCCGATATACAGAAGTTTAAATTGATGGTTTCGGAGAAAATATTCGATCCTATATTACTAACTAAGCAATTTTGCAATAGCTATAACTTTTTCAACGTTTCGGTCTAGTTTAAGATCATTATGAAGAAAATAACTTTATAATTTATTAAAAACAATTTTATAATTTACAGTGCTTTAATTTTTACAGACGCAATTATATATAAAAGTTTTTCTTGATAATGGTCTTAAACTAGACCGGAACGTTGAAAAAATTATAGTTATTGCAAAATTGCTTAGTTAGTAACATAGGATCGAATCTTTCCGCCGAAGACATCAATTTAAGTTATATACAGAAGTTTTATACAAATTCCTCTAATTCATATAATTCTGCACTAGCCCAACTTAATCAAGTTCTCACACAAGATACTCATGTCACATTAAACGCAAGTACCAGGAGTGCAAAAAGAGAGTTCAAGAAGTCGTCTTTGACTCTCAGGTGAACGAGCTAGACTCCACCCACGCAAGCACATGATTTCTTAGCTAAAGAACGTTCTCGTTTCTTTGAACCACGTGCTCTTTCACATTCGCATACGTTATATTCCTCTGTTCTCAATTACGCTCGACAAATTACGAGCCACTACACCATGCTTACAGCTAGTTACCCTAATTTCCGTCCGACTTCTATGTTCGTCAATTCCCTCACACTGAAATTACAAATCAAAATACTTAATCAAATCGTTTCTTCGACAGAAGAATTCGATAAAACTCATAATTTTTCTAGTGTAACCTTACTATCTATTTCATAAAAAAAAGATATATAAAAAAATACTGTAATATAACGCACAAATATTTTTGTGATAAAAATGTGACTTTAAAATCAAGTAATTTGTAGCGGAATTTACTTTAATCTGACAGACACAAGAATTTAATAGACGTCCCAAATTTTTTGAAACGTAATCTTTCTGTGATTTTCATAAAAAAACAAATGAATAAAAAGGTACAGTAATATGACGCACAAATATTAAACTTTATTTGTAATAAAAATGTGAACTTTAAAATCGAGTAATTTATAGCGGAATTTACTTTAATCTGACAGAAGAATTTTTTAGATGTCTCAAATTTTTTGAAGTGTAACCTTATTATCTTTTTCATAAAAAAGAAATTAAGAAAATTGTACAGTAATATGATGCACAAATATTAGACTTTATTTGTAATAAAAATGTGAACTCGAGAATGAGTTCACTTTAATCTAACGAAGAAAATTTGAATTTTCGATAAAATTGTTTTCGGAAGGTGAAGACATGGAAAAGTATTGTTATTGAATTTCCAATAAGAAATAAAAAGGAGAAATAGTGAATGGTCAGAAATAGATCGCAAAAAACAATTTCGCAACAGTACACACGCAGACATCCACATAAGAGTACGGGGTTCATTACCGAGGAACTTGGTTAACCAGTTTTTCGAAGTTTCAACAACTGCCAACTAACTATCCTCTCCTCGAACTCGCAGGGATGTAATCTTTCGGCCGTTCCTACTGTTCCTCCCAATAAAATTCGCCCGGCAGTTTTGAATTTACTCGACGACTTCCGCGCAAGTTGTATTAAAAGCCTCGAACCACAGGTGAAACGCGCAGTCGTCCGGTAGGATGAACTTTATCCCGTGGAAGGAATTCAAACTTTATTTCCGTAAGACTTTTCATTCATTTGTGCAAGAAGTACAATTATTATAAACTCATAAATACGACTTACTTTTTTTATTCAATTGTTCCACATAGAATTTTTATAGAAATTTTAATTTTACGAAATCGACCTACAGAGATAGAGATATTTATACGAGTATGAAAGAAATATTACTATGAAAAATCAACCTCAATGACAATAAATTTTCAATATAAATTCAATAATTATTTTAGTTATACAAAATTTTGCATTTTTTTATTCTTTGCGATTTTTATTGCAAATAAAACGCATTGGAAGGGTAAATTTGCTTTTTCTGAACAAGTAACAAGGGAGTTAGGGAAGAAAGTGCAGTGTGGAACCATAGGGTTAAATGGGGTTAATGTTTATTTCTTGTAGAAATAGTTCTGACTTCCTGAAAACTATGAATTTTAAGAAAACGTTTGAAGTTTGTATAAGATTGTTACAAGGGAGGAAGTCGAGCGATGCGTTTGAGAGTTTCCAATGAACTTTTCGTTCACTGGTTTACTAAAACTGGTTAAAACTTATTACATAATTACTAATTAATTACGAGATCATTATTAACCATGATATATTTATTTTAATATTACAGTAACCACGAAATATATAAGTGCAGCCTGTTACAATAATTGTGAACTCCAAATGTCTGCTTCGTATAAACAAATTCGAAATTTACAAAGTGAAATATCAAACAACTATTGTATTATACAATGTGTAAAAATAGTATAATATTGGTTTAATCTTACTATACTATATAGCATTATAACTACCCAATATCGTATTAATAATTGTTTAGTTCCATATTAACTCCCACTTTCAATTATTTGTTGAATCAGTTAATTAACACCTAAAAATTCTCAAGAAATCAAAATGAACAATTTGAATAATGTTGTGTATAATCAGTGACTATCAAGACTTTAATTAACAGCAGGAATTTCTGAAAAAATCAAAGAAAATCGGCTAAAGCTAGAAAATACAAAATTGAAAATTAATTGAATAATTTTCGAAAAAACCGAGATTTCGAATAAACATATTCGTAACTTTATATTTCCACTTGAGATAGTGATTATCGATGTACCGATTGATGGATCGCGGGAGATAATATCTGCAGGGGTTTCATGCCGATTAATTTGTAGGACACCTCCAGGGAAATTTGTCAGCCTTTCATTTCGCGGGAAATTCAGCACGTGGAATTTCCTCCGGAAAAATCCCGGCTTTCTTTCGGTTATTTTCCGTCGGTCGGGCGTCAAGCTCGCCGCACCGACGCAGTCTGAATTACGCTTTCTTTTTCTCCGTCGAAAACAAACGGCTGAGGCCTCCGCTCCGCTCGCTGCGCGCCGAACAGACTTCGTTTCATTCGGGCTGTTGATTACTTTTCATTGTTGCGCATCATCGGTACAGATTTTCGGCCGATTCTTAGCCGAGACCAATCCGAGCCCTTCCGAGACGCCGTTCCCTGACACACCGTTACGACACGTTGTCAAAAATACGCCGGTGTGAATTCAAAAAACAGTTTTTCATCTGGGATTCTTTCGCCAAAGGATCTACGGGGGCGAAGTTACACGGTAATGCTTGCAAAATATATGTGAAAACTTCAGGATGGGGATGTTAATTATAATATATTGTACAATCACTACTCTTTTCTACTTTTTTCGACACGTATTGTCTACCGACGCGTATCGGTGGACAATACTAATTCAACGACAGAGCTTCTTTGTTTTTAACTATATTTTAATGAAACTTTAACTAACATATTCGTGACATTTTCCTGGTTAAAATAAGCCCATACACGACATAATTTGGAGGAAATTTGAACGTTTAATTGGCGGTTTAGTGGAACCTCGATTATCCAAACCGAAATCTTTGAACTGTTGTAACTTAGTGGGAAAAAAAATCGGAGGATGTTCTATGTGGGTTCATTTTAAAGCTTGACACTTCTACATATATCCAAATTGTGTTTTTTTTCAAAAATATTTTCGCAAGAACAGTTAAGTAAGAAAGTGTGAAGATCTCTGAACTGCTGCAACTTAGTGGGGAAAAGTCAGAGGATGTTGTATTAGGGGTCATTTTCAAACGTAAAACCTCTAATTTTGAGTAGATATAGACTGTATAGTATTCGCACACTAAGGTAGACAAGTTTAGGCGACATAGAATTATATAGAATTAACCGTGGGGGAGAAATCTATAAAATAAATGGGAAGCCGTTGAGGGGGCATTTCGGCAAAGCTGCGGGACAGGAAGCACCTGCATAGCCGAAAGAACTTTCGATAACTCGCGAACTCACTCTCGGGAATCGAAGTGCAGAACTTGTGTAAGGAATGAATTTTCCCGTGGCCTCGCAGGGAATGAATTTCGATCGTTCCGCGCTTTTCAAAAGAGCCACGAAATTGACCGAATTGTTCCAGGCAACAGGGGATCTCCATCTTGACCTTCTTTCTGCTCGCGAAGTTGGATTTCCGCTCGTCCTGCTCCGTCGGCCTTTTCGCGGCGGAAGTGATTTTCGTTTTCGCTATGGGATTACACGTAACTGTTCCGATATGGATTTGACACCCTTTCGATTCCAGTCATCCCTTCGATCATTTCCGCAAAATCGATTTACGTAGCTTTTGCAGATACAAACAAAAACATCGATGATCTTGAAATAGATGTTGAAAAAAAAATCCTCCCACCATAACTTTGTGACTACAATGGTCCGCGTTAATATTCGGACCCTCTAAAAAAGACGATAATGTACTATACGAATATACTATACGAATATTGTACTATACGATTTGATCTTGTTTGGGAAGCTATAGCGATAATTATTGCGGAAGGGTCACTGTACTCCGATTTTGATGAAATTTAAATATATTATGCAGCAACGCATTTTGAACAACTTTTTCCTTTTTCAATATAGGGGGTCGCTTTTAGTTATCAAGATATTCGTAAAAAAAGTATTGCTAATACTGTATTGAATTTTCTGCATTCTTATACGCTCCGTGGCAACGTATCGCTGATGTATTATCCTGATAGGGTAATGCATTGTTTTAAATTCCACCCACCCATTGTTGCTGCAAATGCATCTAAGTTAATAATCTTCTATAATAAATAAAAACTGAATGCTGTTGGTTGGTAAACGCCTCACTTGAGAACGGCTGGATCGATTTGACTAATTTACAAAAGAAAAATGTTCGTAACAGTCCGAACAAGGTTTTTAGGGAAAGAAACATTGGAAAAGTTGCTCGGAAAAATGGAAAATTCGGGAAAAAATTAAAGTGCTTTTTACTGTTTAAATGATCACTCAGAAATATACTTACGTTTTTTTCTGATTTTTCCGTTGTTCACACATTTCCAATAGGTTCCTAGACAGACAACGTCTGTCGGGTCAGCTGGTCCTACAATACAATGTCTACATAAAGATATTGCTTGTCATAATATATAATTATACTGGGTGGTTCTTTCTTTTGCACAGTAGTATATGTAGAGCAATCGCGCTAGAACAGGCAGCAGCATGAGCAAAAAGAGCAAGCTGGCCCAGCTCTCGCGTTATAATTCTTTGTTTGGCCATTGCTGCGGACGTGTTGGTCCGTAGAAATTCGTCTTCGACGATGGTTCGAGTCCCCGATATCTTGTGAAACGGACAACGGTGGCGCGCGGAAGGCTCGGGTCGAAGAGACGGCCGGTGAACATCCACGGGAAACTCCGGGGTTTTCGACTAGCTTGTTCCAGCGTGCACTCGGTTGCATATTCGTTCAGCGTACCGTAAACAAGTCAATACAGATGCACACACGCGTGGGGCATTTTGCTCCTTTCTGCACTCTATCTTGCCGCTATCCGGCCGCCCTTCCTGGACCCGGACGCCCCGGCCCGATAAACTCCCTATTGATTGAAAGCCTTACGCGTTTTATTTCGAGTCCAGCCGACCTTCCATTTCGATTCTCCCCGCTTGACGAGTCGACCGGCCAGATCGACGACACATTACGTCTGCTGCCGGCACGTTCCCGTAATTGATAGGCAATGTTTTCCTCCTCCTCCTACTCCTCCTACTCCTCCTCCTCCTCCTCCTCGTACCCCATTCTCATCCTATTCTCTTCTCCACCCGTCCCGAAAGCTTCGTTTTTCTCGGCCGAAAGACAACGGTTATTTACATGTGAAAAATGTGGAAGGCCGCCCGCACCCCGCCGTCTGCGGGAAATTTAATCACCCCTCGCGCTGCGGAATTTAATCTACCGCAGGGATATTTGTCAAGATAATATTGTGAGAGTGCAAGATGTTAATTTTTTTTAGAGTTTTTGAGAGGTTTTTTGTAGAGGACGTTGCAAAATAATACAGGGTGTATACCGATGTTAGGTGTAATGACATAGCTGGATTTTGTAGCTTTCGAGATCTGTTTGAAAAATTATGTGCTACATCAAAATTTTTACTGTTCCGTCGTTATGTACTTGTCGAGAGGATGCAAAGTCTCGAAGCAACCATGGTTCTCTGGACAACCGTTCCTTTAGAGAACGACTTTGAAATTTCGTAAATTATTTTATTCCATATGTCTACAAGGGTGTTTCGATAATAGTATAAACTTGGGTGTTTCTTAACACGTTAGTCGCCCAGCGTAATTCGACTAAGCTTTCCGCGGGGCCCTAATCCGACCGTCTCGTCGGTACGTGGAACGGTATAATGTGTTTTTAATATTTTTATGTTGTATATCCTATATTTGATTTGCATCATGCATCAATTATTTGAATATGCATCAATTATATGGTCTCCGAAAAGCTCTAAGTACGAAATCAGCATACTCGAGAGTGTAGCATAAATTTCTCAGGTTTCTCTCTCTCTCTCGTTCATATAAGCTAAATAATCCAATGTCATTCTCTGATCCTGATTACTCTACAATATTAACGACAATGAATCTACAAACATTATCTGTGCTCGAAATATAGTATCCGACCAGGGCTTTATTTTTCAATTAATTAATAACCATATTGATTGTTCCTCTCTGCTTGGGAAAATCAATTTTTACGTACCGGAACGTGAATTGAGAAGTGCGGGTTTTCATACACTTAAAGCAAAACCGATTTATGGATTAATCAATCCAATGAATCGCATTATTGCAACAATCATTTATTAACGTGTTAACGGATCAAAATATTGCATGGGATAGTTCGTGAATAATTAAGGACGTTCAAGTCATCGGCTTCGAATTTGTCTATGAAATACAAACTCCTAAAGTACTCAAACGAAAGAAATTGTATTTTCGATAATTTATTTCAATATTATATAATACAATTTATTTGACTAATTCCAGTCGTATGTAATTATTCTATTTAATTCAACGGTTTTTGCATTTTCTACAATAAGTTTGAGCAAAGGCTTTCGCCGAAGCTGAAAATGTAAAAAGTGGGTGTTTGCATCAGTCGTACGAAATAAGGGTTAGTTCAGAACCGTTTAAAGAGCCGAAATCGATACTACATGTATCAGTTTACACGGTGATGGCACCGCTAATGAAATTCGCTGCATTTCTCGATCATTGGAATAACATTAAATATTTGCCAAGCTGGACAAAGTCAAACGATCTGATCGGGCATAATTCGGCTGCGAAGCCCGTTCAGGAAATTAAAAAGGACGACCCGAAGTTGCGCTGATTTCGATACCGACGGATCGAGAACTCGAGGGGATACCCGGTTCCACGTGAAATCAAGTGAGAGCCCCCCTTTCGTATGGGAGTGAGTGGGAGGGTGGGCTGGGTGAGAGAGGGCGTGGGGGAGTGAGTTCGAGGGCAGAGACAGAGGGAGGGAAATATATCTCTGTGATCCGCAACTACGGGATGCCTAGCCGCTGTTTGTAGTTTCGCTGTCAAAGGGGCGAAGCGTAGAATGCGCCCCTGGATAACGTTTGCACAAACAGCTGCGAGCTAACAGCTTATATTGGTCTCTTTCTCGTTGACTATCGCCCTCTGCCTCCTCATTGCGTTTCTCGTCTACGTTTATCGCGTAGATTTTCATTCACCTCCCCCCACCCGTCATTCCAACGTCCTCTCTCTTTCTAGCTTTCGTCTCAAAGTCCTTCCGATGTGTCTTTTACGCTTCTTGTTTCCGCTTATCTCACTATTTTTCGCTTGCCCACTCTTTACACGTACATGGTGTCCCAATATCTGTCAATCGTGTTACAAGTTTTCTACGAGATACACGTCCAATTATACTCCATTTTCAAATTATTGACCACTGTTTTGCCAAATTTTCCATGACAATTCTGTTCGAAATGAATTTTCAAATTATTGCCTATTTTCACTCATTCAAGGGTAAAGATTCCATTTATGAATTTTCTTATTTATGTTCAAAATGTACTGTAATATAATATAGATGAATATGTGTACGAGGTATTTACAGTCCCTCGAATTTCCTGATCATTTCCATTCTCCCTTGTTAATTGATCTAAAGATTGTATTTACTACAAAAATATTCAATTTATATCATACTTTAAGAAATTATACTTTTACTACTAAGAACTCTAACAAAAAAAAACACGTGTTAAGAGAATTGTATCAGCTCATTGAAAACTGCACGATTTAACGTGGAAAAATACACTTGATTTTCATACGATCTTCGTGTCACGATAGCACAGAGAAAAGAGAAAAGATAATCGCATCAAGTTGTGTTATTTATAAAACTTGTTGAATTGATTAGTTATTAAATTTGAGTTTTGCCGGAAATTTTGTACTATATATTTTCTATGAAAATATGTGTGTCGAGTCTTAGACGGCTCGCTCTGTACAGGTCTACCTCTTTTTTGATCAGACAGTCGTGTTCATATCCTATTTTTGATAGCTCCGGCTCTGTCCTTCGGTTGGCAGGGGTCTCTCGGTTGGGCAAATCTCTTTCCAGCGTGACGGTTGTACACGCATGTGCGAGCAACGTTCCCGGAGCGGCCGCAGCTACGATTAAGCCGACCAGAAAATTACTGGATCGGGCTAAAACCTTCGGTCCCGTGACAATCTATACACGCGTGTCACTTTTGTAACGAATTGTCCCATTTAGGGAGGAAATTGCTTAGCCATTTTTGGAGCGACGCGAAGCGCCGAGCGAACCGGTCCTTAGGATGGACAATGGTGGATCGGTCGAACGCTCTCGAACTAGTTCCACCTGTAATACTTTCCTATTTTAACTATGACATAATCGATAAAGAAATTCCAACAAAAACATCCTGTAAACAGGAGCCAAGTCCTCTATGGCCGTAAAAACTTGTGAGATCAAACAAAATACGGGCAAGTTCGTTAGCTTAGAAATACCTCTTGCAATACTGAAAAAAGGGTTTGTAAAAATTAGTTTAAAAGAACGCTATTTAATTTCTAAAGAATTACATGGAGGGCTAAATTACTCAAGCTTGGCCGCTACCTAACACCTTTCATGGCCTTTTCTTTAGAAAGTAACGGCCAAGTTTGAATAATTTAGCCCTCCATGTAACTCTTTAAAAATGAAATAGCGTAGTTTTAAACTAATTTTTACAAACGCTTTTTTTAGTATTGCAAGAGGTATTTCTAAGCTAACGAACTTGCCCGCATATTATGATTGATCTCACAACTTTTTACGGTTCACATAAAGAACTTGGCTCCTGTTTACAGGATGTTTTTCTTAGGATTACATCACTTTTTTTGAAATTTTATCAATTATCAAGTAAGTCTTACTCTTATCTCTGATTCATTAAATCCTAAACATTTTTTCACTGTTCCCGAGATACCGTCTTTTTATTTAAATTCAAAAGACTACAGACGTCATGTGGTTGGGCATACCGTATATGCTGTCGGTTAAGTCTTTTGAAAATTTCCTCATTTTGCGGTAAGACGCCGTTCCCGAGATACAGCCATTTTTCTTTTTTTGACGTGTAAAATTCAAACTTTGATAATTATTCCTTCGATTGTTTGTTATAGTGGACCTATGCACCAAATTTCAAGCTTGTAGGTCAATGGGAAGTATCCAAAAGGTTTTGATGATCTGTCAGTCAGTCAGTGTCCAATTTAGCGATTTGTGAGGTCCTATATCTCGGAACCTACTAATGTGGACGATTAATGCTTTGTCAATATTGAGACATGATAGCATTTAACAAGTGTACGTAATTACATATTTCCCTCTGTCTCCAGTTCGGAGTTACAAGTAGTGCGAGAACTTGGCTGGTACACTACCGTGCACCTAGATATTTTCTTAATTTTCGGATGTATCGACGAGGGACATAAAAGAGCTACCGAATTTTGAGAATTAGGGGTGTTCAACCCTCATACTAGTGTAACATCCTAGTATAACAATTCACTAATTTTTGCTGTACAGGGTGTTCATTTGAAAAATTTCCAGTCGAATATCTCGAAAAGTATGAGACATATTGAAAAAGTGTACAACTCGTAATACAGAGTGAACTTTCACTTTGAAAAACGTTCAAGGATTAAACTGCTGCAATTTCGAGGAAGAAAATCGAGGGAGATCTAGTTGAGCTCATTCTAAATGGTGAAAACTCCCCTTTTTTGAGGACATATTTACAATAGAAGATGATGGTTCCTTCTAACAAAAATATTGAAGTATGGCCACCAGTAAGAAATTGGACATGTTTAAGTCGTTGCAATTTTGAGGGAAAGGAACGGAGGGTGGTCTAGTTGATCGCTATCATTAAATATACACAGCTAATTCCAAGTTTGGACGACTGAAACGCTCTTCTGATAACACTGAAAAACGAGATCGACTTTAAACCGTCCCACCGTGGCAGTCTCCTATTCCACCTAGCAGCAATTGCAATTTATTTCTTTAATTCGCTCCTGCGACCACATTTCTTGAGTTTCTGGTATCGATAACGATACGATCGCTGACGTAGAAACGTTCCTAGTATTCTACTAATTCTGTGTACCACTTATAACACTCGTGCGGAATCTCGTACGAACCAAAACTATTCCAATCTATTGTTCTTTTCTTATCTTTTTAACGTAAAGATATTTTGTAAAATCAATTATTTAAGTTCGGAAGGTCGTTATTTGCAAACCGCATAGTGGGGTATTTTGCTGAAAAACCGGAATAAAATGTAGCGTTATTTATGGACTCAGGGTCATAAATAAATAGGTCTATAAGATTATGAAATAGAAAATGTACTTTAACATTTAAAAGATCAAAATAATTCGGGAAAATATGAAAGTGCTTTTTTCTATGGGATTTCTGTATGAACTCAAGACCGTAACTCACGATTCGAACGATGGATGTGCGTAATTCTTGTTCTTATTTTGTTCGTTATGGTCCTGGAAAAGTTTGCAGATTCAATGATTCGAGACAATTTCAAAGGTAAGTCGGAAAATTCGGAGAAACTATAAAAATCATAATCTTCGAAGCGGTACAAGTAGCAGAAAGTAACGATCGCAAACAAATTTATTGAAAGGGCAGGACAACGTCCGCCGGTTTAGCTAGTATTATAATAAAAATAACCAATTTATGCACTTGCTCCGCTCCAACTTAACCCTCATCCGTCCCTCATTTCACGAACCGAATCTGTCTCTCGGTGTCAAATTGACGCAGTGATAAAAAAAATGGATAAAATAACAAGTCAAACAGTTACTTCTCTGTGTTTTTCATTCAAATTGATGAGTTGACATCTACATCTTAGGTTCTTGCGGTTATATGTTTCGCATTAAAAAAATAAAAGTCGCTAAGTATCGAGCAAATTTACTTGCAAATAACAGAACGGTATAAATTATTTCGGGAACATTGTGTCAACTAGACACGAGGGACAGATGAGGGTTAACGTGAAATATTGAAATAACATAAAATTCAACAGAGAGAGAGAGAGAGAGAGAGAGAGAGAGAGAGAGAGTTCTGGTGGAAAAAAACTCGCGAAAAGGTAGCCTTAAATAAAATATTTTTGATCCTACTTGAGCATAATAAACGTACGACGGGGGAAGCTTCGGCATGCTGAAATCTTTTTCTGCTCGCCATAATGTGTTTGCCACCGGCATGATGGGCACTACGGTAGGTGACGGTGGGTGGCGAAGAGGATGATTTGGCTGGTAGTAGGAGAACGCTGGAGAACGCAAGGTGAGACATCATCAGGGTTGTCGGGGGGCGTCAGACGAATTAGATCGGACTGAGATTGAATTACCTGCGCGTGTTTACCCAGCATTGTGTGCTCTATGCCCATAATCAATATGCCGGCATTGAACTTTCAATTAGTGTCACTTAACTCTGTAAACACAGCCGCTCCCGTTCCGGACGAGTCACCGCGCCGAGCCGGGCCGGACGCTTTCTTCGGGTTTCTCTCGCGCGTCACGTCATCCGCGAATAGCCTCTTTCTCTGTTTAGTTTTCGTTATCGAGCGCCCAAACAACCCTGGTACAGGAAACTGCCACCGCTATTCCCTTCCGGTGCCATCGCGTTACTCCATTCTACGGGAATCGCCCTGAAATTCGACGAATTTTTCGCAATAAGTAGATTGTTCGCCTAACTCCAGACACGTGAACATTTTAGGTTTAGGGCAGAGTTGTGCTAATTTAATTATATTATAATTCAATTACGTGATTAAATTACATTGTATTTCAATTAATAGTAATTCAATTATGTCGTAAATGCAGCCGCGACGCATTTTTCTTCCTATCCCTCCCCTCCGCAGATGCTGAGGTGGCGGGGTCCTTGCTCTTTGGAGAAGTGGGTCCTGGGTGACGAGGGCAGGTCCCGCAGTCGACGGCGCTGCTGCCACTTTGGCAGCCCGCTTTGTCTTCCCCTTGCAGGAGGTGATGGCCGGGGTTGAACCCTTGACCTCCCTCTCGGATCTCCCCGAGTTTCCCGAGAGGGATCTCGGGAATCTCCTGGGGCTCACCACCTCCTTGCTGATGCCTCTCTTCTTGCGGGGCGGCTTACTGCCCGCAGGCGGAGGGCCCATGAGGCGCACCGCGGCGTCTCTCGGGACCTCCTTCATCCTTTAAGGGAAGAGGGCCTCCAACAGGCGATCCTCCATCTCCCTTAGTTTAGCCTCGACGACGCGATTCACGTCGTCGAGAATAACCTTATCCCCACCGGAGGTCCCTTTGTCCCCAGCCGGCGACGGTGGGGGTGTGGGGACATCCTCCTTGGCTGCAGGGGCGGCGACTTACCCTTGCTCGTCTTCCGCAGGCCCATCCTCGCCATCCCAAGGATGAGCGACCCCTCGTACTTATCGAAGAGGTCGTCACGCTCGTTTGTCACGCGCCGGAGGCGATCCTCCAGCTCACGCAACTGTGCGCGGACCTCCTGGATTTCGAGTTTATCGCTGCCAGCGTAACGGGCACACCCCGCCAGCTCGCGACCCACAGCGCGGACCTTGCGGGCCGCGACGCGCAACTCTTTAACGAGGGATCCCTTCAGTCCCTTCGATTACATTTTGAACCTTTTTTTTCTTTCCGTGGGGAAATGCTGTATGCGTTCGCAGGGAAAGGCCGAGGGTATGTGAGAACCTCCTCGGGATAGGGTGGCCGGGCTAAAACAGCACAACGTCCCCTCCCCGAGGCCAACTCACTAAAATCGCCGGGTAGTTGTAGTGACAATAGTTGTTCAAAATGTTGTTCTTGACAACATATGTCAAGGTCAAAGTCATCGGAGCTGCCTCCCTTAAACGTAAGGTTTACCCAATGTATAATTGAAATACAATATAATTGAAGCTACATTCAGATATTTAACGAAATAACGACAGGATTTCATAATAACATAACGTGGGGAATAATATGGTGTGAGTAATACCTTTAGGGCCTGCTCAGACACGGCGGAAGTCGCGCGTTTTCGACCGCGCGGTCACGTGAGAATATCACTTCTCTTACGGCGAGAGAACACCTGACGGCATTGACGACGCACCATCGTCATATAAAATAATATCAGCACAGTTCAGTTGAATAGATATTGACATATTGACGTATTGTATTGCATATTGTGGTGTCGTAATATTATAATAAATATTCCTTCAAACTTCATAAGTAGGATAAGCTCGCGATATTGTATTGAATCAACTTGTGAAGTGAATCGAATCGTGTAACATCCATAAGAGTCGCAATGTCTTTTGCACAAAATATGCCAACACATTCCTGTGAACGGAGATCTTTACCGTTTTACAATGGCGCAATTAAAGGAAATATTAAAACACTTGCAACTTATCACTACCGGTTCGAAAGCGGAACTAATTGGTCGTGTACGTCTCGCGGGATCCTTCAAACTAAGTATTCCTTCAATAATTAACAATACAACAGTCTGATAATGTGTTTGAAATTTTCTATGATTTTTACAACATAAAATCCGTATTATCTCACGCTTGTTTTATTGTCGTATCGTCCTGAAATCGCTTAGTCGCGAGCCGCGCGCAACAACTATTTAATTAATTTAAACCATTCTGGGGGAATATATTTACAATGCATACACGTTCCTGATAATCAAAGAATACTCGGCGTCCACGGTGTGTATTCTCACGACTTTTGTGGCTGAAGGTAAATTTACAGTGGAACAAATTAAACAGTAAAACGAGAGAAAGAAACTTTTACAGCCGGTACCATAACAATAGATTTCGAAAAGAACAGAATTCACGGTTTTCACTAAAAAAAACTTACGGAACGTATAGAACACGAATTAATAAATAAGCACGTTCCCGTTCGAAAAATCCTGATTATCACTTCATGCATATTGGTAATATAAAACACACACACACACAAGTCCTGGCTGAAAAATAATTTCATTTAACAAACACACACACATTCAACAATTCATAACACCACATAAACCTACATAGTCAAGAACTTCCACAACGAAGCCATGAAAATAACATTTTTTTGATTTGGACACCTTGTATATATTATAATTAGTCATAACTATAATTATAATTAAATATTATTATAGAAATTGCTAAGTCTTTGTCAACGAAACTGGCAAAAATGGATTCACGAACGATAATATAATTAATATGATATAATTATTGTAATACGTAACAAATAAAACTCTATATTTATTACGAGTTATTAAAGTCTATACTTGTTACCAGCAGCAGCCAATTATACGTGCGGAATTAGTATTGCACAGATATTTGGAGCGTTGGGTTAAATGACGCTTAAATGAACGGTGTGAGGATAATGGATGGCCTACTTACCATTAATCAAAATAAAACTGCCTTTAAAATAAATGAAAGTGCAACAAGTTGAGTATCACAACACTGTAAAAACATCAATGATCATGCGAATAATCATACGAATACTTATTCCCTAAAATTCATATAGTCGCATCCTGCTACATATTTCAATTTCAACAATACTAGTATACTAGTTAACTTTTTATTTATGTCAAACATCATATGATTATACTTTCATAGTCTTCCTGTTTTATACAATGTACATAATCACAATATTGGTGTATAATGTAATGCACTACAATAATGAATCATATGCATGAATAAAAAGTAATATAAATCAGTATTATATGCATTAATTGCAAGATACAGGAGCTACGTAGGCGTTTAGTTATTTTCTTACTATTTACAGTGGGTAAGAAAACAATATAACAACATTTCCAAATTCCATAAATGTTGTTGCTATTTTGTATTTAATTAACTCGTTTTTGCTACAAAGTATGTAAATTAATATAACAGGATGTTTCTGGGAAAATTTACTTTTATCATGAAATTCCAATTAACAAACCAATTCCAACAAATAAATAATAATATAATTTTATGGAAGATCTCTGTGAAAATGTATATCTATTGAAAATTTCGATTAAAAAGAGATTTGTTCGAAGTAGATCGTTTTTTAATGAACGAGTCTTTAATAAAAAGCAGTGTGAGGCTGTCATACATTTCCAGCCACAGGAGTGGGCGGAAAATGAAGCGGGAGCCATCAGGGAACGCGTTAAGACACCGCAAATACGAGAGAGACCGTTCATGAATAATTCGAATCTTACAAGAGACCGATCCGAATTGGAACAAACGCGGGTTGTGTGTAGGGTGTTGCAGCTAATTCCGAAATATCTCGAAGCTGGTTATCAGGAACAAGGCGGAAGATAAATGGACGGCCGCGTATGAACTGCTCGGAGCAAATCCGTGATGCACCGAATGTGCAAGTCATAACCATGCGCGGGCTGCATGCGATCGTGAATAAAAAATAGAAGAGAGGCCAGAAGAACGATGAGTATTTCCGCGCGTGCTCTTCACCGTTCATCCTTCACGTATTTGGCGGAAAGGTCTGTCAACGGATTAGGCGCGATGAGTGACATTGAGCGGCTTAGATTTATTCCTGCCATAACATTTTTTTGCGTCCGACATTGGCTAAGCCTTTATCTGAAAGGAGATATTTATGCTGGTTCCTATGAACACAGTTGTATCTGCAAATTTTGCCAACCAAATTGTCAGTTATATCATCTACAGACAATCATTCCTTCAGTCCAGACACTAACTCATAAAACAATGTTAATCCAGTGACAGAACTTCTTTCATTTGTAATCATTGTAATCATATTTTTATGAAACATTGGCAGCGCATTCGTGACATTTTTCTGATTAAAATGAGCCCAAACACGATACGATCCGGATCACATTTACCCGTTTCATTACTAGACACACCAGAAACTCAATTATCCGAACCGAGATAGTTGTGCTCGTTTTATTAAACTGTATCTTTTCCAATTGTTCACCTTTGCTGCAGAAACATATATACAGTAGTGTTACATTTATAAGAAATTATTAATTATAAAATGATCAAATGATCATTTCAAACAAAACTTCAATGATATGCGTTGTGGCTTATTGGAACCACGAAAATGTCACGAATGTGATGATAAAAGTTTCTCATTAACGAAATAATTAAATAGAAACAGTTACAAGAATTTTTAAATAAAATATTTTTTCATAATTATAAATTGGAGATAAAGTCGAACTTATAGCACTACTATATCATTATGATTTTACCGAAATCACTCGTACTTTCGTCGATAACAAACTATCATCGTGTTCGATTTCTTATGGCTCACCCCATAGGAGTTAAGGGGAAAGTTAACGCGAGCCAGTATATCATAAACGTTAATATTCATTGTCGAACGGATAAAACTACCATAAACGAATTTCTAAAACTTAATTAGAACCAACCGGCGTGGCGGCGCGGCGCTCTAAGACAAGAGGAAACTAGAACACAAGGGGTTAATTACGATCGTACAAAGGAAAAGGGGGACGGGAATTAAGAGTCAGATAAACTTACAAAGCTTGGATAAGCGCGCGGCCAAATATTTCAGGCAATCTGAACCGTGCGAAATTCATTCATCGATCCCGGAATAGGGCAGACACCATGCCCATGGTTTTCGCGATTTACTGAACGAAATAAAAAGAAAATATTTATAGAAAAAATGGATCACGCTCGAAGTAAAAATTTCAAAAAATCAACATATGTGAACCTTAATGGCTGACATTTATTAGAATATTTTTCGGAACAGCAGATCAAAGACCAATATTTATCTATTCGCCCAAAACTACTCCCTCTCATGAAAATACGAGGGTGAAATATGCTGACCTAAAACTCAGAAAGAATTACTCGATGTGTTCCTCGGCGAGAAAAATGCCATATCAGATTTCTTCCGAAATTTGTGGATAGTGCCGGATTAAGCCAGCGCGGGGCCCTAGGTTTTGCACGATAATACATATAATAAGACACGACGAATGACCTTTTTTTTTAGCAAAAGTATCTGGGAACGGTATCGACCAAATTTTAGGTAAATTAACTGCTGAAAACGCGGGCCTACTCCTACAAACTACACCTGTTATAGGGCTTAATCCGACTATGAGTGGGGAAAACCAGCCGGGAACTGATTTTTCGATTTTTCCTGATGGTGTTACGCTCTAGGTCAAAGGTAAATAGTTGAAACTTGGCGCAACGTGCCTGTTCATGGAACACTATCGAACGAGCCATTGGCGGTTTTCGATTCACTCCACGAGAATTACCCGCAGCCCCTCATTTGTCCGGAGCCTTTGAGCTAATGCCGCGCGCGTGGGAATACCATTGAAGAATAATCAATTCTGTCGATCGTAAATGTTAAATATTTAATTTGTTGCTGTTTTCGGCGGTTTTAGTTATTAATCGATCGAAACTGTGCGCCGAAAACAGCAAGAAATTAAATAAATAGCATCGAACTCCCGGAAAATTCTAGCGATAGTGCCAGCACGTAACGAAGGAGGATAATGTACCCTAACGATCGGTCAGTGATTAACCACATACGTTAGGCCGATAATCTCTCGAGCTCTCTCCCTAGCCCATATGCGTGGAACCGTCAAGATCCACCGTCAGAAGTGCCAGCCGCAGTGGTCCCTGTCGCCTTGGTAATTAGTGGAATAGCATTCGAGTGCAAGTTACGACTTGTGGAGGGTGTTGTGGACTAGCCATGCGGCAGGCTAATCGATATCCGATCACTCGAGCAATACGTCAAGTACATCCCACGCGCACTCCTCCACGCTACGCAACCGCCGATCGCTCACCGACCACCGTCTGTCTGCGATTTCATTCGGCGCGTTTGTACTTTTCATTGGAAATCAAATTCTTCCCTATACCGGGTGTCTCCGATTCGTACGACACGCGGATCTCACCAGACAAATATTTACTCGTTTGAAATGTCATTTTCGTTTTTCGTGTAGAGATGGCATTGCTGCCGTTTGTTATTACTCTAACCTCATATTAAATCGCTGAATCGTGGTATATCTTGACAGCTATCATTTCGGACGAAATTTCCTACCTCCTTCTTTTGCTAATGAAATTTATCCTCGTTCCTTAAGACAAAAAAGAAAAATTCAAACATAGATATCTCTTCACAATGACACTGTCCAACAAATTTCAACTTTTTTCATGTTTCCATGTAACTGTTGAATGGATCTTATAGAGTTTTTCGCTGATTCCGAATCTGGCCTTGATTTTTCTCCTACACACAGTTTTTGAGGAATTTGAATTTGAAAAAAGACGTATTTTTCGACTTTGAACAAATATTGTGATGTTATTATGTATAAGATATCGTATTGTTCTTTACAGCAAAAGATTCTCTAGACTCTACCGAATCCATTGATGTCCAATAGTAATACATTGTTTAAACATGTTCAAACGATCATTAAAGACGGAGAGACACCACTTTGGCACACATTTTTCAGGATATTTTTCAATGTATATAAGAAAATAAGGGTCCCGCGAAAAATCGAATTATACCACGCGATAGAGAAGACTTTTATCTTGAGAAATCACTCTGTCAAGTTGCGAACGTCGACGTTTTTATCGAGCCAGAAAGCAAAATATCATCGCGGAACACGAGTCGCCTCCAGTAACGCTCTCCACTAGAGCGAGCGTTCTACGGGATACGGCGCGGCGGACGCTTAAAGTTTTGTAAAAATATGTGTAATTTCTTAATCAACAATAAATCGAAGATAATTAATATTCATTATCTCACGTTAACCCCGCGCATATCGATTACATTCCGATTGAAGAAATCGATCATATTTTCGCAAACATTAGTCTAAATAATTACAGTAATTTAAATCGCAATAATTTGTTAGAATTGCTGAATATACTGCTGGTGTGTATGTATCACTGTAAAGTTTCATTAAAATATTCTCTAGTTTTCACCAAAAAAGATTCGCAAATTATTACCTCAAAAATGTTCATCAGGCAAATATCCACCAACATCCAATATGAATAATAATTATAATTTAAATGGGAAAAGCGTAGAATTCACATGTATGTGGTGAATATATAGGCTGTTATTTTTTAAATATTGAAGAAAAATTACTGAAGAGGATGTATATGGTTTTAAGGCGTGTAACATGTATTTTTTTTCACCAGATGCACGCTCTAAAATCATGGATGCATCCTATTTAATAATTTTTCTTACTTTCAATAGTAGTACTCGAATTCAAATGAACACCCTGTACATGCGGAGGAATCAGCAGAGTTTCAAAAAGACGAGTTTTTTAGTTTTCACGAAGAATTCGAAATTTTACTCTGAAAAGTGATCACTAAAAAACTACGAGTCAACTGTCCGTATAAATAACTAATAGATCGTGCATTATAATAATCTGTAAAAATTACCGAGTATACAGTAAATATGCCTGATCAAATCTGCAAAGTTTCGCGAAGATAGCGTATCTAGTTTCTGCAGAAAAGAATCGCAAAGTAGACAATGCGATGTCACAGAAATGTGAAAAGAGAAAAAAACGGGGGATAAAATGCGAAAGCGGGGAAAGAGGGGTGGGGTGGAGTGAGGGAGATGGTGGGCGTATAGGGGAGGAAATCCAATAATTAAGTTTCCCATTAATCGTCAGGGGTCAGCTGGTCTCACACGAGCCACGGGCACGTCCACCTTGACGAGGTGTTTGGTACAACCCTCCAGAGACTGAAATCGAGGCCTATCGCCCAATTGTCAGATCCTCCGCAATGCTAATTGCTCGACGCAGATTAATCGCTCGGCTTCCATAATATAAACTTGCTGGCATATACAGCTAAGTATTCGAACAACAGTATTATCCGCACAATTTTCATTTTATAGAAATAGTATTTTTCCGCTGCTGTGCCGCTTGCGAGGACGTCTCCAAAAATAATTCTCTAGACTCGAAGTTCTCAAAGATGCAACATATTTCGAAAAAATAACATCACGATTAACACTTATTTCTAAACGTCGAAATTTTTTAATCTCAGAGACCATTGCTCCTGCCCCCAAAGAAATGGGGAGACCTATCATTCACTTTCTGATTCGTCCAAAACTCTTACACAGCATCTAAGAAAAAATTTGTCATAGTTGGTAGTTTTCATGAGAACAAGTTTCTCGCAAACGAGGAAGCAATAAAGCTTTCGAAAAGTAGACAAGGAGACATTTGCCTATAAAAACGAGAGCTGGGGGATGATCGGGGGACTGTTGAAGCTAAGAGGACACTCCCGAGTGAGGAGCCGAAAATTCTGCTGATAGTGGGGGAACGAAGTCAAGGTGGAAGTTGAATTTTCGAGTACGGGTCGGTGCGGTGTGTTAAAGGCGCACTGTAAATTGGATCTATCAGCGCGTTCGGATGGTGCTATATCATGCTGGAAGCAGCTGCCAGAGAGAAGGGGCACCACCATCTTTCAACGTCAGCACAGCCTAGTCTCAACCATTCTCTTGCCCTGCCTCTTCAGCGCGATGGAACTAGAACTGGTACGCGAAACAACATAACAGAACATTGAAACACTGCGAGGCCTGGGAATATCCTTCCGCTGGATAACCGCGCGGTACAACGCTTTTTATAAGTCCCCGGCCGATCCACCGATTAGGCGAGGCTTGACGCTCGATATGATTAATCGATCCTTCCAAGTCGATACAGTAATGTCTCGATGTATGTGAAAACTTCGAAATGACACGTATTGTTTGTACGAACACTATTCCTAAAGCGTAGAACAGAATAGAAAACAAACAAAACATCAGTATCCGTCAAACAATACTAATCCAGTAACTTGTTTTTTTCATGAAACTTTTCCAACATATTCGTGGCATTCTGCTGGTTAAAATGAGCCCAAACACGGTACACTTTGGATCATATTTACCGGTTTAATGTCACGATATAGTATAACCTCGATTATACGAACCGAAGAATTTTAAGTGACTCCGTTTTATTGTAACTCCGTGGGAAAAATCGGAGGATTTTCATAGCGAAGTTGCATTATTTTCAGTGATATTTTGCTGCAGAAAGTTAAATATTTTATACAGATACTTGAATTGTTACTTGATTGAAGATTGAAGTATTTACAGAGATTATATTTTCGTCCAGTGGCACAATTCTCGGGGTTGTCCCGCAAAAAATTCGTTAATTGAAAAATAAGGTCCACGCTAGACCTGCGTGTAAAATTTCAGATTAAATCTCGAAGTTATAAAAGAACGATATAAAATATTGAAGTACGAATTGTTGAATCGACTGTTTCCACTATTTCGCAGCTTTATTGACTTAGCAAATTATGAAGCTTTAACGAGGACTGTGGCAGCGGATCGACTTCCCCCGGACCAACACAGTCTGGACTGCCGGAAATTTTAACTATCGGAAAAACAGTGAAACTTTGTCGTGTTTCCATGGGTCACGTAATAAAAACCGAGCTTTACGTTTCGAATTTGCACAGCATTAACTGAGCGTTTGTTCCTCGAGTTTCTTGCATAAGGTTTGTTCACCCTTAAAAACTCCTTCTTGACCGACGGTCTTCGCCGCGTTTCAAGTTGCTGACAATTACTCTCGTTACGAGTTCTTGGTACACATGTAACAAAATCTTCAATCCGAACAGTGCTGAAATTTATAAAAAAGCACACGCCTTTAGTAAAATAGGAAGAAATCCATTCTTCAACAATGATGTTTTCACAAATAACTGCACGTGGTAACGATTTCATTTTTAATTAAATTCTCACGATTTTACTATGATTTCCATATTAGAAGAATTTCTACATACAGTTTTCAATACATATTGAAATTGGATAGTAGAATATACTTTTAAAGAATTTTTGATAAATTTGCATCTATGTTTTTGAAAAACTATTCAATATTCTGTAAATTGAAGAAAACTTTCTGGTTTAGGAACATTAATTTTGAACAATAAAAAATATATTTTTAAAGAGATTCTGACGATCTTGAATTATATTTTGTTGTATATTCATTTTAACCAAGAAAATACATTTTCGAAGAGATTTCGGTGATTTTCAAAACTCGAAAACCATGATTCTCTCTGGAAAATTCAATGTTATAATTACGTTAGTTCAGAACAATGTCCAAGTATTATTAATGTGGCAAATATCATATTTTTGAATATTGTTTGTTAAACACCCGGTCGAAATCTATGATGCACAATTAGGTCCCCTAATCGTAGTATAGTCTCAGTCTATTGTTCCGGGCTGTTATACCATGAAATGCCCACTGAAAGGACATCGGATGACGTTAATTAGGGGCTACAATCTCTTAATGATCAGAAATCTATCATGGGCGCCTTATCAAAATTAAAACAATTTTATAATAGTATTGTGAATTCACTATCATCATAATCTCATTCTCAATCGATTATAATTAGTATTAAGCATATGTACAGTGTACAGATTGCATACTAAGAATTAGTTAAAAGCTTCAAGGCTTGTATTTGATAAATAAACTGGGTAAATCTCCACCTAATTTCACATGCACTACATCATACTTCATTTTCAACAAAATCCATGATCGATTTGACGTGGAACGAGTGCATATTATACCTTTACACTAAACAAAAATAAATCATATGGCACGGAGTTAACAAAACTATTCATTTCGTGCAATAATGTCGAAACGAATTTTCCAATATTTCATACACTCATTCGAAAATTAAATTATTTGATTGTGTAAACTGTAGACAACGTGAGACTAGATGAGTCTCGACGGAGGATGGAATCGGACAAGCTACTCAGCTTGGAGAAATGAATTACAGGTATAGGCGAAAGCAAAGTTGTAACAAACAAAATATATTTAAAATAAATATGGAAAATATACAGAACGGCAGAAAATTATAAGGAAAGATGAATGGAAAATAGAAAACGTATAACGAGGTGCGAAGAGTTGGTAAAACGGAATCTGAAGCGCGAACGGAACAAGAGTGACAACCGGATATCAGAGATTTGATATGATGGCCGGGTATAGCGATCAACTGGTGTTGAGACATGAAAAATGCGTAAGTATTTATACTATGGTGGGCCATCGATTTCGATGGACCTGACAAATGATGATACTCGGAAGACAAAGGATTTAGGTAACGGATTTGACATAAGGAAAAGAAGACGACGGCCCACGCGACGATAATTAGCGAGTTCGATAAACTACCGATGCGAAGATGTTTACATTCTTGGTCGACTACCTTGCCGGTTGTTATCGACCTGGTACAGCTGATCTTGTCGGTTGAGGCAGAGTTTTTACTCTCTACGGCGGCAGTTCTTATGCCTCACCGACGCAAAGTTCGAAATTTACATTTCTAACACCATCATATCTTTCACATAGATTTTAGGTATAGGAATATATAGAAATATTCTTTTAAAACCCACACTAAACTTTATTACCTTAAGATGAATTTATCATTGCTGTTTTTTAGTTTTTACTTATCCTCTTAAAAGAGCTCTTCAATTTTTTTGTTAATTTCCAAACTTTTACACTTTAATTAGTAGTTTATGATCTGCTATTTTACACAGGTGCCATTTCGGTAGGATGAGATAAACGTCTAAACGTAACCAACATTTTAAATATTCTTCAACCTATGATTACGAAAAACGCTTAAAAGAGCCCAGGGTCTAATTTACACTGTTTTCAACCTTGAATATTAAGGTTTAAAGAAGTGCAAAGTTTGGCTGCGGAAACCTGCGATTCTTCGAGTAAATTCAATTTAACACTTTCACCGCTAGATGGACGCGACTCTCGCTGGTGATTGTTGGCCGCAAAAATTCGATTTTTCGAATGCCTCTTGCATTTATCTTATAATTTCGAATTTAAAAAGTGGTCAGCATTAAGGCCACAACACAAAAGAATGCAGATAAGTAAAAGATTAGTTGTTCAAGAAAGATCTCGTTCTGAGCTGGGTTTAATGGTGGACAAAGTTACACAAGGAACTGGTACGTATAACGATGGAAATACTGCCAGAAGATTTTTTAAAAATCCTAAGATTATGTCAGCAATCACTGGAGTTGATGAAAATTTAATTTACAAGTTTTCTGTGGTTCTCCAAGCCATTTCGTCTGGAGAAAAAGTTAATGTAGAAAAATTTGCACGCTACGCGACGGAAACTGCGGAATTATTTGTCACTCTTTACCCATGATATTAAAATATACCAGCTACCGTTTATAAAATATTAATATATGACAAAAATTATTGAGAAAGCTGTAGTACCTATCGGGTAACTATTGGAAGAAGTTCAAGAGGCAAGAAATAAAGAATTTCGAAAGTTCCGGGAATTTAAGAGTATAAAATTTAACAGGGTGGATACAAATGAAGACATATTGAACAATTTACTTGTCACATTTCCAATAGCGTTTCAGATTTTAACAATAAGTGATCTCAGTGAAGAAAATTGGGACGAACCTATGGAAACGGAATACGCCTGATTCACTTGTTGGACTTGAACCATTTTCAGTACAGATACTTTACATAATATGGGTAAAAAGTCTGTAAAGGTTTAATCCAATATCTTCAGCCAATGAGAAGTAATCGCCATTTCCATTTATTTGCTCCGTTCGCTCCACTGTGCGACGTCAACATTGCGGGTTAGCGTCCGGCGAGAGCCCATATTGGGATTGAAATGATGGTTTCTAAACATCGATTCTTGTCGATTAAACTGAACGAACAAAATTAACCACAAAGTGAAGAAAGGTATAAACAGTGGTAAGCAACCTCGGTAAGACAGTTGCAAGAAAGGTTTTCTCCGTCACAGATGGTTGATTTGACTAAAAATCCCATGCACTCGCCGCGGTCTTGATTTCGGACGGAGCAATGGACGATTTACAATCAGCGTTTCCATTATTTCGTCGGAGCTTGGTCCCTAGGTCTTTTCGTAGAGCGAGCTGATCTCCAGACCGTTGTCTCCGAGGATATCCCTTGATTTCCTCTGTCTATCGTTCCATCTGGTTTCTCCGTTCCCCTCGGCAGGCGTTTTCTTCATCGCCGGACCCAGTTTCTTCCAGCTGTATCTTCAACTTGTCCGGATTTCGACTTAGTTATCTGTAACTAAGCTAATCTCGGGCGAAGGAGTCGGTACGGAGCGGGGCGGACCAGGCCGGGCCGAGTCGAGCCGAGCCCGGCTGCAACGTGGAGCAGTTAAACACGGGTCCGACCGATCCGCCAAAGCCTCCAGACCTCTTCTAATCCACCGCTACGAAGTTCTATATAGACCCTGGGATCCTTATTTCGAGTCCATTCCAGACGTAGCTTTCATTTCGGTTGGCCGAAAGATCAGAAAGGGCAAAGTCCGCGATCCGACCCCGACCGAGCTAATGGAAGGCCGCTTTTATTGCCGATTCTGTCACCCTGATCCTCCCCTCCGACACACACACACACACGCGCATTGCCGATCTGTTCTTGACAACAGTCGTTACCGCGGACGACGATCGTCAAGATTATTCGACTGTCAAAGTCCTGCTTGCAGTCAATCCCTCCTACAGGGGACTCACATATTTCGATGTGGATTTTATTCAATTACTAGAGCACCTTTACCTTTCTCAATACATTTTTATATCATAACCATAATATTTTTAATCTTTCATGCAGAAATCATTTTAATTTTTCCTACTTTAAAGTTACTAAATAATCTTTCTCCTGTATCAATTTATACAATCTTTATTCTTTCAATTATTTTAATTATTAGTCTTTCAATCGACTGATTTTGTAATTTTTTACATTTAATTTCGACATGAAACTGGGTTACGTAATACCATTTATAAAATTAAAGGATATTAGTTAAACTGTAACAAAGGTGGTTTAACCCACCTTAAAAACAGTAGGTCCCGCTGGAATTGGCTGCAATTAGGCGATAGGTGAGAGTAGAAAGAGAAGGAGATTGGTGTATGAACTTGAAACCCTGCGGGGACCAAGTATATCTATCTATGTCTAGTTAAAGTAGTTAAACTGTAACATTAAAATTGCTTTTTAAAATTAATAAATTTTAATTGAAATCAAAATACTAGGTAAATTATTGTTCATAATTTCTTTGATATTCTATTAGATTATGATAAATTTAGTGAAAAATGATTGGATAAGATTTTAGGAATTAGGATAAAAAGAGTATTTTATTTACAGAAGACGTTATTAAGACGTAAGAGTTTTTAGTATTCATACAGTAAAATTGATGTTTTAAATCCTTTTCTCTTTTCTTTGAAAATCTTTCCTTTTCTCTTTCTTTCTAATCTTGCTTCCTATTTATTGGTGCGATTGCCGATAGTGCAACTGTTGGCGCTTGGGCAAAATACTTGCTTCATAACTGTTCAGATGAGAACCGAGAGATATGATTCCTCTCGGGATCATTAGGAAGATTTCGCTGGGCGTACGTGAAAGATGACGGCCCTGATATAAAAATGCAAATAGGTTACTTGAAAGTAAATCAAAGAGAGTATAGTGTCGGGGAAGTAACGCGAAGAGTGTGGGAAGAGGTGGGGGGGGAAGAAAGGGATTGGAAGACAAGAGTACTTCGATTGAATCGCCGAGAATTGAAAGAACTTGATTGGGGATACGGATCGCTACCTTGCAAAATAGAATCTCCGTGAAATCGCGGACTCCTCCTGCATGCGGACTGCATTCTTGTACTGATTGTGAGTCCGCATTTAACTGGCGTCTGTCAGAAATACGCGACAGCAACTTCTACACGATAATTCGAAATACAATAATCTAGCAGTGTGTCACGTTCTGAACAAAGCTGTTGATGTTATGTGGACTTGTAATCGATGAGAAAAGTTGTGTACAAAGATAATTTATTTCTAGTAATAACGCTGTCCAACAACAAAAATGTTTCTATACAACTGTTTAGTGGATCTCATAGAGTTTTTCGCGTTGATTCCGAATCTGGCCTTAATTTTTCTCATACACGCACTGTTTTTGAAAAACACGGCTTTGAAAAAAAACTATTTTTCAACTTTAAACAATTATTGTAATGTTATTATAAAAGATATTGTATTATTCTTTATATCAGAAGATTCTCTAGACTTTACCGAATCCAATGATGTGCAATAGTAATACGGTGGGATTGTTTAAACATCTTTAAACAATCATTAAAGACGGAGAGACACCACTTCTGCATGAATTTTTCAGCGAAAAATCGAATTACACCACGCGATAGACCAGACTTTTATCTTGAGAAACCATCCTGTCAAGTTTCGAACGTCGACGTTTTTACCGAACCAGAAAGCAAA
>CM052325.1:12138200-12155835 GCA_028455615.1 Lasioglossum zephyrum
AATAAATTTTCATTGTTGTCAAATAACAGCAGTTAAAAGTACGTTACTATTTGACTTTTCAAGGTTTGAAATAACCGCCAAAATCGATTAGTTCATTCTCGATCCACCGTTTCTATTATGTTTTCTTTTCCAATAACCTCACGTCTGTACCACAGTAACTCGTATACTAGTTTTTAACTTTTACATAAAGCAGGTCGATAATTTCATTATCTTTAATTTGAATTCGGTATGTAAATCAGTTTTCCAGTACAACAATACTGAAAATTCTTTAAATTTACAGACGCAGTTTTTCTTCTTTCTTGAAAAGGATCCACATTAGGATCGAAACGTCGAAAGTTTAACCAAACTAGCAAAATTGCTTTATTTCACCACTGATCGAACCTTTGCGCCGAAGTGATATTTCTTTCCTTCTCAAATTTTAGCATACAATGTTTTGTCGTTAAAATTGCGTAACTCGGCAAACATAGTGAGACGGTTTAAAGCAGCAGCAAATTACGATATTCGCATTGGTTAACAACTCGTTACAGTCGCGTAGTTTGAAACAAAGCTGCATAGTCTCGAGTAAGCAAAATGATGCAACATAAGCGCACACATTTACATATTTCTCTGGCCACATGAGCATATACGTTCTATGTACTATTGTAACGTAATGTACCCAATGTATGTACATGCTACATATAAGGTTTGCGTATTTTCGCTGTTTTCCTCTTTCATTGTAAAGGGATTGAAAAACACGATGAAACGAAGGAAGCAATATTTTTTCTAAATAAATAATTTTAAATGCTAAATGAATAATTTAGCCCTCCATGTAACTCCTTGAAAATTAAATAGCGTTCTTAAAAATTAAATAGCGTATTTTGTTTGATCTGACAACTTTTTACGGCCATAGAGAACTTGGCTCCTGTTTACAGGATGTTTTCTAGGGATTTCATCGATTTTCGTTGATTGTCTTTTCCATCAGTGTTCGTTGCGACCTCGAAAGTAATAAAACGTATAATTGTTGTTTTTTTTCAATACAACCCCTTTAAGGTATAAAATTTTAAACTTTGATAATCATTCCTTTGGGTGTTTGTTATGGTGAACCTATGTACCACATTTCAAGCTTGTAGGTCAATGGGAAGTACCTAAAAGGTTTTGTTGATTTGTTAGTCAGTCAGTCACTCAGTCAGTGACAAAACACGATGAAACGAAGGAAGCAATATTTTTTCTAAAGCACAATATATTCGCACTGACCAGATGGAGGAAAGAGTGAGGAAAATAGCATCTATAATGGGGCAGGTTTGGGGGATAGGAAAAAGAAGGTTTGGAAACGATTGGAGTAGGATGATATGGCTATTTGATAAGCTGGTTTGATCGGTGATCAGCTATGGAATGAAAATTTGGGGATGGAAGGAGAGGGAAGACATGGGAAAGCTGCAGGAGAGATACTTAAAGTGGGTTTTGGGAGTGGGAAGGGTAACACCGGGGTACATGGTGACGGAGAATTACAGTGGGAGTTGCTGAGGGGGGAAGGCAGAATTAAGGGCATGGGGTTTTCAGAAGAAATTGGAAAAAAGCAAAGGGGGGGTGTTGGCTCGGTTATGTTGGGAAGAGTAAGGAGGAGGGATAGGATGGGAAGGACAAGGGATGGTTGGGAGAAGGAGAGATGGAAATTTTTTGAGGAAAGGGGGTGGTCAGCGGGGGAAATTAACGAAACATTAGAAGACAAGAGGGAGAGGGTTAGTGAGGAAATAATTAAAAACGATAAGGAGATATAGAGAAAGGAAAGATTGTACACTTTGTACAGTTTATACACTCACTGTATATGTATGTTGCACGATTAAAATCTTGATTGAAGAAAGATAATGTATGTTGATAATTTAATTCGATAATGGAAAGTTAACATTTCCGTAAATTTTCGGACTCAAGGTTCACTATACATATATTTATATGTAACTTTGGACGGTGCATGAATATTATCGTGTACGCATATCAAATCTCTTCTGGTAGAGGGAAGCTGATTGTGAGAGATATAGTCATTAATGTGAACTTTCACCAATGCTGTTACGTTACTCTAATATGTTTCTTTGTACATTCTTTCCTTCTAGCCGTTGAATGAATGTAGTCTTTGTAAAAAATCAGTTTCTCTCTCTCTCTCTCTCTCTCCTCACTCCCCCCGTGCTTTCCACTCTCACCCTCGCGCGCGCTCTATCTCGTGCTCTCCGTTATTTCTTCGAACACAGTACCAATTTACTTTTAATTCAATGAAAAATTTGTAATATAAAATGCCAGTAAACTAACATCTTGCATTTTCAAAGAACACTCCTTTGAAGTGTATAGAATCCAAATATTTTTAGATCTAATAAATTCAACTCTATCCGAGTCAGAATTGCGATCGCCAACGGATCGCAAGAAGATATGATCGAAACGAGACGGTGAGACGACAAGAATCTGAAGAAACTCACGTCTGTCACCAACGAATCAGTTATCCGTGTGTATTTACGGTTTTTACATATAAATACGGCTTACACAATTTTTTATAAATTTTTGTTACAAAAAAAACGCTTAAGATATAATATTTTTTGGCAACAACATTAAATGTAATAAATATGTAAATTGTATTGGTTTTTAGTATTCTTACAAAGTAAGTGTCATTTCATATATTACTTTAAGGAATTTTATATGTACCCGTTAGTATAAAATAAACTATTCATATTTATACTATTTAATTTTAATATTGCTCTTCGAGGCAATATAATGTTTATACAATAATTGCTGCGAGCGATCATTTTTGACGCGGAAGAATGTGAACGATAAAAAAGAAATGAAATAAATAATAAGCATATACATATACAATCCTGTACACTGTTATGAAACTTCGATAATTCTCTGATGACCATTGCGTCAGTAGAGTTCCCTACGAAACAAGTGTAATGAGAAATATCCTCAAAGTAGTCGTGTATCATTTCCTGTTTGTGTAGGCAGATGTACAGTTATCTTTCAATTTGTCAGTAGAAGGTACAAATGCACAATATGATCATAGCACCGTGTACTTCATTCTGATTATCATGAAACCGATTCTTTTTCAACTTAAATATCATGACATAACCATACAATATTATAGGTTCTTCGTTTTCAATCGCTCTAAAGCAATTAAATTCTTCATGTCTAATAAATACAATTGAAAATAACGATTTATTCTATATTAATTAGGATAAAAGTATCGAAATTATTTATATTCATTACTTTAAAGCGTAATTTTATTTCGATGCGTATAATATGTAAGGTACTCATTTCTGCATATAAGTCGCCTAATGTTTTTCTTTTTTTATAAGATTGTTTTATATCTTTTTTTTATAAAGTTATTTTAAGAAGATTGAGAAAGTCGAGATGTTCAAGAAATAAATTACAGTTGCAACACGAAATTAAATTAAGATCACGTAAGTTTTAATGCGTGCTACCTTTTCGTCTCCGGAGTGCAATATTTTTCTTTTGACTCACACTGGGTAAACGAAATCGTGAGATGGGGGTAGGGTAATGTAATAAGACTGTGGCGAGGGGACGTCGGTGGTCGAGATGTTGCATGTCCCGATGTTATCTCATCGGTACGATTACCTAATAGCCATTAAAATACGTAATATCGAAAACAGTGACGGAGCCAGTAGAGATCGGACCAAAAATCCTGCGCTACGCTGGACCGTGCTTCTTCCAGCGTTTTTCTGAACGGTTCAGAGTGAAAGTGATCTCGAAATTGTCTGAGTGCGTATACGTGTGGAGTATAACTTTGGTTTCTCGGTGTGCGAGCGCAACTTTATACTTCATAAATAACTGCCTCTACGTTTTGCAACCCACCACCGATAAAAATGTTTGGACAGGTGTGGTTTTGTAACCCTGACTGCATTCCGACGGAAGGGTTCCCCGATGACGGTCAGGTACGAGAACTTCGTGAGAGTGTTGTGATTAACGAGGTGAAATTTTTGCTTTGCAAGAAAGAAGGTGATCGTTAATGCCGTTACACTCACTGTCATAGATATAGATCATGCTCTTATTATATGTAGTACGTACGTGTGTTCGTATCTTGATGAATGTAAGAACGTTCCCCCACGTGCTCGAGCAGTTTCACTTTTGCTGTTACTTTTTTTTCGAATCTATGTATAACGAGCTTTAAATCAAATATTTGTTATAATTAAATCGCGGAAAGTAGTTTTTCAACGCTTTTTACTGTACGCAAATAAAGCTTTTATCCATCGTGCTCACATTTCAATTGAATGATTTTTTTCAATTTAAAATTCATTTAAAATTTAAATTTAACATTCAATTGAATCATCATTTTATGATGATATTCAGTTATTCTAGTCATCACACGATTAAGCATTCAAATTTTTATTGCCAAAACTTAGAAATTTTATAGTGGATTGTTGTCTAATTTTCTAAGTGTTTAAACAATAAAAAGTATATATACCGTAAACTCCAAAATAATTAACGATATAAATGAAAATAAAAAACTTGGGACAAAATGAATAAATGAGAAATTCTCATTGATTTTTGCCTAACTAATTCCATTTGAAATATATCATGTTCATTTTAATTGTTGCACATTCCTTCGCGTTGTTTCATTACAGCTATTCGTTACATGTGTTCCTTTATTTGGATACGCGCGCGCGCGTAGTAGTGATAGGGGAAAAAGAAACTCTAAACCAAGCAGGTTGATACAAGTAGACTAATGATAAATGAAGTGAAAGTATAGTACAATATGTATGAAAAGATAAGCTGAACAGTTGCATACAAATACCTGGAATCTTGACATTTTAATACTAAATGGAGGATAGAATTGAATTTATTAAGTGAATACTACGTTTTGGTAAAACAAAGCCTTTCAATTTATCGCTGATGTCAAACTGTATCGAACTGCATACAACATATCAAAATAGAGAGCATTTGTTTCAGTAGTGTATATATAGATTTAAAAGAGAAATATTTTCCGAGGTAACTAATTTAAGCAGACATGAATTTCTTCTCGGCGTTTGAGAGGAATGTAGTGTCTAAAACAATGTTGAATGTAAAACCTTGTGCGCGCGTACACACACGTACACACACACATACACCAATGGCACTATAGTACTGCTATTTGACAAGGTCTCAGAGTGATGAAAGTTGTACACATAACGAGCAATTTTAATGAAACCAATTATATTTATATAATTCTTTCATAATAGAGGACACGTCACAGCGTTCTACAACGGCTACACGCATCTCCCAGACGTGTAATGAGGAAATAGAGGTGACAAGGCAGGGTCAGTATCTATTATCTACCACGTTTTTATTAGCTCGCTTTCTTGTTTGTACGTTTATCTGTTCGATACAAATCTTGCGATTGATTTGAAACTGACTTCCCGATGAGCTGGAGCCTTAAAACTATAAACATAGCTCAGAACTGGATGACTATGCAATATTAAACAAATTTTTTTGAGAAAACTGTGCGCTTTGGAAATAAAAATATAGATCTCAGCGGGAATCGAATAAGGGCTTCACTAAATACGCAGGTAGTAACGTCATCGCGTTCAGCGATCCCCACACCGTGCGACAACGCTTCCTACTCCAGTACGCTTTCCCACTCCGACTCATCCCCACTCCACTGACTCACTGCGCGCCGAAGGAGCTCAGTGTGGTGTTTACAAAGTATTATTTGCACACCCTGTGGCACAATGTTTCCGATCGGAGCCATTGATACCGATTTTCGAGAAAACATTCACAATTTATAAGTATAAATTATTACTTTATGGAATTAAAACTGATGGGAAATGAAAAGGGGCTTATTGAAGAATGAAACACAACAAAATAATACAAAGCATTCATTTATTATAACAAAGAAACGAGCAAATAATCAAAATGTTCTACGGAAAAAAGTTTCCGATTAATAGAACTGCTGGAAGAAAGTTTCCGATTCGTTTTACACTGTTCAACACCAAATTTGTTCAACAATTGTAGTTGGATGATTCCTATAGAGTTTTTTGCGCTGATTCCGAATCTGTCCTTAATTTTTTCCCCGGACGCGCAGTTTTTAAGAAACTAAATTTGAAAAAAAATATATTTTTCAATTTTAAACAAATATTGTCATGTTATTATACAAGATATTGCATTGTTCTTTGTAGCAATTGATTCTGTAGACTTTCCAGAATACAGTGATATCCCATATTAATGCATTATGAATCTTTAAACATGTTTAAACAATCGTTAAAGATGGAGAGACAACCGTTTTACACCAGTTTGTGAGGATATTTTTCGGTTTATTTTAAAAAATACTACTGCAGCGAAAAATTGAACTATATCACGGGATAGAGCAGACTTTTATCTTGAGACTAATCCAACCCCAACCCTTTGAAGTTGACAAGTCGATGTTGTTTTCGAACCAGAAAGCAAAATATCTTCTCCGGACATGAATTGCCATCAGATACGATGAAATACAGCGCGGCGCGGTATCAATGGCTCTGATCGGAATCATTGTGCCACAGGGTGTACTAATGTTTATTTACCAAGCGAAAGAACCGCTACACCCTTACTAGAGGTTGGTCTTTTCTATTGTTGTGGCTTATGATCTATTGAGCGAAAGATGTAATGAGTACAAAGCTCGATAATGGACATTTATTGAGTTATAATCATATATATATATATATATATATATATATATATATATATATATATATATTTATGTTTGCAAAATACGTTGTGTGTACAGTTTAAAGTCTAATGTCATTATATCGTTAACGATTAATTATGTGCGGTACATGCTAAAATCAATGAAAATATTTCCATTAGAAAGTTTTTTGTTGAAAATCTGTGAGCGAATGGAAATTTCATCGTAGGCAATGACATTCGGTAACTATCTTGCTCAGAGCGTGTCTCTGTCCATCAAGAAGGTAAGATTACGGTACAAAAAGAAGTAGGCAATCTAGCAGGTGCAAGATCGGAACCCGCATTCTTGGAAGTCACTAAAGCCACATACATAAAAATCGAAGAAAATAGTGTTTCTGTCGAAACAAGAGAAACAACAGTGCAAGGATATTTAAAGTGTACTAAAGGTTTACACCTCTTTTATTACATTCCTTTCTTACAGAGAATTGTAATTCCATATTGATTTAATTAATTGGATGGTAATATTTGTAGTTATACCGGTAATGTCTAACGTAATAAGTCATGCTTGGAAGAGAACGTATTTTCTAAATACTAGTAGACAAGAAAAGTATATCAGAGGCTATACACATATTAGAGAAAGTCCTGATCTACACATGGACTTCGCAGTTTCAAATCGAACGTCGCAATATTAACTTTCAGAGCTAGATCCACCTAGTGGTCTAACTTTTCTTGTAGGAGTTAGAGTTGTTTTTTCATCGTTTAAAGTTTAAAGTAACTTTCACTGCCAATGGTGAGAATTTAGTCGAAAAATACGGAATTTCAATGATGATTGCTGAGTAAACGACATATACCAAACTATAGTTAAATATTAATTATTTTCTATGAGAAAATACAACAAGAGAAAAAATGCAGATAAGTGGGAACTGAATTTAAGTGTACAATGTAATTAGCGTGTCCGGTTAATGTCTCCGGTACTCGTGTCTGTCACTAACCTAACAGAATATTTTACTTGTTATTAGCGTAGTTCATTCATTACGGCCTTGATTATTCACATTATGGAATCTTTCGAATGCATCAGAATAATCGTCAATGCCCCATTCATAAAGAAATTTTGAATTACAACCAGACTCAAACCGCAACGGTAACGGGATTGAGCGATGAAAGATGAGAGATGTGCGGCTTTTCACTTCCTACGTTTGCGGTATGTTCCCCTTCAACGGTTGGGCTCTTCGTTAGATTAATTATTAATACCGTTGCTTTCATACGTATTATTTGAATCGTCAGAACCGAATGAAAGAAATCAAGGTACACATCAACTACATCGAGGATGTTAGAAATATAATAAAAAGAATATTTAAGGCTCCCTCGTTGAATGAATACATTTTTCACGGTATCTTGAACCTGGCGAAGGAAAGTTATACAGAAGTTAAATTAATTTCGAAACTGCAATGCCTAGAAATTATGACTCTGAATAAGAATTGAAGACCTGAAAATATAAAACTATAAGACAAAAAATTTATCTTTGTAACAATTAAATAAGCGCAATTTCCTCGGAATTTTCTATCTTGACAAGAAAAATAACGTTCGAGGACGTTAACAAATAAGCATCTTTGAAAATGAATAAAATAAGTTCCATATTTTTATTACGTACTAGACAGAAGAAACTAATAAAAACATGAACAAATTTTTGGAGGAAAATGATGGTCCTCTATCTACAATTTTCATCACCTATATTTTTACATATATATTTCTATCGCATATATTTAACGGAATATTAAGAAAATGATTGTTAAAATAGAAATATTTTATGTTCGAGATTGTACTTCTTATTTATAAAATACTATTTTCTTTAAGGAAAGATAGGTATAGAAAGTAGAGGGGAATAAAGACAGTAGGGTTATATATTGGTGTAAATGTGTAAATAATAATAAATAGCTTAAGGTGGAGATAAGTAAATGTAAATACTTAAGGAATGTAGAAATGAAGGAAGAAGAGAAAAATGTAACGCCACATAGTGGTCCGGATCGAAAAAAGGGACATTTGTGTATAACTTTTGTACCGTTTGAGATATTGACATGAGGTTTGAACTAAAATATATTATAAAATAATCTCTTTCGAATAATACATGTTAGAATACATTTTTTGTTTAGTTCGTTAGTTAGTTATTTTTATAAATTTTTATCTAGTTGTTGACTCAGTTGCTTTCCTTATTAAAACCATTGTATAATAATATTGTATGATAATGTAGGAGGGTAAATATATGAAATCTCTTTTAACCACTCTTTATTACGATGAAGAAATTTTGATTCAATGTAACGTGATTGGACCCATTTCGTTTTTAATTTAGATTACATTTTGTTTAAACTGTCCATCAGTTTCTTAAAATATTTTGGCGAAGTACCCAGTACCTCACGTATCTTTTTACAAAAAATATGTTGTTACGTATGCGGAGCAAACCGTTAATAACCTTCGACCTCTCTGGAGATATGCATCGAAACAAAAAGGCCCTTTAGAAAGTAAGAGTTTCCCAGGAACCGATAAAGATAAGGGCCTGCAGAAGGCCCTTTAGAAATTAAAAGCTTTCCGGGAATATGTGTAGATAAGGACCAGCAAGTAGTCCAGCTGCAGAGATCTCTTTCCCCAGGAATAGTAATCTCTGTTCTCGTAAATTTTAGTTTTTCTGTAACCCCCACCTTTGCCTGGGTCTGATATCGATGGGGTTTTAACAGTATATAAGGGCATGGATTTCCTTACTTTTTGGGCATTCTTCAAGAGAGTTTCACGCTGTTAGCGTCGAGTCACGTGAATCTAAAGTCAGAGCAAGACAGGACCGAAGTTCCTATCGAGTCTAAACGGTACGTTCCCGAGCTAGGGATCTTGTAGTAAATTGCCCCCGCACTACTCGGTGCGTGAACATTGAGAGACTTAGTCCGCGACACTTAACACTTGAACATTTGTACGATCTGAGTTTTATATTATACTTGTGTGATTTTAACATACAATCAAGACTCAATCATTTTTACATTTCTTTCCCAAATCCAATCTCCAGTTGCTAGTATCTTACGACGATACACCTTTACCGCTCGAGGTGTATCCTACTCAATTAATAATTTACGAGTCAGTGGAAACCTAACCCTATCCTAAACAAGTGGCGACCCGTTGGTGAAAGAGACTTCGGCTACTCCACTCCTATCTTCCCACAAGGCGACCCGTTGGTGAAAGAGACTTCGGCTAGTCCTTGTAAAAACCGAAAGTGGCGACCCGTTGGTGAAAGAGACTTCGGCTAGTCCACTTTACCCAAATTCCATACACGAGGCGACCCGGTGGGAAAGAGACATCGGCTAGTCCTGGTGTAACCCAAAGTGGCGACCCGGTGGTGAAAGAGACATCGGCTAGTCCACTCCCTTGTTCCCACGAGGCGACCCGTTGGTGAAAGAGACTTCGGCTAGTCCTACGTGAAATATTCCTACCTTACACCAACCCTTTTTCTAATAACCTTAAACTCCCCTCGGTTTCCGCTTGCTGCCAAAACCTTGGCTCGTAACAATGTAATCACGTAAGTCTTTATCCGAGTTCCTTAAAATGTAAAATAAGTCTTGATTGTTCGGAAAACCTCCATTATAAATGTAAGTATAAAACAGAAAGTTAAACGCGCGCGCGCGGAAACTTCACTAATAAACATGATTAAATACGCGAATATACATATAACAAATACACTATAACTAAGCACACATAACTATAGAAATAAAAACGTAAACTATAAACAAAGTACAACGAAGAAAACTATATAACAGTTCGACTATATTCGAATCACTGCGTTTTCTCGTATCGTTCTGCACCGACTGATGCAGTTAGACATTGGGAAAAGGCATAATATGTATAAACATACTCATTTCAGATGTTTAAAATCTTTAAGAGTTCTCGGGTTGGCTCGTGCTCAACAACGACCAACGCGTGGCGTCCATACGCGCCGCAACATTCTCAGCTTTAAAAAATTATAAATTATACAATGACTCGAAGTAGGAAATGATTCTTGTACGGTTATTTAAAGGAAGTTGTACCGAAAATATTTCTCCTTGTTAGAGCCTGAGATGTCTTAAGACAAAAAAGCTTTGACAAGTATGGAACATTTTTTTAATCTGTCATGTATCATTTAGCATTATTTTTTAAATATATTATTATTAGTTATTACTAATAAAATATATGATTTCTTATTGGGAAGGGATGCTCTAAATTATGGAAAAAATACTAAGAGAAAATGTGAGACGAAACGATGAGGACATCGCAAAGAACTTAAGCAATTTTGCCTGGTGAAATATGCTACTTTCAAAACGCTCAACTTTAAATGATCATAGTAACTAAAACATTTATTCAATTTCATTAATTTCTTCATTTTTAAGGTCCATAGACGCTTACAAAGCAATACAAATTCATTAGTTTTCAATTTCGAAAAGTTGACTTTTTGGTCGAATGTCCCTAAATTTTTCGATCCGAACCACTGTGCGCCGAAAGACATATATTTATGAATAAAGATACTATTATACTATTTTTTTAAGCAAAATAAAGTTGAAAATATGAAATAGTATTTAAAATATTTGTTTCGCCAAACAATGTCCACTTCTGAATTGATATAACCAAAAGAGAGGTAGCCAGTTCCTATGCTGTGTGATTTCTAGAATTTGATTACGTTCACTTCTTATTATGTTTACGTATGTGAAACGGCGAAATGCGTGTCGATCCAACAATACTCGATCGAGCAGTAATATATGATAACGTGGGTTGAAGTGTAGTGGGTTAGTAGAACAGGTGGTAACATAGAAGGCAGGTCACCCCACTATTATACGTTGCGCATCTTTCCTGCTGGTTCCTTACTATCGCAAACGCGTTTCACAGATACATTCGCTATTTCCACTAGTGCAACGGCGGGGATACGGTGTCGCAGGTGGTAACAGAGATTGGATCCGTTCTCTCGAAACTTTTCGAGTCGAGAGAAACTCTTGGCGATAGTTACAACTAATCAGTCTGGTATGGTGAGATTGAAGAAGTAGAAAGGTACAAAGCGACATTGAAGGAACCGTTCGAACTGGCACTTGTCAATGAGGCTGGATTAGTATACGGCAACTTGTCTCACGGATGTATCACTAACCTTAGAGTTTAACCTTAAGGAGGGGATTTCTCGTGCCTATCAATTGTACAATAATGAAAATACATATACAGGCTGACTCGTTTTAATCTTTGAATCAATAATTACCTGAATAAGTGTGTTATAAAGGTAGTTCCAACAAGAGTTGATTATTTAAATCCCGAATAAAATACAATATCTCTTAATTACTACCGAAATTTTTATATAATCATAAAGAAAATAGTAGAATAGAATAATTTCTAATGATTCTAATAATTCTTTATATTAAAAATAATAGTACATTATGTGCTCTCAATGTGACGTATACGTTAATAATATTAACTGGTTCGTGAACTGTATAGTACGACAAAACATTGGATAAAAGAAACAGATTATTTCAAGTTCACTGAAAGAATGCTTTCTATATGTATCAGCAAATCAAGCCTGTTAGTTGGAATGGCATGACGATTCAGCTGAAACCGGGTAACAAGTGCATTCCTTAGGATGGAGAAAACGAGAAGTTCTTATGATAATTCAAGTTTCTCTAGAAGAGTTAAGAATTTCTTCCTGATCCGAATGTAGGAAGAAGGAAGGAAGTATGATTATTCTGATTGGAGAGGAAGCAGATACAAAGTTTCATAGAAAGCTTCGCGTCTACACCTCACGTTTCACACACATACATACATACATACATACATACATACATACATACATACATACATACATGTGTAGGCAAGTCCGTTATATTGCATTTAAAAAAGAAACTTGGTATGTTAAACGCGAACAGACTTATTACGCAAGCTAATCCCAACAAAAACATCCTGTAAACAGGAGCCAAGTTCTCTATGGCTGTAAAAAGTTGTGTGATCAAACAAAATACGGCCAAGTTCGTTAGCTTAGAAATACCTCTCGCAATACTGAAGAAAGCGTTTGTAAAAATTAGTTTAAAAGAACGCTATTTAATTTTTAAACAGTTACATGGAGGACTAAATTATTCAAACTTGGCCGCTATCTGATACCTTTTATGACCATTGGTTTAAAAAGTGACGGCCAAGTTTGAATAATTTAGCTCTCCATGTAACTCTTTAACAAATTAAAGAACGTATTTTGTTTGATATCACAACTTTTTACGGCCATAGAGAACTTCGCTCCTGTTTACAGGATGTTTTTCTCGGGATTTCATCGATTTTTGTTGATTGTTTTTTCATCAGTATTTGTTGCGACTTCGAAACTAATAAAACGTATAATTGTTTTTTTAGTAATTATATAGAAAAGGTCTGCGTACTCCGATTTTGATGAAATGTTAATATGTTATAGATTTCGACATTTTGAACAAATTTTTCCTTTTCCAATATAGGGGGGAGGGGGGTCGCTTTTAGTTTTCGAGATATTTGCAAAAGACTATCGCTAATACTGTATTGAATTTTTCCAAACCTATTACGAGGCCGCACCATTTATTTTTTGTTTGTAAACACGTTGTAGAGATGAGAAGCGACAAAACCACACACACAGTGCTTAACACGCACCCAGTGTTTCCAAAAAGAAGGTTTCCGTTACGAAATTAACAATTGCGCCAATTTTCTGTACCATATTCGTAATCAGCACGTCAAAATACGTAAGAATCTAGAGTATAATTTCGAAGTACTGGGTGGGTGTGTGTGGTGACAGGTCCGCCCTTGCCGCCCCCTGTTTTCTCTCTCACCTTTACAGCATCAAAATGTAAACAAACGACGCACCGGGACAGGCTTACGGTCGCGGAGCGTGCAGGAATACGAAAAATTTAATACAGTATTCGCGACAGTTTTTTGCAAATATCTTAAAAACTGAAAGCGACCCCCCTATGTTGGAAAAGGAAAAAGTTGTTCAGAATGTGTTGCTACCTAACATACTATAATTTCATCAAAATCGGAGTACGCAGACCTTTTCTATATAATTACCTTTTTTTCAATACAACCTCATTAAGGTGTAAAATTTCAAACTTTCATAATTATTCCTTTGGGTGTTTGTTATGGTGGACCTACGTATCAAATTCCATGCTTGTTTCTACCCAGTTAGACAGTGAGAAATTTAGCGATTTTTGAGATCCTATATCTCGGAACCTACTAATGTTGGAAGATTAATGTTTTGTCAATATTGAGACATTTAACAAGTGTACGAAATTACATTTCTCCATCTGCCTCCATTTTCGAGTTACAAGCCTTTAAAAAACGGCTAAGTTGTTTCGTGTAAAAGGAGGTAGTTCGAGAACTTGGCTGGTGCACTACCGTGCACCTAGATTATATACCGCGCAGCACCACAACGAAAACTTACAACGTTGCTTTGGAATATAAATAAGAAGAAATATAAAATGATCTTCTATACTAGAAATTCTTAATATTTACCGTTTAAATCAATAGTGCCAATAACTACTACAGTGCCAGCAATAGTACAGTTTACACCATACACTTCCCCGCACAAGTTTCAGTCCCACCCTCAGTTGCTGGTGACCACGTCGGGTCATCCAACTATCGGTTGTCGCGTGAATATTTGCAAGATACTGGTAAGTGAAAGTTGGGAATGATAAGTAGCTCGACGTTATATTGCCTAACACGTGTGGATGTTGTTATTGGAGGGTCTGGTTACAGAGTGTCTAAGTCTAGGGTGCCGTTAAGTAAGAAACCTCCATTAGTTTTACCTTTAAACCTATAGTCTAGAGCCTAGACCAATATCCCCCCCCCCCCCCCCCCAGCCACCAAGAAGAGAGTAAAGATGACAATTTTGTTAGCGACATTCATGTTATAAATACTACTGTTTAAACGAAAACTGTTCATAGAAAAAATAATACAGTGCCACGTTCCTAAATTTGTACAATTTTCTCATAACCTAATTCCAATCACGGACGTTAATCTATAAATACGTTGCACACGTATGTACGTAACACCGAAGATACTTTTTAAAAGTTACAGAACAAAAGCTTTTACTGCATTTCTATACAATCTTTTTCTCATACACAGAATGCGTAAAATGGTTGAACTTTCGAACTTGAACTTACTAACATGTACTATTCGTAAAATGATATACATGTGTTTAACATACGACGAATGCAACGACCTATAATGATATATCCAGTTTGCAACAGCCTATCATTTATGACAAATTGATTCTAACAAGTTAATCATTATTTTTTAGTTACGTAACGAAAAATCAGTCGTTTATTCGTCCTTGCAATTTGATTATTTTCAGGTTTGTTCAATCTTTGCTATAAATGATTATAGATTATAAGTCATTATCTTTCCACACTTTTCTGATAGCTTTGTTATATTTCACTATACTGTAGTGCTTTTAATATTTTTGATTCATATTATTTGTAATTTCTTATATCTCTTAGTTTCGAATCATTACTCGTTTTACAGAATTCAAACTCACTTTCACAGTAACAAAGGATCAAATCTTACCGTGTTTGAGTTTCCCATTCTTGGTAAGTAGAAATGATAGAGGCTTGGGCACTTTGTCCGTGCAGAGGCTATCGTGTTGATCTGTCCTTACACCGAAGAGAGCGTTTCTTCCCACTTTCATGTACTGCTTGCCCATTGTTTTGGGCGATCTGATCCCAAACAACGACCCTATGAACTTCATCTTGAACTTTTTGAGAAATCGGCCGTTATATAAACAGAGTTTTTCAATCTTCTTCAAACGTGTACACCGACTAATTAGCTCATAAGCGTATTCTTGTGAAAGTCCTATGGTACTATTCACAGTACAGTCATTTAATATCTTTCCCTGGTAAGATAGGATATGACGAGAAGTTGATCGTACGTTTTGTGCTCTGTTTGTCGTCACCGCACCGTAGAAATCTCGTCATAGATAATCTACGATGTGTGTTACACGAGGAAGGTGTTAACTCACGTCACTTCTCCGAACATCGTTTTCGAAAATGCACACGACTGATCCTTGAACTGTAGCCAGCGAGCATACGTTATTCTTTCTATCAAATTCAATTAATACTCACTAATCACTCGTTAAGTTTTCTTTACTTTCCTTCGTCGTCTTTGATTTAATTGAAAATTTATTTCAATTTCTATTTTTCTTCTCAATTAAACACCTCGTCTTCTTTCAAATCTGTTAACTTATTTTCTTACGTCACCGGTTATAAAGATGCCTCATGATGTACATTTAAGTGCTGTGCGCTGCTTTCTAAAAACGGGCTGTCCTTTTCTGAAACATAAAAGGAAACACTAAGAACTTTTGATTGCGAGACGTATTAATGTTAACAACACTGTAAGAATTCATTTTTGAACATTCCTATTGCTATGCTAGGGTGGTTCTTATTTACACTTGTAAAACAATTAAGAATAATGTGTTCCAAATAATTAAAGAAAAATCTGTGCAAAGTTTCAGGAGATGCAAAGTGAGTAAAACATCAGACCTAAATTCAAAATTTTTTCTGAAATTTGAAAATTTAAGTGTGGTTTCATTATCTTTTATCAATAGACATTGGCGAAGAAAGTGTTCTTTTTTGAGCTTACGAAACTTTCGTTTCGAGAAACCTATATAAGTACATATATATTTCTTAAGTCTTAATTTTTGGATTTTTCGAAAAGTGATTTTTTTAAGAAAAAAGGTAAATAGGTCATAAAAGACGCAGCCCATTCCAGATCTACAGGTTTTCTCTGACATATTTTACGACTCGGTAATTTGTTCAGATGCGTTCAACAGACGAAATGATTTCATCAATTGAATCGTGAAGCGTAAAAAGTGAAAAAGGGCAGCGAAACGAAATAACGCGAAGAATTTGAAGTAAAAAAAACATCGAACTACGAAAACTGGTAGCACCTTATACTTTCACTACTTATTAGCACAAGTACTCAGTGTTTACTCACGTCCCACATACATAGTTCCGCATCTGAGAAAGTCGCAGAAAGTGCTTTCTTGCTTATACGTATTATACCATATAATGACACAATATACCAGGATATTAACATACGGGGAATGGATAACTATAAATCTAATTCAATGCAATAAAAAACATTTTATAGCAGGGTTGTTAAGAAATTCTGGCCGCGCCCTGTTGCACATGAAAAGAAGGGTTGAAAGCATTTTTGAAAGTGCAGATTAGTTGATATTTCGTACAATATTCTATCAAAATGTTAATTTTCAAGCGAAATTAGAATCCTACGTAATATTAATTCACCGGCAATAACTGTGCCAAAGCGTTCCATACCGACAGCGTTAAGTATTTACATACCAGACTGAAAAGTACATTAGTTTATAATCCAGCTTTACAAAAACCAGTCTGCACTTACTCCACTTCACTTTAATTACTACTGATTATAATTCGATCATCTACCGTTGATGTTATCATATGTGCATGCAATATAAGTCATTGGTATAAACATTGTAGGTACATACGTATGTACATATATGCATACTAAACGATATTGGGAGTAGGAGAGGATTGATCAATCAAATTTTAACGAAATAAAAATAAATGTCCGTATGAAACAGTTTCACAGTTTCTAATTCATCACGTAATCCTGTTAATTATCTATTTTCCATACGGCCTTGCAGTGTCATAGAACAAGTTCAGTCTCCTCTCACTCATTTATGCAGACATTATTAAGATTTCTTTTAAACATACATAAATAGCGTCCACTGGTTAATAGCTTTTACTATTGTTGTTTCTGTTTTGGAATACCAGTGAACTGTTTATGCAGGAGAGTATTTATTCTAATATGTAATTATATTTAACTTAAATTGATGTTTTTGACGCAAAGATTCGATCCTATGTTAATAACAAAGCAATTTTGCGAATAATTATAACTTTTTTCAACATTTCGGTCTAGTTTAAGACCATTATCTAGAAAAACTTTTTATATATAATTGCGTCTGTAAAAATTGAAACACTGTAAATTATATAGTTCA
>CM052326.1:0-17379 GCA_028455615.1 Lasioglossum zephyrum
CTGTCACTTGATACATGACTGTCGCGCGCCTGAGTGACGTACGCAACATACAGCTGTGTCGAAATGTTGCCGCTTTTTGGGCCAATCTTTAATTGCTAATAGCTAATTAACGAAGTCGAAATCGCAATTTTTTATTCTTCATTTTCGTCTTATATTATCGTCGAGAATCACCCCTTAAATTTCCTCCATCTGTTGTCGAACACCCTGTATAATAAACATAAATATGAAAAATAGAATAGCATATACAAAAGCTTACCAATTTTTTACGAAAATCTATCTCTTTTTCCAGCCTTTCGTCAAATTTTTTAAACTCCTCTACTGTCTGACACGGAAGAAATTTCCAAATATCCTTGAAAGGGGAAATAACATCGCAACTGTTTGTTAATAATGTCACCTCCGGTCGGTTTTTGTAACAGCTCTTTCAGAGTTACTTTCACGTCAACCAGTTGACTTCCCAGTTGAGTTAATTGTACTGATAAACATTAATGATGCTTTTCGATTGTTTCATTTATGTAATCTGTAATGAATTAAAATTTTATGATTATGGAAATGCCAATAAAGAATTATTGAACGGACAAAACATTTATTGTTTTAAATAATTTCGTTATCTAATAGTTTAGCATACTTACTTTTCAACGAATTTATTTCGTCTTTACTTGAGCAAGACGGCTGCGTTATGGATTCGAACGCTATTTCCGTTTCTTTCTGTGGTGGTGAAATGCATTTTGTAAAATTTATGTTGCTGTCGGATGAGCTTTCCGAAAATGTTTGTCTTCTTATTTTCTCACTGTTCAGCGATGAAGTGATCACTTTCTTCGGTTGATTTCTCTTTGTTCTCCCCTTTCTAAACTTGACGTCTTCTGCAGTGTCAGAATTTATTTCTGAATCCGTCTTATCTGAAACTTTTAATGCAGTTTTTTTTATTTTTTCACGATTTAAATGATGGCGTTGGAAAAGGTGCAATTTCTACAAAAAACTGCACAACTATCTTACCTTTTTCGATATCTGCAATTTTTTTTCACATATTTACGCTTTGGACTTTTTCTTGTCGTTGCAGCCATCCTTGCAAAACGATGCACTCACTCCTACACTTTAGAAAGAACTTTAGGACTATAATATATGGTGCAGTCACACTTCACACACTTCCACAGGATGAATGAAACAAAACAATAACTAATAACAATAATAAAACAAAAATGACTAAAGACCGAAAGTATACAAAAAATATTTTTCCGAAAAATTAATTAAAAATAGTCTGAACATCGTTCAAAATATTTTTACAAAGATTTAACAAAAATAATATGGTTAGAAAAAAATATCTGATTAATAAGAAAAAAATTGATTTGACCGGGATTCGAACCTGGTCCAAAAAGTCTTTTTAGCGGTTCCGGGACGGAGACCACAGCCGCTACACCAACCGGCGTCGCACAGTGGTCGATTTAGTCCAAAACGTGACCAAAATAGGAAGGAGTACTCCAATTTAGTTCAAAATTGATATTCATAAGTTTTTCGGGTCGCTGATTATAAATCTGATGCCAAGATTACAAAAAACAAAATGGCGGATTCAATATGGCGGATGTGTAACCCAAAAAATTATTGGACTATCTTGAAAATTAGTATTCCCACATTTCTCGTGACGGTGAATATGAATCTGATGTTAAAATTACAAAAACAATGGCGGATGCGTAATATGCTATGTGAAAAAATTATTTGATTTTTTGAATAAAATGATTTACCGAAATTTGATTAAATATTGTTCTGAGCATTGACTATAACAATATATCGGTACTGTAAAAAAATAAATGTGGACAAACTAGAACTTCTACGTGAAATCTGCATTTTTACGATTTTTTAAGGTTTTTGATTTTTTACAAGCAGGATTTTCACTTTAAAAATCTGAAACCAATTGCAAAGTATGTATTTGGGTTCTTGACATGTGTCAGATTTTGCTCAGAATTTCTAAACATCATTAACTAGGGAAAATAGGCTAAAAACTGATTTTTCGATTTTACCCCAAAACTACCCTCCCGATCGAGATACAGGGTAAAAATTTTGCACAGTATGTTTTTTCTTGGTGCCCTATCGAATGACCCATCGTCGACACAATTCGGTTCAAGGGCATTTCTGATTATCTTATCCGGCTATATCCTCTTGTTTTAAACAATAAAATTGTTGTTGATGTTCAAAATTGTATCAGAAAATTCTATAAGTCGAACCATACAATACTTATTTAACAAATTTTATTGTATCTTCTAAATTTATCGAGTAAACATGCTTGTAATTAGTACCGTGACTACCTTTGCGTCACAAAAATGGATCGCATTTCGAGTTGGGCAGTTTTTTGCAGCTTTTTTTTCAAAATAATGTAAGATCAAAGTATCTACTACATGACTATACAAATATCTATGTGGAATATTGTGGAATATACAACTTTTAGTCTATATTTGTAAAATCTGTGCACCAAATTTTATCTTTGACTTTATACATTATAAACACTAATTAATATAAACCCAATATTGTTATTATGCATAATACTTACTTCCAGGAACAGCATCCATCGTACTCACACAAAAAAATTCACTTTTCGTAAAATTACAAACTTCACACTGTTTCTTAGACACCGTAGTTCACTGCACGAAAACTGCGTGAGGAATGAATGCGATATTTGTACTCCCACCATTTGGCAGGTAAAAATGGCAATTTTTACTATGGGTTTTCCATAGAGTTATTACCTGAGTATTCAATACGGCAAGAGCCATACACCTAACGGGAAATTCATTTTTGGCATTTTGGCCACGTTTTGGACTAAATCGACCACTGTGCGTCGTTGAAATTATCTTCTAAATATTCGAATATACAGTAATCCCTTCATTCTTGGGCAACGGGTGGTTCTTCGGAATGGAAAGGAATCGTGATCTTCCTTGCTTTTCTAATTTATGGCTGGATCTACCACTTTGCTCGCACCGAGCAAGACTACAATAGGGCAACGGTGTCGGCGACGGCAAACGCAGTGTGTGGCCACAGCGTGCGGCCGTCGCCGAGGCTCTCGTGTTCTTACAATGTAATGCCAATTCAAAATGCTTTATTTTTCATTTTTTCTTATGAGACTGTCACTGACTTGTTTCTGGCATTATTCTAATTAAAACAAGACCAAACACGATATAATTTGGCCCATATTTACTCTACATGTAAAGCATGTATACGAAACTTTCACAGTCGATTAGATCACTAAATAGAATTAAAATTATATCGTGTTTGGTCTCGTTTTAATCAGAAAAATGCCAGAAATACTTTTTTAAAAGTCCCATGAAAAAGTAATTCAAAATTAAGATGTTTGAACATTCGATTCGTTGTGTCAATATAGTGGTGTTCACACCGATATACCCGAATCGACAACAATAGTCGCCGTCCTGCGGCGCGGCACAGTGTTGACAGGCAGTGGAGTGAGTAGGCCTGGATAGAAATCGAGACCTCCCAAATTGGAAACTAGTCGGATCTTTACTGTATCTACATAGTATTATTTTCGTTTTTTGTATTACGCAAGTTTTAAAGTCTGGAAGATGTTTCTCTCTGAATGTATGAACGTTTAATATTATGTAATATATTTTTAAGATTTAGAAAAGATAGGTGTAACTTAGGAGAAACGTCGAAAAATTCGGTTTTTATTTTTTTTAACAACGACGCACCAAACCAAAAAAATCTGAAAAAATTCATGTACATTACCTGTAACTATATGCCGCTACTATAAAAATATAAACTTGGCTAATTCAGAACTTCCATATGAAATTTGCATTTTTTCGATTTTTTTGAGGTTTTTAATTTTTTACAAGGAGGATTTTCAATTTAAAAATCTGAAACCAATTGCGAAGTATATATTTGGGTTCTTGACATGTGTCAGATTTTTCTCAGAATTTCTAAAAATCATTAACTAGGGAAAATAGGCCAAAAAATGATTTTTCGATTTTACCCCATAACTACCCTCCCGATCGAGATACAAGGTTGAAATTTTGCACAGTATGTTTTTTCTTGATGCCCTATCGAATGAGGCATCGTCGATACAATTCGGTTCAAGGGCAGTTTTGACTATCTTATCCGGCTATACCCTTTATCAGTCACCGTAGGAACATTGTCGATTAACCACGAATACATGTTGTACACGCAGAATTCTAGATTGTACAAGTTATGCATAGTTTTTCCCGTGATGTACAGAGCTACGAACTGATTCGATAATTTCACTAGATTCATACCATTGAGATTAACTATTTGCAACGTTAAATCACCGTTCATTTTTCGACACTGTTTCTGTATAGGCGATGAAAGTAAATCGGAAATACACTCATTCGTGCCCAACAACTGTGTCCATGCATCCAGGGAAAACGTGATCTCTTTACCGTAGTTATCTCCTATAACCAGTTCCACGCAAATATCTTCGACTCGAGACCCGTGCGCCGCACAGTGGGGTATTTGGCTGAAATCTGTGACAAAATCAAAGAACTTTCTATAGAAATGAGATAGAGCAATGAAATTTTTTTTTAATTAAAGCTGAAACTTTGCAGAATATGAAATAATTACAGCGGTTGTGGTACGAAAGCTTTTTAACCTTGAAATAATTCGTTAAAGTTGCACAGTTTCAAGAAAATTGTGGTTTTGGCAATACCACGGGCGGAAATTTTTTTTTTGAACATGCTATATATCATTTCCCGTATATTTTTTCACGCTGATTTCAAATCTGGTCACAAAATTTGTCTACGACCTCAGGATTTTTCAAAAAATCGAATTATAGTTCAACTGTTAAACTTTCATTTTTTCAAGGTTAAAGACATTCGTACCATAATCTCCCTATTTTTCCCATATGCTACAATGTTTCAGCTTTAATTTAAAAAAAAATTTCATCGCTCTATCTCATTTCTATCGAAAGTTCTTTGATTTTGACACAGATTTCATCGGTTTATCCCATAGTGTGGCGTTAGCATTACCCAAGACGTCACCATGGGACAAACCGATGAAATCTGTGTCAAAATCAAAGAACTTTCGATAGATATGAGATAGAGCGATGAAATTTTTTTTAAATTAAAGTTGAAACATTGTAGAATATGGGACTTGGCTAGGTGGCGTGATTTGTGTGGATGCGTGGGTGATGAACGTAAGTAAAAATCATAGAGATAGGTGAATTTTACGGTGCGTAGCAGGGAAAAGGTGGTAGGATCAAAGAGGAGAAGAGTAGAAGAGTAGAGAAATAAAGAGACAATAAAGTAAGAGGAAATAAAGCGGTAAGAGACTTAGAAAATATAATGCAGAATAAGAGGTTAGAACAATAGAAGGATGAGCGAGAGAGGAAAGCCGATAAAGAAGATAGGACAGGCAGTCGGTTAGGAAGGGAAGGTAATGGAAGGGAAAGTAACAATGACGGGCAGGGAAAGAGGGACAATAGAGAAGAAGGGATTGGATAGTTTCTGGAAAGCAGGGGAGGCAAAGCAAACAGAGAGGGTAAATGCGATAGAACAGGGAAGGGGAAGAGAGGAAGAGGGTACATATGAGGAAGAGAACGGACATGATATTAGGGATATGCTAAGGAACATATGGGCAGAGGTGAGAGGAATGAGAGAGGAGCTAAGAAGGAAGGACGAGGAATGGAGGAAAGAAAGGGAGGAACTGATGGATAAAATGAAGACACTAAAGGATAAAGTTGAAGCATTACAAGGGCAGAAAGAAGCGGGAGAAGACGAAGAAGGGAGGAAAAGGATGGGGGAGGGGATCAGAAAGATGGAAAATCTACTGGAAGGGCAAGAGAAAAAACAAAGAAAGAACAATATAATAATAAGGGGCTTAAAGGTTGAGAAAGAAAAACAAAACATTAAGGAAGAGGTCCAAAAATTTTGTGAGAAGGAGATGGGGGTACAATGCGAGTTCGAATGGGTAAGGAGGGTGGGAGACGAAAATAAGTATACCCTGATAGCAAAGATCAGTAACTGGGAAAAGAAAGTTGAAATAATGCAGAAGAAAGGGAAATTAAGAGGAACAAAAATATATATAGACCACGATTTAACATGGAGAGAAAGAAGAGTACAGCAAGAAATAATACAGTTCGCGAATAAAGAACGAAGCAACGGGAAAGAGATAAAGATAGGCTACCAAAAGATAAGAATTAACGGTAAATGGATAAAATGGGAAACAGGGGAGACAAACCAGAAGGGAGTAAAAATTTTTTAGAAGGGACTCGCGGCCGAAAACATTCACAAAAGAGAGGAAAAGAAGATAAAAAGGAGGGAGGCAGCATAGTTTTCTGGAATGTAGCAGGATTGTTGGGCAAGGACAGAGAATTTTGGAAGTTTATAGAGAGGCAAGACTTTATAGGGTTAGTGGAAACATGGGTGGATGAGAAGAAGTGGAATAAGTTAACGGACAGACTACCGAAAGGATTTATATGGCAATGTCAGCTAGCAGAAAAGAGGGCGAAGAAAGGAAGAGCAATGGGAGGCATAATGACAGGAGTTAGGGAAAAATGGGCAATGGTGGAGGATAGGAGAGAGGGTGAGGGAATGTTGGAAAATAAAGGTGGCTTCTCATAGTCTGCGCCGCGATCATGGCAAATGAGGAGACTGCCCGCCGATTTACAGAATCGGCTGTGCCCTCTTCGTTAGGGTTTTGTTTCTCTCGATGCCATCGGCTCCGTTGCGATGCCATCGATGTTCAGTTACTGTTCTGACCACGCAAGCGACGTGACTTGTTTTCTTCTAATCACATATTCATTTTGTAATACGGAAAATATATATCCTATATTTATTTAAATATAGAAGCGTTATTTTCAATAGGGAATAGTAAGACGACAGATGAGAGTAGAAGGTGAAGTATGGAATATATGGACAGTGTACAGAGGAGGAAGTATGGTGGAATTGGAAGGGAAGATACAAAGCTTGATACAAGAGAACGAAGGGATAACGGTAATAGGAGGAGATTGGAACGCGAGGATAAGAGAGGAGGGAAGTAGATGGAGTGGCGAGGAGGAAGAGGAGCAATATAGAAGAAAATCCAAGGATAAGAAGATAAATGCGGAAGGAAGACGATTGATTCAAATATCAGAAGACAGGGGGTGGCTCATACTGAATGGTAATATAGAAGGGGACGAGGAAGGAGAGCTCACATATGTGGGAGGGCGAGGTGAAACGGTAATTGACTATGTTTTAGTCAACAATAGCGGAAGAGATAGAGTGTGCAAATTTAAGGTTGAAGAGAGAACAGAGTCAGACCATATGCCACTCAAAGTGGAATGGGAAGGAGAAGGGGAAGAGAGGAGACAGGAAAGAGAAGGGGATGTTGAAAAAGAACTGATATTATGGGATGAGGAAAGTATTCAGAAGTTCAGGGAGAATTGCGAAGAATATGAAGGCAAAGTCAGGGGAGTTCAAGATACATGGACTGACCTGAATACGTATACTAGACAATGTATGATAAAAAAAGGCAGTTAAATGGAAAGAGAAGAAGATAGGACACACAGAATGGTGGGATAGGGAATGCAAAAGGATGAAGAGGAAAGTAAAGAACTCATATAAGGAATGGAGGAAGGGAAACATAGAGAGGTCGGAATATATGGAGAGAAAAAAGGAGATGAGAGAGATGAAAGAGCAGAAAATCAAAGAGAAAAGGGAAAGGATTATTAAAGAAGTAAAACAGGCTAAAACGCAAACAGAGCTATGGGAATATATAAACAAAGAAAGAAGAAAGAAGAAAAATATGGGAACGAAAATTGAAATAAGGGAATGGAGAGAATATTTTACAAAACTATTAGGGGGATCAAAGTCACGGATCAGAACGGAAAAAAGGAAGAAGGACAGCCCTGAGCACGCGGAAGAGGGAGTGAAGGACGAGGAAATTATAGAACAAATAAAGAAATTAAAGAGGAAGAAAGCAGCGGGAGAAGATGGAATCCCGGGGGAGGCATGGAGATATAGCGTAGGAAAAGTGAGAGAGAATCTAATGCAATTAGTCAAGGAAGTATGGAGTGGGGAGGGATTCCCCAAAGAATGGAGGAAAGGGATAATAACACCGATCCACAAAAAGGCAGTACAGAGGAGGTGAGTAACTACAGAGGGATCACTCTACTAGACACGGCATATAAAATATACGCGGGGGTGCTAAACCAGAGGATAACGAAAGATATAGAAGAGAACGGAACATTAAGTGATACACAAGCAGGATTTCGAAAAAACAGAGGAACCATGGACAACGTGTTCATACTGCAACATGTTGTAGAGAGGGAAGTAAGGAAAAAAGGAGGGAAAATTTATGCTTTCTTCATGGACCTAAAGGCGGCTTTTGATAGCGTGGATAGAGAGAAACTGTGGGAAGTGATGGAAGGAAAAGGAATAAGGAAAGGGCTAATAGAGAGAGCAAAGGAAATATACGAAGAAGTGATAAATGTAGTTAGGGTGAGAGGCACGGAATCGAAGGAATTTTGGACGGGGAAGGGCGTCAGGCAAGGGTGTGCGATGAGCCCCACATTATTCTCGATCTTTCTATCGGACCTGGAAACAGAGATGAAGAAAGTACAAGTAGGTGGAACAAGAGTGGGGAAGGAGAAATTCTGGACATTGGGGTATGCGGATGACGTGGTAATGATAGCGGAGAAAGAAGAGGATATGAAACTAATGTTAAAAAGACTGAAGACGTACTTAGGAAAGAAAAAACTGGTACTGAATGCACAAAAATCAAAGATGATGGTGTTTGGGAAAGGCAGAGGGAGCAAGAGGAAGAGGGATTGGAAATGGGGGGGAAGAAGAAATCGAAGAAGTTAAAGAGTTTAAGTACTTGGGGGTGAAATTTCAGACAAATGGGGACATAAAGGAGCATGTCAAGGAAAGAGCAAAAGCAGCAAACATGATACTGGGGCAAGTGTGGGGCATAGGAGAAAGATTGTTTAGAGAGGATTTCAAGAAAAGAATGATACTGTTTGAATGCCTAGTGGGAGGTATAATGATGTATGGGGCAGAAATATATGGGTGGAAGGAAAGGGACGAATTGGAAAGAGTCAAAACAAAATACATAAAATGGTGCCTGAAACTGGACAGAACGACGCCTGATTACATGGTACTGGGGGAAACAATGAGGGAAAAGGTACGAATTAGAGCAGGAGAGAAAGCGCTAAGATTTGAGGAAAGAGCTAAGAGATCAGAGGGAAGAGTGCTGGTAAAGGAATGTAGAAGAGAGAGAGAGAGAGGACGTGGGACTTGACAAAAAATAGCAGAGAGAGGACAGAGTATCTGAACGACAAAGGATACGGCCAAGTGGGGATAGAAAAAGAAAGAGAAGAAGGAAAAGATATGTTGGAAATAATAGACACTCTGAAAGAGAGAGATAGGGAAATACAGGGACAGTGGCAATATAACAAAATAATAAACTCTAGGTTCTGCAAAAGATACAAATATATATACGAGGCGAGAGTGCCAAGGTACCTGGAGGAAAGAGGCGAGGGAGATAGCCAGAGCCTGATGGCGAGAGTGAGATGTGGGAATATAGAGGAAGGAAATAAATACTGGAGGAAAGAGGAAGAGAGAAGGTGCATGATGTGCGAGAGATACAGGGGCACACTAAAGCATCTGGTAGAGGATTGTGACCAGATGGAAAGAACAGATTTAAATATAGAAAAGATAGTACAAAATAGAAGAGTGAGAGAAACAGTAGACTGGCTTAGGAGTGTCGAAGCAAAAAGGAAAGAAATAAGCAAAAGAAAAGAGGGAGAGGCAATTATAGTAGATATAAGATAATATGATACTTAGGTTAGATTAGGTTAGATATGGAGGAATGGGTGGACGAATGAAGGGATAGATGGATGGAAGGATGAGTGTAATAGAAGGTTAGTAAAGCCAAGTCCAATTTCTTGGCCGCGAGGCCGAAATTAAATAAATTATTATTATTATTATTATATTATTATACATTGTAGAATATGGGGAAGATAGGGAGATTATGGTACGAATGTTTTTAACCTTGAAAAAATGAAAGTTTAACTGTTTAACTATAATTCGATTTTTTGAAAAATCCTGAAGTCGTAGACAAATTTTGACACCAGATTTGAATTCAGCATGAAAAAATCTACAGGAAATGATGTATAGCATGTTAAAAAAAATTTATGGGTGTACTATTGAAAAAACCACAATTTTCTCGAAATTGCGCAACTTTGACGAATTTTTTCGATGTTAAAAAACATTCGTACCATAATCTCCCTATTTTTCCCATATTCTGTGAAGTTTCAGCTGTATGTAAAAAAAATTTCAACCCTCTATCTCATTTCTATCGAAAGTTCTTTGATTTTGTCACAGATTTCAGCCAAATACCCCACTGTGCGCCGTGCGAACAACTCGATGACGACGACAATGATTGCGAAATGGGGCTGCTGTTGAGAAAACCCCTGCAACAGATTTCAAAAATTAGACGTTTTTCTAAATTTCTTTTTCACAATTTTTTATCTTTTCTACTTACATATTATTTAGTCTCCTCGATGTTCGAACGATCACATTTCGCGAGCGGACGACGGTTGTACTGCATCGTGCAGTCTACGCTTTAGCGGCGCTTGTCTCGATCTAAAGTACGATGCTCGGAATACAATGCTTTATAGGATGTCTCCTTACTACTTCTTTTGTAGGTAAGATCAGCAAAATGGAAGCATCCCCTCCCCGACAGTTACACGCTAGTCTTCAAAGACTTACAATACTCTCCCCACCACTTCCTTTTCTATTGCGGGGAATAAAAAATGGTGACTCGGTTTTTCTTAATCGATGCCGTAATGTCCCCAAGGACGAGTATCGATCAAATTACTGAAAATATACCGCTTATCGTCGTACGGACTCAATGCCAATTTTACTTCCGACATCGAATACACCTGATGTCGTACAGACACTATACGATTACTGCTAACACTCTTTTCCGCATGATACATTCGACATAGTATCGCGAGCGGTAACGTTTGTCCTGATGCCTTTCATCTTTTTAGTTTCCAGCTCATAATTTTACCGCCATTCTCTCTCTTATAGCTCCTAGCTCTTTCTTATTCGTGATCGGAACACCGTAAACGTTGTTCACGGCATAATACCGGTATCGTATCGATGGATATGGCGAGTCAGCAGCGTCTCGTACGCGTCATCGCAAGCGATCTCGTATATCAGGCTGTCCGTGTACAAAATCTTACAATTTTGCTGGAAGTTTGGATACATGTACTCGCAATGAAAGCTGTACAAATGGAATTTCAATAGATCCAATATAGACATGCCCACATAGATTGACTCGTAAAATTTAACGAGTAGCTTTTTCAGCTGAATAGCGACGAAGTTTTCGGAAAACACCGTATAACTGTGAAAATTTCGCCTAGCTTAACCGTTCGACACCGTATCGAACGTTCTATCGAGAAAGTAATTTCACGATCGCATGATATCGAACGTCTCCATCGTTTTTCCAAACACGGCATTGTTCATTAACTTGAGCAAATTCTTGGAAAAATAGTTGGTCGCGTTGGCGCGTAATTTTGTGTTCAAATCGATATAGCCATGCAACCATCGCGATTGTCGAAACTCTAGAATTCGGTGAATTTTATTCAATTTCAGATTGTGTTTCAAACTTTGTTGAAGGTATCGGTAATGTACAACGTATCGCTCCTTATCGCGAAGTGTTGCCATCAACTTTCTTTCACTTGAGCCGGTCATCGCCACAGCCGCGTCATGACTTGGACAAAACGGAACTTCCGCGTGAGCATCGTGAATTTCGCGCGGATACTATAAATCCACCTCCAAAATATATCCTACGGAGCTATCGATCGGAACGCATTCGACCTCGAAATTGTCTACGTCCACCCATCGAAAGTCTCTGTACGGTAGAGGTTGTGACATAGCCCAACCGTACAAATTATTCACGTCGAAAATACATTAAGTAGGTGGACGGTTTACTGGAGTCGTGGGTAGACAAATATTTGTTGTTTGCATGTGCATATCTGTGTGAACACTGACTCAATCCACCACGTATTCCTCGCTCCACGAACAAAAGCATATCGACGTCGGTGAACAATTCCAATTCAATCTTTGTCATTTTCAACATCGCGTCCCACGCGAAACCGGGGAGCGTGTAATAATGCGCTGGATCGAGCTTGTAATTCTCGAGACAGTCATCGCGAAAATTTTCAAAAACATCCGCCCACAGCAACACATCCAACTATAGGTATAAATCGCTGTGCTGTCCAAGCGTTCGTATAGCGAAACGCGACCAAACCGTATTCGCGTGAAGGTAATCCACGTCGGATATCTCACTGCTATACTACCGATTGTAAAATGCTTCGCGTGGCTGCAAACACACATGTGTCGTTTAACTTATCGTAAGATGTTAGATAGTCATACAGAAAAACGCCTATTCTGGTCAATAGGTTGAAATCATTGTCGGAAAGATGTGCAAATTCACCCCGTACGATGCGTAATTTACTTTTGTCCAAGTATCACGACAGCTTGTCGAGACTCGAGTTCAAGAACTTGAACGAGTCGATGAAGCGGAATTTCAACAACTTTGCATACTTTTGCTCTTCACCCGACTGTCTCCCGATAGAAACGCTTTTCGTGAAAGACATATACTTCTCTTTCCTCTGTCCACCCCTCGAACGAGTTTGCTAATTCTTTGATGATGAAATGCGCGTCGTAGCCTGATAAATTATGGAAAACTACCGGTATCGCGTACGAAGATTGATAGTTCAAATTGCATCCGTTATGAGCCGGACCATATACACGCCCGTGAAATGACAATGATCGTGCACCCTCGTCGTGTCGGAAGTGTCGAACGGTTTCTCATAGACATGACAATGTGTTGCCGTACGAAAATTTAACTTTTCTATTTCAGTTAGCGGATTCATTGGCACCGTTTTGTCGAATATCGGCTGTAATTTGCAACTCAACTCGTACAGCCTGTTCATGAACCACGCGGCACATCCCTCTTTATCGCGATAAACCTGATACTCGCACAACGGTTCATCGTAGCGACAATGCATATAGTATCCTATGCTAAACGCGTGGTGATGTTGATACTGTACGCGCGCCGCACGACCTTGCCGTTCCTGTTCCTCAGACAGCAGCAGGCACTCCAAGTCAGCATACATAACGAAGGGCGGCTGCTCTTTGTTCGTGTAGTTCTTAAACCGCAACCACTTATCTTCTTCCGATGTTGGAAGCGCCAGAGCTCAATCGTTCATTCGTTCTCAGTCGATCGCATGAATGTTTAATCTCTCCTGCGTGGGGAAATATTACAAGCACCTGTGGGAGTGGAAAAAATCATGTTTTTGTTTCTAACTGTTCGTTAACTCCGGGTCGTCTCGGCTGGTCTCCCCTCGTTGCCGAATGAGCTCGCCGTGCCAGGTTCGTGGTGAAAACGAGAAGAGAGACGACGACTGGGGAAGTGGAAGTGTCCAGGTGTAAATAACCACTTGCGGTATAACTTTAACACTCGGGTACTCGCTGTCTTCGTGTTCGCGTAATATAGTTCGATATTCGGTTTCGCGATCGCGGAGACGTTGTGCGTCGTGCACGCGCCGTGTACGTGTCGCGGTCCGGACCTTTACGAACGGGCAGGGGTCAGGATTACCTTACCCGGCTGGTGACACACCGTGGCCAGGATAAGAGAGGATGGCTGGTGACACATCGTAGCCATTTGCTGGTGACACACCGTAGCAGGTTAGGATGGCCGGTGACACACCGTGGCCAGGATACAAGAGAGAGAACAGCTGGTGACACACCGTAGCTGTTCAGGATGGCTGGTGACACACCGTAGCCCGGGTACAGGGGATAGCTGGTGACACACCGTAGCTATTTGCTGGCGACACGCCGTAGCAGGTCAGGGTGGCCGGTGACACACCGTGGACAGGATACAAGAGAGAGAACAGCTGGTGACACACCGTAGCCAGGATATCAGGGAATAGCTGGTGACACACCGTAGCCGTTCAGGAAGACTGGTGAGCGAGATCAGGATACTTACTTTGGATCGTCAGGTCAGGTACGGCGACGTTAACTCACCAAAGTGTGGGTCACGACTGAGAGCGAGGCTTGCTCGCCGCGGTCTTTTATACCGTTGTGAGGAGTGGGGATAAGCATGGACCGTGGGAATATTTCCCACGGTTCGTGAGAACATTTCGGAATATTTTCCCACGCGGGTTAGTGACGCGACGCGGAGCGATATCATGCGTGACGTCGGTCGCGCTCGGCCCTATTCGGTTTCTGTCGGCTCGCGGTACTTAGTAACAGGCCTGCGGGAACAGGTCTGTTACAGTTTGCTTCAAAGAATTTTTAAAAAACAAAAGACGTTCAGCTCACCGATCGCAAATATATTTCTGATTTTTCTTCTTGCTAAGCTGTAGCGAAACCAATAGTGACAAATTTCGTATATACATCAAATGGCCATGCGTCTTTGCAGCATTCTGTAGAAACAGCAAGTTGACATGCCTCTACTGTTTCTTCCCGGTCAAATGAAGCGTTACACCAGTGATGCCACCGTCGTAGATTGCTCGTCCGAAACAACACGACGTTTCGCCCGCCGAAACTTTTCACGGAAACCTCGTTGGCGCGCTGCATGAATTCCGCCTCCAACGTTACGTTAGCTTTCAACGATGAATACACGTTTAAAAATTCGGTAACGCGCCCCGTAATCATTCGTTTCGCGTGCTGTAAAAATTGTTTCGGTTCGATATGTTCGACGTTGATATCATTATTCATCGCCGGACGATATGCGATTTTTAACGCCTACTCAAAATTTCCTATTGAAGCGTCGATGCTCTCGCACCTTCGCGATCGTATAAACCTCTACCGACCCGCAACGAGGAAATACGATTATTCAACGAAACGTTCAAAGTTTGCATACGGCACACAATCGATATTAATCTAAATTTCTCGCCTACCGATAATTCGTTCTTTGTACTGGCTAGATAATTGACGCAAAACTGTAAAGACTCGCTGTACGAGCGAAACCATTCGCGATACTCGTCCATAGTTTTCACCAGGACTGACATGCGTGTCAAACACTTCAACATTTTTTTACACGTTTCAATCATCTTGTCGCTCTTTTCATCCGATACGTTCTTTCCCGATACAAGTCCAACGGGGCAGTACGTAAAAACCGTCACGTATAGAAAATGGTGGATCTTAACACGGCAAACGCTTGCTAACGTTCATGAATCGTATGACAAGCATTTGCATTCCAGCGTGCCCTATTTATTCATTTGCTATCCCCCCACCAACTACAATAAAAGAAGGGAAAGAAATGATAAGGAAAAGACTGTGCGAAACAAGATGTGATCAGATATCACGGCTTGACAACTCGATATCAGCCACGAAAGGATGTTGCTACTAAGGATAATTAGACACTCCTCTTAGATCTGGCATGATATAGATAAGAAAATAAAAACTGTGAAGCACATATTCATATTGCGAAACACGCCCCAGGGATTTCATACTGCGAAAAGGATGTTGTTCTTACAATGTTGAACGATATAGATTAACTTTATCATGGATGGCACCGGACGCATCGAAAAGATAAAGATGCATTCGTCGAAAAAGGGGTATCATATTTTGTTGGATATGTTCCTTTAATGTGATATGTTATTTTACAAACTACACTTATCGGTGAATTCCAACACCCTTCCTCAACGATAACCATTTTTCCGCATACAATCCTTAACCGATTAATCCGTAACATTCCGCAATACATTTTAGCTTAATTCTACCTAACGGCTTGGTTAACATGTCCGCTAAGATCTTATCGGTAGGACAATACTTAAAATCTATAGTTCCTTGCTCCTTTAATTCCATAAAGTAGTGATACTTAGTGTCTATATGCTTAGTCCTATTACAAAATTTCTCATTCTCTATTAAACCTGCCTTACTGTCTAGCTGACCGAATCTTAGTTCGTAGTACATCGATCCCTTTTAATAACGAACAACTTGGTTTGCTTCTGTCCGGTCAACCGTTGTTGGACCCTTATTGTGCTGGCTCAAAATCGCAACACTTGTTGAAATGTCTGGTCTGCTGTTAATTGCTAGATACGACAAAGCTCCAATTAAATTTTGGTATTTATTATTTTTCGGCATGAGTGGAAAGTCTTCTCTGCCCTTTAAGTATCCTGTATCTGAAGGTATGCTAGAGTCCTTTGCGTCATGTAATCCAAATGTGGTTAATATTCTCTTAATGTATTCCGACTGCTTGATACAATAAAAACCATCCTCATCACGCCTAATTTCCATACTTAAATAATACCTTATCAATCCTAAATCGCATAAATGAAAATATCTTTTTAAACAATTCGCTGTTTCATCTATATCTGATACCTTATTAGTCGCAATTAAAATATCGTCTGCATAAACAATTATATAAACTATTTTCTTTGCGTCACTCTTCATGTACAAACATGTATTTGTACTACTCTGTTTAAACCCTTGTTTCTTTAATATACCATTCAGCTTATCATTCCACACATTCGCTGCTTGTTTCAATCCGTAAATGCTTTTCTTCAGTTTACAGACGTAATCCTTTTTACCTGGTATACTATAGCCTTCAGGTTGTTCCATATAAATTGTTTACGTGAGGTTTCCATTTTAAAATGCCGTTCTCGCGTCGAAGTGCTTAATCGACATATCATTTTGACCTGTTATGGTCAAAAACGTCCCAAGGGTAGTCTGTCTAACAACAGGTGCAAAGACCTTGTCGTAGTCAGTCCCATACTTTTGTGAGAACCCCCGCGCGACGAATCGAGCCCTGTATTTTTTGATATTTCTCTTGGCGTTTCACTTTGTTTTAAAAACCCACTTGTTAGTGATAATGTCCCAATCTTTTGGTCTTTCTACGATGTCCCATGTGCCATTTCCCTTAATGATTTAATCTCATCCTCGATAGCAATTTTCCATTTGTCCTTATGTGGTCCTGACAATGCCTCTTGCACATTCTTGGGTTCGCTGTCCTCTAGGATTGCCTTTAAAGACGCCGCCATATACCTATTCGGTGGTACGCCTTTGTTCGACCTTTCGGAACGTCTGTTTTGCGACTGAATTGTACTGTTGCCTACATTTTCATGAAAGGCACTGTCCGTTTCATCTCCAGAACAAAAACTGTCTTCACTATTGTCTTCCGTTGACGATATTTCTTCCGTGATTTCCTCTTGCCTGCTTCCTTCATCTGCTGTATTCGACGCTTCGGTCCTTGAAAGTGTAACCTTATCGTGCATTAAATCTATTCTCTTTTCACGGATCCCATCCAGAAAAATTACGTCTCGACTAATCTTAACAGTAGATGATAGAAGTCGGTTCTAAATCACTTTTTTGACCTGCTTTAGAGCGGTATTGCGCAAGCCCCGATCGTAGGGGGAGGGGGAGGGGG